>CM028131.1:60320000-60672500 GCA_016271365.2 Neoceratodus forsteri
GCTCACGGTGTACGCGCTGCCATTGGGAGACATTATAAGGCATTATGGGCTGAGTTTTCACTGCTATGCAGATGATACTCAGCTCTAAATGTCCTTTGTACCCGAACAGAATGACGCAGTATTGGTCTTTAACAACTGCCTCGCTGAGATTCAGGACTGGATGAGTTCGAGCTTGTAGAAGTTAAATCCGGATAAGACTGAGGTATTGGTTGTGGACCCCGGTCATTATGTAGAGAAGTTGACTCCTGGGGTCCCCTCTGGTCTTTTATTAGGGGGTACCCAGTTGAGACCTTCTGAACAGGTGTGAAATCTGAGTGTAATTTTTGACAGTGTGCTGACACTGAAGACACAGGTATCGGCCACTGTCAAGTCTTCCTTTTACCATCTGAGGAATATCGCCCAGATAAAACACCTTGTTCCACATGAAGACCTTCCTGTGTTGGTCCACGCTTTTGTTTCCTCTCACCTTGATTACTGTAATGCTCTACATCTAGGGTTGCCGGGGGTGGATCTCTGTTGCCTGCAGCTGGTGCAGAACGCAGCAGCCAGGTTGTTGACTGGGTTACCAAGAACTTGTCATATCACACCAGTGCTGCACAAACTACACTGGCTGCCAGTGCAGTGGAGAATCACCTTCAAGGTCACGTTGCTGACCTATAAGAATCTACATGGTCAGGGTCCGAGCAACCTGAAAGATCTCCTTTGTCCCTACCAGCAGTCTCCGCCCACTCCGCTCCACTGGCGAGGGATTGCTAGAGATTCTCAGGGTTCGTCTTCAATCATCTGGGGCCAGGGCTTTTTCTTTTATGGCCCCGACCCTGTGGAATTCTCTACCTCGTCAGATTAGAGAGTGCCTGTCTGTGGAATCATTTAAGAGGTCTCTGAAAAGCCACTTATTTGCACTAGCATTTGGATAGATTATTTTATGGTCATTTTTATTGTTTTATGTTATTTTTTATAATAGTTGATTTTTTATCCTTGTTATGTACTAGCGCTTTGATTTATTGAAAAGCACTTTACAAATAAAACTTTCATTGATTGATTGATTGAAGATATGAGGCAGGGTGATGGTCATAAATGAAGTCAGCGTAGTCAGTTAATGAAAAGAACGTAGATTGGACAAGCTGTCTTTTTGCGTCTGTGGTCAAGCGGCATTTAATTCTGAAAAATAGACCAAGTCTCTGCCTCAGTTTCTTCAGCAGTTCTTCTGTGTGTTCCACAAAAGATAGTTTGTTGTCTAGCCAAATACCAAGGTACTTGAATTTAGTCACAAATTCAAGAGTTTCTCCTAATAAAGTAGAGATTGATGGTAATGGACTAGCGACAGCAGAGTAAGCCCCTGGGCCTGATAGTGAGAAAAGAATGGCCTTCTTTTTTTTTGCATTTAGTAGTAACTTTTTGCTAAGGAGCTGGTACTACAGATTATTAAAGTCAGCTTGTAACACAACGCAGGCAGCTTCAGGAGATTCCTGGCTTAAGTAGAGCACCGTGTCATCAGCAAACAAGTGAATACTGGCATCTTTGATGCCTACGTCCAAACTGTTGATATAAATGGCAAACAGTAATGGGCCCAGTATGCAGCCCTGGGGGACACCTCTTTTTATCGATTTAAGTGGAGAAATCTCTCCACCAGCCTTAATTTGTTGTTGTCTATCAGAAAGGTAGTCTTGGAATCATCCCTGTGTGGTTGAGCCAATGCCTATAGTTTTTAAGGTGGAGAGGAGCAGGCAGTGGTTGACAGTGTCGAAAGCCTTACTGAGGTCCAGAAACATGGCACAAACAAATTTTTTCTTGTCTAGGTCCCGTTGCCAATCATTAGTAACTTTTGCCAGTGCCGTAATTGTACTATGCTTAGCTCTAAAGCCAGACTGCATTGAGTTGAGTAGTCTAGCATTGTCTAAGAAAGATCTCAGCTGCATATCCACAATTTTTTCCAGATGATTTGAAAGTATGGGAAGAAGGGAGATTGGTCTATAGTTATTTAGGTCACAGGGGTCCCCTGCTTAAACAGGGGAATGACGTGAGCAGTTTTTCATGCCTTGGGGATGGAGCCTTGTGCTAGGGACAGATTGAATAGGTGTGTTATAGGTGTAGCAAGTATATGGTATGCTATTTTCAAGAAATATTTACAATAAATAATTTATTATTGAAATTTGTCATCTCAACTCCTTTTAGTATTCAAAAAGATAAAAATAGATGGAAAATGAATGCATCTGTGTTGACCACTCCAGAAATGGAAAGAGGGATTAGAGCCTTGCTTACAGCCAGATTGTCAGTCCTTTGCTCATATTTAGATGTTGGTGACTGGTGGTTAGACATTAAACAAGATTTAAAATCCTGGTTTTGTAAACACAGCAGACAATTAGGGAATTAAAAATTCTTAAAGTACCAGGAACAAATATAAAACTACAATTGATCATTTATTCATTTCTAAAAATTTACCCATAGAACTCTTTCAAATCATACCCATTGAATTTTCAGATCATTTATTATTGAAATTTGTCATCTCAACCCCTTTTAGTGTAACCCCCCTGTTACCCAGGGTTACCAGAATCCCAGTAAGACCTAGTGGTAGGCAGGGAAGGCAGCTTGTGAAACTCCAGTTAAATGGATTTCACACTGTCTCACTCTGTTCTCAGTCTCAGCTGATACTGAGGGATGACATCACCATAGAACTTTCGCAGCTGCATAAGCCACACTAGAATGTTGCAGTTGGAGGTTAGTGTAGAACGTTGGGGATTTTGAATTCAGTCTGTGTGAAGTCTGAGTGAGAGACAGTAGTACAGCTGAGTGTGTGCAGGCTCTCAGAGCTTTAAGCTCTGTTTCAGAGCTACTTTTGGAAGGTGTGTGTTTCCACCATAACAGGAACACAGGAACTGGTAATTGAAGTGGTGGAGACCACTTTCAATGGTTCAAGAGCCCCATCCCTGTGGGGATGGGGGAAGGTTTTTGCCTGTTTTCCAGGGGCAACCCTTCTGGATCCGGCTAAGGGAAAGAAGCTGCCTATTCAAGTTGTGCTGAAGCACCAGAAGCTCTGAGAGAGAAATTCCTTGTGGAGGAATCACCTTTGGGGCACCTACAACCAAAGGGTGAGTTCACTCTGAAAAAGGGCCAAGTGTTTTTTCACCTGAACAGTTGGAAAGTGGGGATTGGACTGCTTAACTCAGTGGGGGGTCTAGAGAAATGGACAATGCCACTTAAAAGTATGTTCAAGTCCAGGACAAATGGGAAGCAAGACAAGCAGATGGAATGTGATATACATTTAGCAAGAATCTACATTGCAAAGCTTTACAGGATGAGGTGTTTACTGTCCAGGGAAATGGACGGGTATGAATTGTGGGAGCAAGAGGTGGGAGACCCCCATCAGTAGTAACCAAATTCACCTCTATGGATTTGCTCTGAGACACCTTTTACTTTCTCTCAGGTACTTGGCCAGTGCCTGAGGAAAGTACTCAGACATGAGATTGAAAGGAAGTTTCCCTGATGGAGTCGAGGTGCTCTTAGGAGGTTTAGGGAGCCACCATAAAATGTTTCCATGAAGTATGGAAGGTGTCTGAGTGGCCGGCAAGGGGGCCGAGTGAGGGAAAACCCAGAACAGTGTACAAGTTCGGGTTGTGTAACCCAAAGCAGCGTACAAGTCCGGGCTGTGTGCCCGGTGGGTTCAGAGCCTGAGGGCTAAAGTGTTGAGGAAGTGTTCTTGTTTCTTTTAATCTGCATTACCAGGAGTGTAGCCCTGTGGGGTCCATCTATGCTTTGTTTATTCTGTTTGGATGTGAATAAAAAGCTACACTTTAGAATCCCACTTCTGGTATTGAACATTACAGTTATTGCTTCCTGTGTTTGGAGTTACTTGGGTGCCCCTGTGTAGAGTAGCCAAACCTAGCACTTGTGCCAAGTGACCTATTTCTCCCCGAACCCAGCCCACCTGGTATTGCTTTCAGAATCAAACAGCATACCACATGGGGTTACATTAGTATTCAAAAACATAAAAATAGATGGAAAATGAATACATCTTTGTTGACCACTCCAGAAGTGGAAAGAGGGATTAGAGCCTTGCTTACCGCCAGATTGTCAGTCCTTTGCTTATATTTAGATGTTGGTGACTGGTGGTTAGACACTAAACAAGATTTAAAATCCTGGTTTTGTAAACACAGCAGACAATTAGGGAATGAAAAATTCTTAAAGTATTTATCCCTTCGAAAACAATTACAGTAATTATACACAATTTCTTATTTTACTAAATATGATTATTTGCAGCAAATCTTAAACACTAAGCATAGTATACTTACCTATCAATATGATAGGGTACAATCAATACAAGCCATGCTCCGTAATGGCACGTAGGTAACCCCTATGAAGCATGTAAAAAAATTAATGAAGACATGACTATAGAATTTTTACAGGATTCCGGTGGTAACAGGGTAGATGGTATCAATGACATTGAGCATATTATGAAATTACATTATCAGTCCTTACTCCCATCAATAACACCTTCTATACCTGACATACAAACTTACAAGAAGTTTCAGTTCCATCTTTTCCTGCAGAGGCATTTTTACTGCTGAATGATATAACAGTAGAGGATATAATAGGAGCTATTAAGGCCCTTAAATTACATACTTCACCTGGTTTGGATGGCCTCCCTCACCAATTTTATAAAATTTTTGTTTCAGAAATTTCTATTTGTTTATACAAGTTATATCAGCACTTCTTTCGATCTATTAGTATTCCCCCACAATTTTCTGAAGGTTTATTAGTTTATTTATACAAATCAGGTGACAAAGCAAACATAAAAAACTGGAGACCTATTATCCTGTTAAATACAGACTATAGATTACTTGCTTATATTCTTAATACTAGACTGAAACAATATGCCTCGTTAGTACTTCCCCCCAACAATTTTGTGGGTTATCTAATAAGAAAATTCAGGATGCTGTCATTATTATAAGAGATATCATAGAAAGTATTTCTATATCTAATTCTAAGGGATGTATACTATCTGTAGCTCAAGAAAAAGCATTTAATCAGGTTGATCGCTCCTTTTTATTTTGTACTTTCTTGGCTTATGGGATACCATTTGAAGTCATCACTAAAATAAAGTTATTATATGCCTGTGTTCATGTTCGGGTCCTCATTAAAGGACATATTATGAAGGGATTTGAAATTTCCAGTGGAGTTAGGCAAGGTTGCCCCCTTAGTCCTCTATTGTACATTTTCTCTCTTGACCCTCTCCTATGACGTTTGACCAATACTCCCAGATGGGATGGACTATTAGGATCAACTAGACATTGCCCCATAGTGTTACAAGCATATGCAGATGATATTTGTGGGTTCTTTTCCCACTATTATCAAATCCCTCTTTTCCTACATGAACTTAATATGTATGCTAGAGTGTCTAATTCAAAACTAAACAACACCAAATGTAAAGGGTTATTGATAGGTCCCTGGAATATTGTATCTTGTCAGGTGCAAGGGATTGTCGTTACAAATAAACCTATGACAATTTTGGGTATACAGTTTGGACCCTCTAATCTCCCCTTGACTAACTGGGAGAGTGTTTTCCGTAAAGTCCAACAAAATGTTTATAGATGGCAACATTGGAAGTTAACAAAATGTAAAACAATTCAAATTTTGAAGTGATTTGTTATTCCCCAGCTACAATATGTAGCTACCATTTTTTCATCACCTCAATCTCTGGAAACACCACTTTATGGACTTTTTTTTCAAATGTTGTGCGGAAACAAACTGAATCTAGTAAAATGCTGTTTTACTTACCTTAAAAAGTAAATGGGGGGTCTTGGTATGATTGAACCAATCATTTTTTTCCATTCTCTTTTCCTTTTTCATACAGTGTATTATGGTATTTCCAGTACAACAACTGGTGCTCATGGTCTGGTACAATCTGTCTTAGGTCACTATTTAGCAGTTTGGCAAACTGTGGCACCAAAAATACATTCACAGTTATGAATGCCAGAATATTTTTGACCTACTGTTCAAAAGCCATTCAAATGGAAAATCCAAAACACACAGATTTCACAGTGTAATAGGAAATGTTTTTATCAAACAATACTTGCTCAAATATATCCGGCAGAACCCATTTTTAAAAATTGCCTCATGATTCTAATCCACAGGTTTTGAAACAATTAATGAATAAAAGAGTACCACATCACATGTGGGAAACCTTATGGCTTACAGTGTATGGTAGATTAAATGTTAGAGGCAACGCCAAACAAAAAACTTGATGGATAGGAACTGCCCGTATGCTGAATGCATTAATCTTGAAGAAACTATGTCTCATTTTTTTCTTTTCATGTTCTTATTCAAAACCCTTATGGCCCTTTTTAAGTATCAAATGGGAAATGGATTGGTTGTTAAATTTATATTATAAAACATTTGTGTTAGGTTTTCTTCCCTATACTTATCCTCATCTACATCTCGACACATACATGTTTTTGATTTGTTGTCTGCGATATTATTTATGGCAAGCAAGATGTCAGTGGGTGATACACCAAAAAATAATGCCATACACTGTTTTTTTTTCCTTTCTTTTATCTCTAGCAATGAATGCTGTGTATCATTTAAGCAACATACCATGACAGGGAGTGGGTATATTGGTGGATTTACCTGGTGTGGTTTGGTCAAGAGGCGCAGGAGGAGTATTGTTTATAGTTTTCATTACAACTGTTTCTTTACCAACAGTGAAAATTCCCCCTTCTCTCTTTACCTGCTCATCAGGAAAATATCTTCTGCTTGCCTGGGGTACACTTGTCACCCACTGTGGAGGGGCCATGTCATGCCTGCCATTAATGCCTGTGTTACTGTCATTGCAAGCATCTCAGGGATGCCTAGCTGAGATCCTTCTGCGACCAGGGCCACAGGAACTGAGTGTACCATGGATGAGGCACCAGGCAGCTCTAGCAGTGGCCATGCCACTGTTGTATGGCTGGAACTAACTGGAGAGTACCATACTGATGGTTAAAGGACCACATGGTTCATTCTGGAACTCACCGCTATGAGTATGGCCTCCTATCTGGGGCCAGGAACACCTACAGAGGGATGCATGTGGGCATGAATGGGGATATATAGATACATAGATACATAGACAGTGTCGGCAGATAAAGGCCTATGGCCCACACAGTCTGCCCATTTGAGCTTGTAAGTTCAGTTTGTTTTCCTAGAAGTCTGTTGCCCTTACCCTGACCTCCAGAATTCCTTTATGTCTATCCCATGCATTCTTAAATCCCGTGATTGTTTCAACCCCCACCACTTCCTCTGGCAGGGTGTTCACTTATCCACCACCGTTCTGTGAAGAAATTCTTTCTCATGTTTCCTCTGAATCGTCCTCCTCAACTTCATCCCATGCCTCTAGTCCTGGAACATCTTTTCACTTAAAAATAGTGTTTTCCTGCACCCTGTTCCTCCCTGTAAGATACTTGTATGTCTCTATCATATCCCTCTCTCCCTCCTCTCCTCCAGGAGTACATGTTCAGTTCCTTCAACCTGTCTTCATAGGATTTGTGATGCAACCCATGCATCATCTTTGTTGCCCTCCTCTGAACCTTCTCTACCCTGTCTATGTCCTTACGTGGTATGGTCTCCAGAACTGTACACTGTACTCCAGGTGGGGCCTCACTAGTGTCTTGTATAGCGGAATTATGACCTCCTTTTCCTGCTGGTGATGCCCCTGCCTATACATCCCAGCATCCTATTTGCTTTACCTGATGCCTTGTCACACTGTTTCCCTACCTTGAGGTCATCAGAGATGACAACCCCAAGATCCCTTTCCTGCTTGGTGCATGCTATATCCTCACCCCCAACTGATATATTGTGCCAGGGTTTTGTGCCCCATATGCATTATCTTGCACTTCTTTGCATTGAATTTCAACTGCCAAACCCTGCCCATTCTTCAAGTTTCTGCAGGTCACTTCTCATTCTGTCTACACCCTCTGGTGTGTCTACTCTGTTACAGAGCTTTGTGTCATCAGCGAACAGTGAAATTCTGCCTTCTAGGTCCTGTGCAATGTCACTGATGAAGATGTTGAATAGGACCGGTCCCAGTACTGATCCTGTGGTACCCACTGGTCACTCTTCCCTCTGTGGAGTGACAGCCATTTACCACCACCCTCTGTGTCCTGCCACCCAGCCAGTTACCTACCCACCACACTACTGTGCCCACACCCATATTCCCCAGTTTGTGTAGTCTTCTGTGTGGCACAGTGTCAAAGGCCTTGCTGAGAGTCCAGATAGGCCATGTCCACTGCCTCCCTGATCCACCTCCTAGTCACCCAGTCAAAAATTCAACGAGGTTGGTCTGACATGACCTCCCCCTGGTGAAACCATGCTGCCTTGGGTCCTGTAGTCCATTGACAACCAGATGTTCCATCAATCTCTCCCTCAGTAGTGCCTCCATGATCTTCCCCACTACCGAGGTGAGGCTGACTGGTCTGTAGCTCCCTGCTTCTTCTTTGTTCCCACTTTTGTATAAGGGGACTACATCTGCTGTCCTCCAGTCTTTGGGTACCTCCCCTGTTTCCAGTGATCAGCTAAACAGGATAGCCAGAGATTCAGCCACCACCTCTCTTAGTTCTTTAAGGACCCTTGGGTGCACCCCATCTGGCCCCATTGCTTTATCAACTCTTATTACTTCCAGTTCCTTCAGGACCCTTTCTCGTGTAAAGGGACTTGTGTCCATTTCTGCACCATTCTCACCCCTTGTACTCCCTTCAGACCCATTACCCTCCTCTTCCTCAGTAAAGACTGAGCAGAAATACCTGTTCAATATGTCAGCTTTACTGTTGTCATCCTCCACATGACCCCCATCCTCCCCCTTCAGTCTCACTATCCCTCCCTTTGTCTTTCTTTTTTCACTTATGTACCTGTAAAAGGTTTTGTCCCCTCTACCCACTGATTTTGCAATGTGTTCTTCTGTCTGAGCTTTGGCTTCCCTTACTGACCTCCTGCCTCCCTTTGCTTCTCCTGGTACTTCTTCCTATCCCCTTCTGCCTGTGTCTTTTGTATTGCCTGAATACAATCTTTTGGCTTTCACTTTCTTTCTACCTCTTTGGAAAACCATAATGGTCTCCTCTTCCTTTTCCTCTTGCTAACCTGCAATGCATAATTCTGTTGTTCTTGTAAACCCCATTTTAAATACTGCCCACTGTTCCTCAACCCCTGATTCCTGTCCCATTCCCTTACGCCTCTTTCAAGTATCTCCCCATTTTCCCAAAGTCTGTCCCCTAAAATCCAGGATACGTGTTTTGTGTGGTTTGGTTCTGCTCTTTCTGTGATTTCAAACCACAATGACTGGTGGTCACTGTTTCCCAGGTGCTCCCCCACTGTTACCCCATCACACTGTCCCTGTTTGTGAGCACAAGGTCCAGTATTGCCTTCTGCCGAGTTGGTTCCATGATCAGTTGCTTGAGGAAGGCACCCTGAAGTGAGTCCAGGATAAATCTGCTCCTAGTTGATGCTGCTGCTGGGATGCTCCAGTCCACATCTGGAATATTGAAGTCTCCAACCAGTACTACCTCACCCTTGTCTGCCATCCTTTGGATGGCTAGCATCAGCTCCCTATCTGTTTCTTCCTCCTGGGCTGGTGGTCTATAGACACACCTGTGCAGATGGCTGTCCCCATTTTCCTTTCCAGCTAACCCACAGTATCTCTCCCCATTTTGTTCCTCCGGGATCTCTGTGGCCCTTATGTCATTTTTCACATACAGTGCCTCCTCCTCCCTTCCTGCCTGCTCTGTCTCTTCTGAATATGTTGTAGCCAGGTATGGTCATCTCCCAGTCATGGTTATCATTACACCAGGTTTCAGTGATGGCCACAATGTCCAGGTCTGACTGTACCATGACAGCCTCAGATCTTCCATCTTCTTGCTAAGGCTCCTGGCATTTGCACACATGGCTTTTCATGATTGACCTCCTAGACTGTTTCACTGTTCTACTCCAGCCCCTTCCTTGGTTGTCATTTATCCCTGGTTCTCCTTGCTGTCTGCCCTTCTGCTGAATTTTGCCCTTTTCTTATCCACCTCTTGGGCACTAATCTCCATCTTTTGCACACTGCTTTGCAGAGATAGCCACTCTCTGGTTCACTGGTTCCACTGCTAGCTGTGGGGGGTGAGCAAGTAGGTACCCTCCTTGCTGGCCTATCACCCCCCTTTGCTAGTTTAAATGCTTGTCAATGTAGCATTTAAACTTATCATTGAGTGCTTGGATTCCCCTCCAGGATGGATGCAGGCCGTCAGGCTTAGACAAACCTCCATCCCTCAGGTGGGTCCCCAGTCACCAATGAATCCAAGCCCTTCCTCACAGCACCAGTTCTTCAACCATGAGTTAAGTTACTGGTGCATGCACTCCTATGCTCTCCCTTGTCTCTCACAGGTAGTACTTCTGAGAAAGTGACAGAAGTAGCTACTTGTTTGAGACATCTCCCCAGTTTCCTAAACTCTTCCTGATGCATGAGAAATGAGAAGGGATGCATGGGGCATGGGATGGGATGCATGGGGAATATGAGAGGGTGCATGGGGCATGTGAGAAGATGCATGGGGGCATGCTAGGGGATGCATTGGAAATGCAAGGGGAAGCATTGAGAATGTGAGGGGATTCATGGGGTATATGAGGGGATGTATGGAGCATGTGAGAGGATGCATGGGGAATGTGAGGTAATGCATGGAAAATGTAAGGGATTCATGGGAAATACGAGGAGATGCATGGGGCATGTGAGGGAATGCATGGGGAATACGAGGGGATGCATGGGCATGCAAGGAGATGCATGGGGAATGCAAGATGATACGTGGTGGCATGTGAGGGAGTGTATGCAGAATGCGAGGGGGATGCATGGGGAATGCAAAGGGATGCATGGGGAATACAGATGGATGAATGGGGCATGCAAAGGATGTAGGGCAAAGACGAAAGTTCTGCACTCTGGAGTTCACCAAAGGAAAACAAGTTGCCAGTCTGAATATTAAGTCATTTATTGGTAGCATATAACAAAAACTGGCTGGAGGACTGTGTTTTTAAATGCAAATATACTTAAAGGTAAGGGGTTGGGGAGATGACCTGCCACCTGATGAAGGCATGATGAAGGCTGGTTTGTCTGGCCGAAGTGCTGGGGCTATCTTCTTTCCTTCAGACAGTTTTTGTTATGTATGACCAATAAAAGACATACTATTCAATCTGCTAACTTCTTTTCCTTTTGTGAACCCCAAAGTGCAGGACTTTCGCCTTCGCTTGTCTGTATTGGGCTCATCGCCCTTTCCTGGCACCCTCATCATTTTCTGTGTCGTGCTATATCAATGTTTTCAGAAGGATGCATGGCAGCATGCGAGGGGATGCATGGGATGCTGGCCAGGCAGGGGGATGGGGTGTCTGGGATATGTGCTCAGCCATTTCTTACCTGCCTTTTCTCCTGCAGGCTACCCCAGTGCCATGATGGCAGTCAGGCTGTGGAGGAATCAGCCAGATGTCAGGGACACTGAACCATCACAATGGTCACTGGAGAATGGGAGAAAGCTGTGTGGGCCATCTACTATTTGGTGACCATCATCTAGACATGGACTGCATAGTAGACAATGGCCAGTGACTTACATTGCATTGGTGCCTACAAGCAGCAGGTTCCCAACCCCCTGATCTTTACTCTGTGCGATCAGATGTGGGCACTGGTAGGACACAGCCTCTAAGGTCTACATGCGTTGTGTTTAATGACAGTGTTGAACTTTAGACATTGCTATGTACAAGAACTATACACTAATTTGTACAGGTCTGCTGCCTCAATTTGTGTTCTTCGCTGCTGGAGATGGCTTGTGCTGGGTACCACCTATTGAATAAACAGTGAGTTACATTTCTGTTCTGTGTTCCATGTTATTCTTCAGAGGCATGTGCATATCTTACTTTATGACTGCCCTTCAGGCCGTATAGTGCCTAGTGTGCCCCACACCATTCTGTCTGCCTGGCTACAGCCACATGCGCCACTTTGCATATGCGTTGCCGTCCCACATATGTGGACATACTCCCTTCAGCAACAAACTGTGGGCCCCTGCTCAGGTGCTCATCAGTGTGCTCATGCCATTCGGAGGTGGATTGTGCATGTAGTGTAATGCCCACAGTCCCACATGGCCACGTAACCACCCCCCTCACCTGTGCTACACAGTGTGTAATACCCACATAGTCATAGTGCAATGGGCCCTTAAGGTGCAAAATATACAACTCATTTTTGCCAAGGAGCAGAACCACTTTTGTTTAATCTATGAGTTCTGGCAAATCTGTTAACTGCATAATTAGGGATGCTCACCCTTAAATGGCACTGTTGCTGAATAAACATATCAAATGCAAAAGGCTTGCCAAACCGTGCTTAGCTTTCAAAGAAATGTCAGGAAAAGTGTTGAAGTTAAAAAGAACTCTAAAAATGGGTATTTACCTCCTTTCTGTCTAGATATACCAGACTTCTCCCTGTGGGTTGTATAACCCAAGCACTTAACAGTACTAAGTATACATGTTCAAGGGGGCAGAGGGCTGTCAAGGGGGTGGGGGTTTTAAGGGTGAGAAGTCTGTCAAGGGGAGGGGGTTTCAAGGGGAGAGGGCTGTCAAGGGGGAGTTCCAAAGGTGAGAGAGCTTTCAAGGGGGAGTGTAGTTTCAAGTGTGAGAGGCCTGGCAAGGGAGTGTGGCGGTTCAATTCTATGGTGATAAATGTCATTGGGATAAATAGGGTGGATGCCAAGGAACTTTTCTTCTTGAGTTTAACTACAGGGACCAAAGGAAACTCACTTAAACTCCTGGTGGTGGGGACTGAAAATATGTCCTAAGCACTTTTTCACAGAAAGAATGGTGGACAAGTTTAACAAGTTGCTGGAGAAAGTGGTACAGGCCAGATCAGTGGACATCCTCAATCAGGGATTGGACAGGCACATGTGATTTGTTAGAAAAAGTGGGGGGGTGGGGTAAAAACAAAGGGGAGGGAAGGCCATAAGGGCTAAGTGTAGAGTAGTTAGGTAGGGTGGGCAGAGCGGATGGACTGACAGGCCTTATTAGGGCAGTGGGCAGAGCCTACAGTCCTATTGGGATTGAATGGTAGCTCTGAAAACGGCCGATCGTGGAATCTTCTGTTGGACATTTGGAAGTATACTTCTGAATGCCCAACAGAGCTTGAAACCCTCCGCCACGATCAGCTGCTACAGAATAACAGCCACACCATTTCGGCTGTTACTTCCGCATTCTGTTGCTTGAACTGCGCATAGACGACTCGGGCACATGGGCAGTTTTGCTGGTGCTGTCATGTTGAGAATGGCAAAATGCCATTCACCGCAACTGCGCATGCACATCGTGCATGTGCAGTTGTGTCACCACCCCTAACCCAGCGACAAAGAAAGCCCTCCCGCAGCCTCCCACTGTTGCTGTCTTCCCCGCCCCTTCCATTCCTCTCTGCACCGACATCAGGGTCCCCAATCCCAATGTCAGCATTATGTGCCCCCCAACTCATGTGGTACACTGGAAGTCCACCCCAGTGTGCCCCAATATTTTCCTTTTCCCGGTAACACTGGGGTGCCCAATCCCCATGTCGGCATTATGTCTGCAGCGTATGTGCTCTACACACACACACACACACACAACTCGCAGGGCACACTGGGAGCCCACCCAGTGTGCCTAAATGTTTTGTTTTCTTCCCCCACCCCCCAGGGTGCCCAATCCTCATGTCGACATCAGGTACCCATCCACCCCGACTCATGTGGCACACTGGGAGCCCACCCCAGTGTTCACAAATGTTTTTATTTTGTTTTTCCTGTAAATAAAGAAAACCACCTCCTGTCATGTTGCTTTTTTTCTGTAAAAAAGAAAACTGTCCCTTGTCATTGCTCCAGTCCCCCTCTCACTGAGCATCCACCTCCCTGTACACCCCCACCCTCGTACCCCATACTTACCTCTGGAGGTCGGCACTGTCTTCTTCTCTGGACCAGGACATGTCTGCACTCTTCAAAGCTGAACTACAAACTAAAGAATCAAAAGTAAGCATGCAATAAAGGCATTCAATGGGGTTTTTAACTTAGGCTGATAAATCAGCCATTTTTTTGAATTTTGGCCCCAACTTTTCAACATGTAGTTCTTGGGACCCCATCTCATGAAAACTGTTGCTGTCATTTTGTTACTTGGCCCCAAAAGGTGATTTCACGGTCGCCGCATGGAATCACCCTCGGACCGATTCACAAAATGACAGTGCCACTGTTCATGGGGGGGGGGGGGAGGCAAAAAGCCCATGTTGTAAATTTAGTGAAAAAGTTCCAAAAAATTACTGCATTACGAGCGTGTGTTGTGCAGTTTCTACGCACACTCCTAACTTCGCCAACTTTTATTATTTTCACTCCACATTTTCAACATAGCCATTTTTGCATACCTCCTTCAAAACAGTACAGCTGTCATTTGCTACATCCTGCCCAAAATGTGTTTTCGCATCTGTGGCACAGAATAGCTCGGTCGCCCTGCAAAATCACCATTTGGGACAAATGATTAAAATGACACTGGCACTCTTCATGAGGAAGGGCCCCAAAAAGGCCATGTTGAAAATCTGGTGCAACAAATCCAAAAAACGGCCACGTTATACCCAGGCATTGAATAATTTCTACGCACATGTGTAACTTTGGTCATTTGGTAGCTTGTTACAGCCCTATCAGCTCTGGCTAGTACTTGTTGATGCTGTCACTGTCTGTGTATCTACATACTGTGTTTATACCTGTAGGACTCACAGTCTGTAGCAGTAAAAGGAACTAAATGGGTACTTGCAAAGAGAGCTGCCTCCTCTAAAAGGACAAGAGGACTGAACTGTTGTGTGTAAAACCGCTGGAAAGTATTTTGTAAACAAAAGAAAATGCTGGCTAGAAATGCATTTAACAGATACTGTATGCCCAAACTAATATACAAATTAAACATTATGCTGCTCCATGGCAAAAATGAACTGTGTATTTTGCACACTAAATGCATCATATATTCTGCCTCCATTCTTACAGTACATGCTTGAATTGAGAGATTAGACAATGAATTGGGCCCTCATTGGCTGAATATCAGCACATTTTGCACAATTTGGATGCACTGTGGTTCCACTTTATTTGTTTATTTGCACATGGCATGGAAGAAATCTTTCTTGTTTGAACTGCCACATAAGTCTTTAGGTAGGCTGCTCATAAGTTTTAAATTTTAAAGTGCATGAAATATTTTCAGCCGGCTTTTGAACTCTACCCAGTGATTGCATCCGGTTTTCAATTATAAATGCAGCAGTGGTTTTTTTTGTATGGTCTTTTGGTTACTTACACGCTGCAAGCTTTACAGTATATACACATCATGAAATTGAAATATAAATATAAATATAGAGCCTTTGGAATAGATTATATTGCTCCTTGCTGCGCCTGTGTTCTGGATGTTTGCACGAGAAACATTAAGACAGATGGAGAGAATGCCTTTTTGAATGAATTTAATGAATAGTGTTCGCGAAGCGCACTGCAGGAGGGTGGGGAGGAAGTTCCTGTTTGCAGTAATTACATTTTCCTGTGGATACAAGTGCACGAGGATGTTTTGCCCTGGAGCTAGAACTGTTTCTTCTGTATCTGGAAGGATGCCTAGGAGCCAGAAGGATCGGAAATCAGTCAGGAGAACCTGGGAGCAGGAAGATAAAATCTGTTTCCATTATGTAGGAACTGTAGGGTACGCCCATAGGTGACAGGATAGGTCTGCCCTTTGCCCTCCCCATCACTTTCAGGACCAGAGGGGAGGTTTTGTCAAGGGCTCTATTGGGAGACAATCCAGGATTTAGAAAGAGGTGACTTTCTGGAGTTGGCCTTTAAGAATATTGTGGAGAGAGAGACCTGCAAACTTGCAGCCAAACTTTAACTGGATTATTAGGAGCAGTTGGCAATTAGGAATACCACCCGGCTAAGGAGCTGAATAAAAAGCACATACCTCACTATGAAAGGGTTTTTATTTTGGTCTGGAATCTGCAGGGATGAAGAGGTAAACCTTGTGGAGCACAGAGCTAAAGGGGAGCTCTGAAGAAGAAGTAGCTGAAAGTATAGGGGCAGATTAACCCTACAAGCCAGAGAAGAGGCAGAGTTGGTGAAGTTTGCCTGGAGGTCTCCTTGAAAGCAGGGAGAGCTGATGAAAGCTTTAGGGGAGAATCCGTTCAGTATAGGCTGAATTGGGACTCTAATGTTGATGGCCAGAAGACCCAAGGAAAGCCCAGGGAGAGAATCAGTTCAGTACAGTCAGAATTGAGGCCCTAGAGCTAGTGGCCAGAGAGGATCAGGGAGAGGCAGTGAATTCCTGATGTATAAAGAAGGGAAATCGTTGATGATTATTTTTTTTTTAAACTGGAAAATAAATCATTCAATCTTGTGATGGTCAGACACATGTAAAATACAAAGTTTAGGTGTTTGAACTTTGAAACCTGTCTGACCTATCATTTTGAATGGTTCATGAATAACCGTCCTAGGCCACATGATTACACATTACGTGTCACGCCATAATATGTAGGTTAGGTTTTCACTGTGCTCATGACAGCACCTACACACATCTGAGGGCACTATGGTAGATTGACAGCATGCAAGACTGCTGGAATTCAGTACCAGTGGTGGAGTATCTCATTTTGAATGAGCAATGCCCTGCTATCTGTGCATGCAATATAGGCTAGTCTACAGTAGTGGAAGCATTGCTCTGTGGTTGTGTGCACTGAGTTGGTCTTCCCGTTTGATTCCTGCATGCTAAGACCAATTAGGGAGCTCTACATGTAAGTACTTATATATAACTCCTGCCTCCCCTCTCTGGAGGTGCAGCCAGTTAGGTAATGGAGACAGCTGCGATAGATCCTAGGGGGGCCTCTTGTCCCTTTTCAAAGTAGCAGCATTTGTTAGTTACAATATACATTGAATAATGTACGGGCAACCATGCATAACAAAGTTATGTTTCCATCAAGGGGTTCTAAAGATACTACAGACCTCAAGAGCAAAGCTCAGGAGGTCACAAGTGTCTACAACCCCAAAATGGAAATGCATGTTGAGTTGGGTCTAGTTGCCCATATTATATTTTTTATAGTTTATGGTTCTAGTAGTTCCAGAAACTTGCAGATACCAAAGTGGCATTTTGATAGACTTTTTTACTTAAACAGAAACATAGCTTTACATTCACAACTGAATTAGAGAAAGCAGCAATGACTAAAGACGCAATTCTCTGTACACAGATTTGTTGAACTCTAAAAAAAACATTTTTTTACTTGACCATTTAACTGTGCAAAAACTGTTCTGACCTTTGAAATGTGCTGCAACTTGTTTGGTCTTAGCCAGCCTGGTGGCACTGATGGTTGAGGCGCTGGATGCCACACCTCGCACCACACCGGCAACCTGAATTCGGGAGCGAGCTCGGATGCTGGGGGTTGGCAGGGTAGGGTTGAGGAGTTAGTGCCTGGTGGTGTTCTCCTCCCCGGGATGGAGGGATGGGGATGGACCGGCATGCCAGCAGCCCCCGGTGGAGATCGGGGTGGCAATGCAGCATATCAGGCAGCACAAGTTCAGCGTAGCCAACGCCGGCAGGATTGCCATGCACCAGAACGTCAGGCATGCACCACACACTGGGGGGGATCACAGAACAAGGAAAAACCTGGACCTTGGGGTAGGTGATGGCACCAGCCCCCATGCCCACCACTGGGTTTGTCCTGGATGGCCTTTCAGTTCCTCCACCTGGGCCCTTACCAAGCAGCTGGGAATGATGTATGCAAGTGTGCCCAAAGAGGAGGGGCAGCCCCACCCCAGAGGGGTTAAGCTGGAGGGACCAGCTGCAAGGTGAGGGGGCAGGAGAGAGGAGGCTTAGACATGCGGACTTCAGGCCGGGCAGGATCCGGTTGGATACCCAAGAGAGGCTCCTTGATCCGTGAACCGGAGTGAAAAACAGTTAACCAAAAAAAAAAAAACTTGCTTGGTCTTTGAACTATACTACAACTTTTTAACTGCACTATAACTAAAAAGCGAGCCAATCACTGTCCATGTATAGTAAGACCTAACCTGGCCAGCTCACCATGCAGTGGTGGACACTACTGCTCGTGACATTGATTACCTGAGTTCAGGAATGAACCGGGGACATCAGAAGGCTGGCCCATGGTAGGAGGACTGAGCATTCCACAGGACATTCACCTCCTTCTCTGGGGAGGGAGGGTGTCTAGTCCCCCTGCTTTACTGCCACCTGATTGATCACAGATGGTGTTACTGGTGATAAGTGACTGGTAGCTGGGTACCATTAGAGCATGTCCCCAAGTGGGCTGGGTCAGACCTCCTCAGCAACCAGTCCTAATGTGCGCTCCTGGTGGGGGGCAGGGAGAACTGTGGAAAATGATGCAGAACTGGGAAAATGAGACATCCACCAGCCCACCACATCCAACACTGGAACTATGGCACCATCCCCCACGGATGCCATCAGTCTTCACCTCCACCAGGGGTGACCAGATTGATGCAGAGAAGAAATACCATGGAGCCTAAGGTATTCCAAGCCCTCAGAGGGGGGAGGTAAGTCAGTGCAGCACAGCGGAGTGTCATGGGTGGGTTGATGGTCTAAGGATGATATGTGATGGAGCCTCAGCTGGCTAGCAAGTGGGCAACTGGTGGTAGGTGGAAGGAGGTCCACCTTTGACTGAGAGGATAAAACAAAATAAAAAAAAAGAAATATAAGACCTAAGCATATACTGTACTACAGTTTTTTCAGCAACAGTTTTTTCTAGAAAAAATAGTGGGGCAGATATTCAGAAATGCGCCAAAGGCCAGCGCAAGGCCGGTGCATTGCAAATTTGATGTGCTGTGGCACAACAGGAGCCATATTCAGAGGTTTTGCTGGCCGCACTGTGCCAGTGCAACCTGGATGAATATGGCACAGTTGCGCCATGGCGCAACCATGACTGCGCCATGGCGCAACCGTGGATGTGCCATGGCGCAACCACAGGTATGCCCTGGGCAGACACAGGAGCCCCAGGGCAACCCTGGGAGCAGAGCAACAGAGGGGGGTATGGCACAGAGAGGAGACCCAGGGACAGAGCCAGAGAAGCAGAGTGACAGGCCACAGGAGGCCACCACCAGCTGGGCACAGAAGGGCACACACAGGCACCCAGACCCCCACCCCAGAACGCAACAGTGGCACAGACAGTAGGCAACAGGGGGTGTCAATAGGGGACAGAGGACCACCAGGTGGGCTGCCCGCAGGCAGTAGGCCGTGTCCCCCTGCACATTCAGACCAGGGCAGGCCACACCCAGGACCTCACAGCCAAGCAGACACACCTGCCATACAACCCTGAGAGCCTCCCCAAGGGCACCCCAAGGCACAGCCATCTACCAAGGGAAGGGCCACCACCACCACCACCATGGGATACACTACAGCACACAGCAGTGATCCACAGAAGCACAACATGCACCCCAACACATGCACACCACATGGACAGGCACTGGGCCACTGCAGCTTGGCTCCGCACTCCACCTGCAAAGCAGACACAGACACAGGTGGGTAAGTCAGAAAAATATATTTTGTCACAAACTATTTACAGTAACCAGGAGCTAGGAAAGGGTAGGTATAGTGAGCAAAGGGGATGGGGAACAGGGACTGTACAGTGGGATGAGGGACTGGAGGGTGAGGTATGGCTGGGAAAACAGGGGAACATAAGACCTGACTATGGGCGGCCATGGCCTGCTGCCCCCTGCTGACACTGCTGCCCCCTGACTGCCTGGAGCAGTCTGCGGACCTGGAATACCGCCTCCATTGTCGTGGATGCTATTAAGATCAGCTGCCTCAGGAGCCGGCAGTACAGGAGCCTTCTGTGCTGACAGTGGACACCTAGAACAAGGGACAGAACTGATGATCAGTCCAATGTCCCAAGAAACCAGGCCCAACCACAGCACATACCAGGCAGGGAGACCACCCCCCCGGAGGGCCCATACAGGTCACCCACAGGAGTGTTGGCCAACGCCTGCCAGCAATGCGGCACACCATATCTGCTCACATTGGTGGTCCCCACCACACCGTGGCCATCCGACTACGCCATGGCAGTCACATGGCACAGTGCCCCGGCAGCACCATAGCAAAATCAGTGGCAGCCATGTGCACACCCACCCTACCAGCAGCTGGCACACCTGTCCAATGGATGCACCACAGTGGTGGGCACCACACACAGTGTGACACAGACAGCAGCCATGGCTCACGGCACAGGCAGCCATGCCTGCACCCATACCCCCGCCCCCCCAATGATAGTGCACAGTACAATGTCAGTGCCTACCTGCCCTCTGTGGCTCCACTGGTGCCAGAGCTGCTCCTCCACACTAGGTCACTGCAGCCTGGCATCCCACCAGTGCCACCCATCATATGTCTTCAGGTCCTTGGAATGGAACAGGAACAGGTATACATCAGTAACCAACCACAGCAGCTGCCCGCCACCCCCACCCCTGTGCACAGGGTGAACCTCTGCCCAACACGTCCCACAGAGTGGCAGCACAATGCATGTGGTGGAGGGTGATGCCACCATGCAGTGTGCATGATGGCAGTACTCCACCCTGCAGGACACTCCAGGCAACCTAGCCAACACCACAGTACAGCACCAGGGCACACATGCATGATGGACCTACTCACCTGGCTGTGGCAAACCTGACGTATGCCTCCAGCCTCCTGAGGAGCTCTGGGTCCTTTGGCACCAGGTCCCCGTATCTGTGGTGACACTGCTCACCTGTCCAGGCCACCCCTGTGTGCTGGCTCAGTGAAGCAGCAAACGCCTGCCACACAGCCACCTGGGGCTGCTGCAGTGGCACCTGCCCAAACAGCTGGGGTGTATGGGGGCTGGACACAGGCCACCAGGTTTGCAAGCTTGACCTGCATCCAGTTTGCGACTCATCCCCTTCTCTGCTGCACCATGTCACCAGTTTGATCTGCGGTGCAAAATGGTGGCAGGAGACGCATGTGGCCACTGCATGCTCCAGATGCATGGACCGAGGGGGGACATGGCTGTGCTTGCCCATTGTGCAGTCACAGAGATGCACGGCATGGGCGTGGTTAGGTAGGGTCATGGGTACGGGGGTCACCCAGGGCAGAGGTCACAGTTGGGGTCAGGGGTCAGCCGCCACACAGTGTGCACGTGTGTAGTAGCAGGCATGGCGCACCATGTGCCACGCTCCCTATTGTGCAGTGGGTGCACAGTGCACAATAGGCAACAGTACACCATCAGGCGCATACGCACTGTGGTCCTGGGAAATGTGCATGCATGTGCATAGTGCTGCGACTTGCTCCAGAACAATTCCATTGCACATGGAGCAAATACATGATATTCAGCCACCACATGCAAATTAGCTCATCAGCCAATGCGTGGCACACTGGGGAAATTAGCATGTCATTACCGTTGCGCCCAAGCTCATTTGCATGCAATGTGCTATAAAAGTGCCACGGTGAGGCACAGGCGAAGGACTGGTATTGCATCCTTTTCAGGAAAGTTGCTCATTTTGCTGGAGCACACCGAGCACAGCCAGCACAGCAGAGGGGATGGAATAGGGTACTGCTGCCACTGACACACTGTGCCCTCCTTGTCCACAGGAAACATCATGTCTGAAAGGGAGGAGGGAGTGGAGTGTGGGCCTGCTCGCAAGCGCAGGCCCAATGTCATGAAGGTGGAAGCAGAGGCCCTGTTCAAGGCCTACCTCAATAGGGAGCTGCTGTTGAGTGATGTCACGGGCGCACCACAGGCCAGGGCTGGGGCCTGAGAGGAGGTGGTGGCATGTGTGAACCAGCAAGGCAGCCACCAGTGGATGGTGCAGGAGTGCCACAAGAAGGTGGGCACAGACAAGCAGTGCATTAAAGAGAAGGTGGTGGCCATCCATGTGGCCTGGACTGCCACGGGAGGGGGGCCTGTAGATGTGCCACAGCTCACGGCACAGGAGGAGCTGGTGGCAGCCACCATGCACCACAGCACCGTGGAGGGTGTGCCTGGTGGAGGATTCCAGACAGGTGTCAGCCCATCACTGCATGGTACGCATGTTGGCCATGCACAGCATGCAGTGGCTGTGTTGGGGGGCACATGTGGGCATTGCAGCACTGACACATCTGTTTTCTTTTTCAGCATTGGCACACCTGCATGCAGAGAATGGGGCACCAGCAGTGGCTGTGGAGGCAGGACCAGCCCCGGACAACCAGCCATCCACCTTCATGGGCATCCAGGGGCCCAATCGGCTGCAGCACACCACCACTGTCCAGCCAGATATCCTGGGCATGGGGTTGGACGAGGCCCTGGATGTGTTTCTCCAGGATGCCAGTCTCAGCATCCTGTATGTGGAGACACAGATTGGGGTGGGGTCCGATGCCGATGATGACCTCACCATAATCCTGGACAGCATGGGTGGTGTAGTGGGGGAGATGTCCATACCTGACTCAAACACAGGTGGCATGCCTAGTGACCTGGCAGTGGAGGAACATCTACCAGCTGCCACTGAGGGTGCAGCTGTGTGCACTGTCACAGCTGTGCCATGTGGTAGTGGTGGTGCACCCGTGCAGGCACAGGGCAGCAGTCAGCAGCAGGACAGGCAATGGCAGCAGGCTGCAGGTGCCACAGGGCTGCCAGACACAGGGTCCACCATTTGGGTGCCAGCTCTAAATATGCCCCATGAGGACCCCACTGTGCAGTGTCCATCTGAGAGGGGGGCTGTGCAGTGTGGCCAATCACCACAGGAGGGTCAGCGTCCCGCCCGGGAACCCCAGGATGCCGACCCACTGTCAGAACACACCCATTTTCCGCAGGCCTCCTTAGAGCAATAGGTGCTGCTTGTCACTGGGGTGCATGCACTGCATGCAGAGGTGCACCAGTGGCCAAGCAGCATGAGAGAAGCACTGCGCAGCTCCTGGTGATGATACCGCATATGCAGGAGGCCACAACTGCATCCTAGGATCGCATAGCCAATGCGATTACAGATGGCCTTGCACTGCTGGTTGCCGCAGGGCATGGCCGGCCACCACAGACCCCACGCAGTGCACTGTCCACCCCATGATCTCGGCATCAGGTGACACCCTCACTGTCAACGCCGGGTGCTGCTGTTGGCATCCCAGGCACACCTGGGGCGGGCCTGTTTGGGTGCCTATGCACCCTGCATGAACCCAGTCATGGTCCCACAGTTCAACCCCTGGGGGGCTGTTGCTGACACCCCCTGTGGCCAATGAGCAGCCTGTGGCTGCCGATCAACCCCAGCGCATCCAGCCCCTTGGCTGTGGTGGCCATGGTTCCATGTGGTGGCCATGATGTGCGTGCTGCCCTGACCGCTGCCAGCAGCTGCTGCCCTGTGGACACATGGGCAGCATGTGTGTGTGCATACCACTGGTGTGGCGCCTGTGTGTCACTCCATATGCTGCCTGTGTGTGTGTCTGCCCAGCTGCTGGCCGTGTGGCATGGGCATGATGAGGGCAGTTCAGCAGCAGTTGAGCCTGTGCACCGGTGCACTGCATTTGATCCCCACCACATCACCTGGGGGTGTGGGGGCATGGGTGGGTGTGTGTGTTGCTGTGTACAGTTCTGTGTGGTTGTGTGCCACTAACTCCCCTACCCCTGCACCACACCACTGTGTGTGCATGCCCAGTGCCATGCACTCCCCTGCCCGTGTGCTGTACCTATGTGAGTGGCCTTTGCATGGGTTCCACGCCACCTACCTGCGTGCACCATAGTGCTCCTGTGCAATGATGTCATGATGCTGCCATGCCACCCATTGCAGCTGGGGATCCTTCCGCCCAGGAAGGGGCTGTCCACCACCCTCTGGCCCATTGCCCTTGTCGTCCCCACTACTGTCACCCTCATCATCCATCCCATGGTCAATGGCCATGTTGTGCAATATGTAGCAGGCCAGGAATAGGCCACAGGGTTTTGAGGGACTGTACTGTAGGGCACCGCCAGATCTGTCTAGGCAACGGAAATGTGCCTTCAGCATGCTGAATACATGCTCAATGATGTTGCATGTGCTGGCGTGTGTCTCATTGTAGTGTTCCTCTGCTGGGGATGATGGGCATGGATAGGGGGTGAGCAGCCAGGGCCTCAGTGGATAGGCGCTGTCACCTGGGTGGATATTGACATGGTTAGCCCTCTGACATCCTTTGCTGTGCCTCTTGCCTGTCCCTGGTGCCCTCGCCAGCTCTTCTGCCTTCTCTCCCCATCCCATGGCCTGCTCTGCCCATCACCCCATGCCCATCCCATACTCACCCACCAGGTGGCCCGTGGGGATGTCCCCATGCTCAAACCTGTGGCACAGCACAGAGCTGTGCTAGATGAACACATCATGTGCACTTGCAAGGTGTGTGGCACAGACATTGGTGATGGGCCCCTTGGCATTGTACACCACCTGGCAGTTAACGCATGGGTACCCCTTCCTATTGATATAAGCTACACCCTCAGGGCCAGGTGGCTTGCAAATGCCCACATGGGTGCAGTCAATGGCCCCCAGCATGCCAGGCATACGTGCTACCCTGTGGAAGTCCTGTATGGTTGCTGTACACTCCACCTGTGTGCTGGGGAAATGGATGTATTCCGAAGCACGTTGCAGCAGAGTGTTGAGGAACTGTGTGAGAAGGCGTGACATGGCCAACTAGGTTATGCCTGTGGTGTCCCCTGTTGGTCTCTGGAAGGTTCCTGTGATGAGCAGGCAAATGACAGCTGTCGCCTTGGTCTCCACAGACATTACGTGGTTCTGTCTTGTGGGTTCCTACATTTACTCACTGCACAGCTCACAGAACTGCCTCAGAATGGCCCTGTTCAGGTGGTACCATCCCATAATCTCTGTGTTGGAGTAGTTCTCAAAGGTGGTGCAGGCATGGTACCACCTGTTCCAGGCATACCGCTGACAGGCCCTTCCTCAGCCACATCCCTGTTCCTCCTGCCCCCTCACACCAGTCATTACGGCCTCCATCAGGAAGGGTGCACTATCCATGGCCCCTGATGTCCTGTCTCCCTCTGGGCAGTTGGCTGCTGTGGGCTGTGTGCCACGCTGGTGCACAGTCTGGCACTGTGCCTGCCTGTTCCTCTCACTCTCTCTGTCCCTGACACCCTCTCCACTGCCACCTCTGTCCCTCTCCCTCTGTGGCTGTCTGTGTCAGTCTCTCTGTCTCTCACTGGCTCTGGCTGTCTTGGTCTGTCTTTCTGTTTGTCTGTCCTTCCGTCTTGCTCTGTTTTGCCACTCTTTCTCTCTCCCTCTCACCTGGCACAAGTGCTGTCTGTGTGCTTGTGCCCTGTATTTAGAGGCTCAAGTCTGCTCAGTGCATTCCGGTTTTGCTCCACGGTTGCACCATGCTTCCACAGTTAAATGTCACACTGTGCCAGATATTCATGGGCATGCCCCCTGCTCTTGCATCTGCATTCATTATAGTTGCACATTGGCATAATGAGATTTGTGCTGTGCAATGACTCCTGCTGAATATCGCTCCTTGGTGCATGCCCGCACTTGCGCTGGCACAACTCAGTTGAGTCATGTGCAACTGCTTCAAATATTCAGGACAGTATGCACATTTTCCTTTTTCTTTTTCACATTCCTAATATAAGATACAAAATTTAAGTTTTTAAAAGTTCTCATGCCTGTGCCATGCCCACCATGAAAAAATTATATATCTTGGTACAGTGAGGTGCTATTTACCATCATAAACGTGGTGGCACTGGTATCATCCTTGTACACCCTCAGTATGAATTTAGACTGTAATTTCAAAAGGTAACCTCAGTGAAAGGGATTGTTAAAAATTGTGAGTAATGGCCATCTTTAATGACGTGAGTCATTAAGGTAGGTAAGGTAAAATTAATTTATATGGCACCCAATCCCAGACGCTCTGGGTGCCTTACACAATCAACCGGCAGGGTAAAACAGTAACAACACATAAATCAAAGCTATACAGGCTTTTTTAAAAATATCTAAGAAAACTAAAAATACACTTAGGATGAATCTAAGGGTGTCAGCAATGCATTTTGTCTTAAAAAAACCTGTATGATAATTTTTTGATGACTAACAAATACTGATGCTTTACGATTTGAGATGGTGATCCTGATCTAGAGATATTTCCAAGGAAATATAGACTTTGATGGCAGATAAGGACCGCTTGGCCCACCTAGTCTGCCCATTTCCCTAACTATTGGATAAGCTGCAGATGCTAGTTAACCAATGGCCTTCTTCTTCCTACCCTCCCCCAATTGTCTTAAGTCTGCCCCATGCATTCTTGAATTCCCCCACTGTTTTTGACCCCACAACCTCCTCAGAAAGGCCATTCCATGTGTCCACCAGTTATCACGTTGGTGGTTGGGGTTGCGGACAGGGGGCTGCAAGGGGGGATTTCAACCCTAACACCAAATTTCCTCACTTTTGTCACTGTGGAACAACCCTAACTGATGCATTAAATCAGTGATCAGGGGAGGGCAGTGGACATGGCCTATCTGGACTTCAGCAAGGCCTTTGACACTGTGCCACATAGAAGACTATTACACAAACTGGGGAATATGGGTGTGGGCAGGACAGTAGTGTGGTGGGTAGGTAACTGGCTGGGTGGCAGGACACAGAGGGTGGTGGTAAATGGCTGTCACTCCACAGAGGGAAGAGTGACCAGTGGGGTAACACAGGGATCAGTGCTGGGACCGGTCCTATTCAACATCTTCATCAGTGACATTGCACAGGATATAGAAGGCAGAATTTCACTGTTCGCTGATGACACAAAGCTCTGTAACAGAGTAGACACACCAGAGGGTGTAGACAGAATGAGAAGGGACCTGCAGAAACTTGAAGAATGGTCAAGGGTTTGGCAGTTGAAATTCAATGCAAAGAAGTGCAAGATAATGCATATGGGGCACAAAAACCCTGGCACAATATATCAGTTGGGGGTGAGGATATAGCATGCACCAAGCAGGAAAGGGATCTTGGGGTTGTCATCTCTGATGACCTCAAGGTAGGAAACAGTGTGACAAGGCATCAGGTAAAGCAAATAGGATGCTGGGATGTATAGGCAGGGGCATCACCAGCAGGAAAAGGAAGGTCATAATTCCGCTATACAAGACACTAGTGAGGCCCCACCTGGAGTACAGTGTACAGTTCTGGAGACCATACCTACGTAAGGACATAGACAGGGTAGAGAAGGTTCAGAGGAGGGCAACAAAGATGGTGCATGGGTTGCATCACAAGTCCTATGAAGACAGGTTGAAGGAACTGAACATGTACTCCCTGGAGGAGAGGAGGGAGAGGGATATGATAGAGACATACAAGTATCTTACAGGGAGGAACAGGGTGCAGGAAAACACTATTTTAAGTGAAAAGATGTTTCAGGACTAGAGGGCATGGGATGAAGTTGGAGGGAGGACGATTCAGAGGAAACATGAGAAGAATTTCTTCACAGAACAGGTGGTGGACAAGTGGAACACCCTGCCAGAGGAAGTGGTGGGGCTAAACAATCACGGATTTAAGAATGCATGGGATAGACATAAAGGAATTCTAGAGGTCAGGGGTAAGGGGAAATAGACTTCTAGGAAAACAAACTGAACTTACAAGCTCAAATGGGCAGACTAGGTGGGCCATAGGCCCTTATCTGCCGACACTGTCTATGTATCTATGTATCTATGTATCTATGTAAATGGAGTTTTTTGCCATATATATATATATATATATATATATAGTGGCACAGCAGTGCCACTATAGCTAGGGTTGAGTAGCCACTTTAATGCAAAACCTCATCTTTTGCATGATAATACGTTTGCCACTATATAACAGATTTGCCTGAAATTGTGCATGCACAGTCTGGTACTATAAATCTCTGGTTCTGGCAAGTAGCATTACAGTCGGATATATGGTTGCGAAGCTACAGAGCACCAAAAAATGCAAAAAAAAAAAAACTTTTTGTGCATTTCTTTACTTGCACCTACAGCCTGCACAGTTTGTGTCTTCAGTCCAAAAACTTCAGGGAACATGCAGCCAGGGTCCCCAATGTGCCTTTCAAAGATTTTGTGAAAAAATATTAAATGGTTCAAAAGTTATTCAAACAAAACTGCTTCCCATTTTAGTCTATGGGAAAAGTTTACAAAATATGCAAAAGTGTTGCAAATGGCGGTTTTTTACTTTCACAAATGACCCTTTTATTTTCGCAAATTGGCCATTTTGTTTTCAGTTGCAGTTCAGAAAAATGCCTGGCGTTTAAAATTGGGACCCTTTAGGGACACAAATCTTGTTGTGTTCACCTAGTTGGGTGCTGAGGATACTAGGCATATTATTTTTTTTTGCATGGTTAAGCACCCCACAAATATGTTTTTAAATTTTTTTAAAAAAGTACTTTCACCTAATACTTTCGCAAATGCGAAAATGTCACCAAGTTTTTTGCGAAATTGTCTTGATTTGCGAAAGTAATTTGCGAAAGTATGGCCAAAACAACAGGAAATCTTTGCCACCCTGCTGCAAATCAACAGTTTGGTCTTTTGGGCTGAAATTTGCAAAGAAGAAATCCAGCATCACACAGATGTGCCTTCTTGTGGTTTGGTGCTAAAATATTACAGGGCTGCGAAGTTACTTCACTCCGAAGTTGATGATTTTTCCCATAGGAGAACATTACAGCATCCGCCATGCCTTTCGGGTCCCGTATCTCGAAAACGGTTTGAGATATGGACTTTTCATCACAAAAATACTTAGTCTGCTGCCAGGGGGCTAAGTGCAAAACAAGCCTGGAAAGTCATAAATAATATGAAATTTTAATTTTTTTTCTACATCGTATGGTTCTTGAGATATAAACAATTTAGTATTCCAAGTGCTCATTTTCCTGTCCAAGGGCCAGTATTATGCCCACATTCTTTGTATTCACAGTGCTTCTGGATACACCTCTTTCGGACACAAAGTGTGTGTGTGTTAGTGTTACCATTAGTGTTTGCGTTCACGTTTGCGCTTGCGTATCCGTTACCATTTGCATTAGCGTTTCCATTTGCTTCACTGTTAGCATTTTTGCATGCATTTGCATTACCGTTTGTGTTTCCATTTATGTTTGGTTTACCGTTACCATTACCATTTGTGCTTGCATTACCATTTGCGTTTGCATTTGCGTTACCCTTACCATTAGCATTACCGTTACCGTTTGCGTTTACATTACCATTAGCGTTTACGTTATTATTACCGTTAGCATTTGCGCTTGCATTACATTACCATTTGTGTTTACGTTAACGTGTGCATCACTGTTAGCATTTGCATTTACACTTGCATTTACATTACCGTAGCTGTTTGCGTTTACATTACTGTTTGTGCTTGTATTACCATTTGCATTTGCGTTTGTGTTACTGTTACCATTAGCATTACTGTTACCATCTGCATTTGCAGTTACGTTTGCGTTACTGTTTGCATTTACATTTGCATCACCGTTGGCATTACCGTTAGCATTTGCATTTACATTGCTGTTTGTGTTTTCATTCGCACTTGTGTTTTCATTACCATTTGCATTTTCATTTGCATTACAGTAAACGTTACCATTTGCGTTTCCGTTCACGTTTGTGTTGGTGTTACCATTACCATCACTGTTTGCATTTTCATTGCTGTTACAGTTATAGTTTGGGTTAACATTTGCATTTACGTTTCCTCACCATTACCATTTCCGTTAGTGATTTCTTTTTATGTTACCGTTACCATTTGCATTTGCGCTTGCATTTGCGTTGACGTTTGCTTTTGCGCTTATGTTTGCATCCCCTTTACTGTTACTGTTTCTGTTTCTGTTTGCACCTGCATTTCCATTACCATTTGCTTTTGTGTCTGCGTTCACATTTGTGTTGGTGTTACCATTACCATTGTCGTTTACATTTGCATCACCATTACTGTTAGCGTTATCGTTACTGTTAGAGTTATTATGCACAAATGGCCAGCATGGTGGGAGCGCGTGGCCCTCTGACCACCATATACCATTCTCTATTTATATATCCCAGCAAAACGAGGGAGACACCCTCCTCTCCTGGCACCTAAATACCCCCTAGGCCACCCCCTCTTTTCTCCCCCATCCAATCCCTACCTGTTTACCTGTCCTGTCATATCTGTTGTCAAGGGATGACATCATGACCCCTCTCCCCCTTGCCTGGAGCTTCCTTCCTACCATCTCCTCACCTCAATCTGAGCCTACCTAACATGACCCCCCCCGGTCAGTCCTGTTCCCCCGTGCCTCTTTTGTTAAGGAATCCCCTGACAATTAGGTTGTCCTTTAGGGGCAACCACATTTGCCTGAGGGAGATTCCCCAGAAATAGTGCACAGACAACTTCTTAGTGGGTGGTCGACTGGCAATTCATTTATTTTATACATCACAACATCACCTTTACTTTGCCACTTTAAAATTTACATATTTACAAATGTTCCTTCATCTTTCACCATAATATCCATCATAAAGTCCAACATTTAATATTCTATTTAATCCCATAGTTCAGTTGTCTTTTGTAAATGTCTGTGGTTCTCCTGTTGTCTTCTTGGGGTCCGGACGTTTGTAAAGCCCGATACCCCTTCATCCACTTTTCCTTGAAACTGTCTGTTGTCAGTCATCTTCTCGGGGTCCAGACACTTGAAAATCCCAGTACCCCTTCTCCTATTCCCATTGCTGCCCCCTCTTTGGGTCTGGTTGCTGACAGCAACTAGCCCCCCCCATATTGTTACTTCCTTAATCGTATGCCTCCTTTTTCATCTACCTCCATGTCTGGGCATCTGTGCCCAGCCCATGGATCTTACCTGCCTCCCTTTCCAATCCACCCATTTAATTTTTTTCAAAATTTCCATTAGCCTATCTCCAGCTTAGGCGATGGAATGACAGGCTTCCCCTCGTTCCACCCTTCTATTTCCCAAATTTCTACACTATCTCCCAATTGTAGCATGTATGCTGACATCCCCACTGTCAAAAGGTGCACCCCATCTGGTCTGTACATCCCTGGGTTAGTAAATGAAAAGTCTTTTTGGGCTATGTATGTTCCCCCTACCCCCCCCTTAACCATGCTGTCACCTGCCTGTTAATCCTCTTTCTGGCCTGCTCCACCCCTTTTATGTCCCTGGCCTGCCACCAAACCATCCTAGGTGCCATTTCTGACCATGCTATCCTCACCTGTGGCCAAAACTGCTGAATTGCCCCTAGGTCCCTTAGCATTTCCTTCCACAAAAATCCCCATGGTCAATCTCCCAAATCATTACCCACCAAATAAATTATCATAGAGAGCAGAAAGAATAGCTCAAGGAGTTTGTGTGCTCACTCTCAACAGCATACAGAGGAACAAAACAAGGAAGGCACCACTCATACTGGAAATATAATCCAAAAGCTTTTAATACTTGCAAAAAAGATACTTGCGGTACATAGCCAAAAGTACTCACACCACCAACCACCAATAATCTGACTGGTTTCACTCAACACAGCCTCCTCAGGGATTGGTGTGGTATTGCATTCAGTGCATAACCTTAAAGTGACAGATACAATAAAAACCTTATAATATATGAAAATATAAATATAGCAAAACACCTAGTGTCAAAATCACAATTACCTAATAATTAAGAACACATGCACACATGCGGGTGTGGCATGGGTAAACACAATGTAAATTATCTTACATATATAAATATAGTAATAAATTTATATATCTATTATTTTATTACCCACATAACACACACAACCATGGGGTCCATACTCAGGCACTGTTACAAAATAGCAATTGTATATATATATATATATATATATATATATATACATGTATGTATGTGTATATATATATATATATATATATATATGTATGTATGTATGTATGTGTATATATATATATATATGCACACTTTTTAAAGACAATCAGCTATATTATGCAGCATTGTCTTTGTATGCTATAATTGATAAATTGTTGCTCTCTTAATCAAAAACTATTTCCGAAGTAAAAACAGGATGATATCTCAGGGCAAGAGAAAAGTTTTTCAACCTTATAACTAATATAAAAGGTACAAAGATACTGTGGTACACAGCAGATAGAACTTTAACCACCAATCACCAGTAATGCATAGATTTTTTTTATATAGGCCACATGTTTATCATCTATTTTTGTGCAGAAAGGAAGAGAAATCATAAACATCATTGAGTCCAGGATACCTCGTGGCACCCAACTCATAATTCCAAAAGGCCTCTCTTTGTAATATTTTAGTATTAATATCACCTCCTCTCGGGCCTAATTGAATTTATTCTATAGCACAAAACCAGAATTTATGTGATAAAGAACCTATATCATGGATGTGTCTATATAGTGCATTTTCTTCTACTTTACATCTAATGTCACTTAAATGGTTACAGATCCTCTCCTTAAACTTCCTTGACTTTTTTCCAACATAGAATGCGCTACACACACAAGTAGCTAAATAAATGGCATTCTCTGTAGAACAGTTTAAAAACTGTCTAATATCATAAACCTCATTCTGATTCACTGTTGAAAAATGTGTTTGTTGAATACAATTAGCACAATATTTGCAATGGCCACAGGTAAAATATCCCTTGGGTTTTGGTGGCAACCAGTTCCTAAATGGTTGTCTCACCACCCCAGGTTGTAATGAATGTACCAAGTAGTCATCTAAATTTCTTCCCCTTCTGAACACTTGTCGAGGATAAACATTAACAATTTCTTTTAAAGTTTGCTCTGCCTGTAACACATGGTGATTATTTTCAAGAATATCTTTCACCTGCCCTAAAATGGAACCAAAGGTATTCACAAAATGTAATGCCTCACTGTCTTGTTGGACTTTTTCTTTATATTGCAGTAAATCATGCCTTTCCATCTGTCAACAGTTTCTTATGCTTTAACAACTATACCTCTAGCATAACCCCTAGAAACAAATCTTTTGATCATGTCTTCAGCACCTTTCTGTTAATCTGGTTTCAAACTAGAATTCTGCTTAAGATGCATGAATTGAGACTTTGGGATGTTGTTGATGGTGTGGCAGGGGTGGCAGCTTGAAGCATGTATAATTGTATTTCTATCTATTGATTTACAAAACAATTCTGTTGTAATAGTTCCATCATGTAATTTGTCTATCTGTAAATCCCAAAACACTACTCTGTTAGGATGTGCTTCAACATTAAATCATAAATGTGGATTACTATCATGTAGATAGTCCACAAATTCATCAAGCTGTTGGTACTTCCCCCACCAACCACCAACATATCGTCAATGTAATGACTCCAAAGGTCAATGCAATCATAATATCTATTGTTGTTTCAATCATAAATACAATCCATCTCCCGCTGTCCCAAGTAAAGGTTTGCAAAAGTAGCCCCCATTGCTGTGCCTTTAACTTGGAGGTAATGTTTACTCAGGAAAATAAAAGTATTTTTTGTTAGCACCAACTCTGATAGTTTAATTAAGAAATCTTTCTGTCTGTCACCCAACCCGGTTGCTCGATCTAACCATCTACGCTCAGCTTCCAAACCATCATCATGTGGTATATTGGTATATAAGGACTCTACATCCATAGAGACTAGAATCCATTCTTGTTCAAACTGGAGATGCCCCAGGATGCATAATAGTTCTGTGGTGTCCTTAATATATGATGGTAATTGTTTAGCAATGTCCCTAATATGGGCATCTACATATTGTGACAAAGGCTCAATTAATGAGCCAATTCCAGAAACTATCAGCCTTCCTGGGGGATTCTCCAGCCTCCTATGTACATTGGACAGAGCGTAGATGGTGGGTCACACTGGGTAAGGCACTTGGAAAAACTCCAGGGTGTCATCACAAATTATACCTTCCCCATGTGCTTCACTTCACACTGAATCTATTTGTTTTTTGAAAAGCTGTGTAGGATCTTTATCTAGCAATGAGTGAAAAACAGCATTAGATAGTCACCTCATAATTTCTCCCACAGACGCAACAGTGTCCATGACAACCACTGCCCCCCCATCAGCAGACTTGATCGTTATGTCCAAGTTTTCTTCAAGTTGTTTAAGGGCATCTCTTTCCTCATTTGTGATGTTACAAAATTTACTGCTACTATTAGCAGGTTCACTAAATAAAGTTTCCATATTCTGAATGCACAGTTCTTCAAAAGTCATTACCACCCTCTTGGGAGCAGGATTAAATGTAGATCGAGGTTTAAAGATCTGGAGACTGGAATCCTGTGGCCCAGTGTCATTACTAACATGTGCTAATGAATCTCCTATTCCCTCACAGATGCATTTTACATGGTCTGCCCCCACTATTTCTTCTACACATAAAGGTTCCAGAAAACCCATTTTTCTCTTATTATGGAATATTTTCAGATTTAGTTTTCTCATAAATTTTTTAAGATTAAGGAAGAGATCAAACTTACTTGGCTTGTGAGTAGGAATAAAACTCAAACCTTTATTCAAAATCAATAGCTGGGATTCCAAAAGAGTGTGTGTAGAAATATTCACAGCATTATTTTCTGGTTCCTCTTGCCTCTCAGGGAGTTCTGCTGCTGTTGTTTCCTCATTTGTTGCAACTGTATTTGTCCTGTTTTTAGTTCTCCCTCAGCCGCCCCTCTTTGTTCTTTTTCTTCTACAAACATTACCAATCTCCTTGGTTGGTTACTGACAGCTGACGTCTCCTCCCCAGATTGGTTGTCACCCAATTCAATCTCCGAATCTGATATTGAATGAAAACTAGTATTCAATGTTTTTTAAATGGATTTCTGTCCCCTTAAGTTTTAATTTCTTCTATATTTATATGTTCTATTGGTGCCAACCCATGTAAAAATGCGTTTATGAAGATAATCCAAGCAATCTCATTCAAACTTCCTAATCTTAGTAGCCCGAATTCTATCATCCTGTTTTTTTAACAGCCAATCTCAATTTAGTTTCATAATTCAAGAAACCATCTTCCCCCTTGTATTTGAGAAATTGTACTTTCAAATCTTCCAATAAAGGTCCCACAGGTTGTTGTTGTCTTAAATAATCTCTAATTATGCAACACATAAATAGCATCTATGCTGCCTACATCTGCTTTTCCCAATCCACGTTGAAAATGTCATCATCCAACCGATAGCCAGGCCATTTGATTACTCATAGGCCCCTTGGAACTCTTTTTACCTTTTCATATGCTTGTAGGCTGGAATAATTCCAGTGAATCTGTCCAGCTCTCAAAGCACATTTCTCCAGTTCTAAATATGTATTGTGTATATTCAGAGCGAGAGAATTCCCATCTATATGCTCTGTTGGATTATTAGACTCATTGTGGGTTACTTGTGGCATCTCAAATATCAATAAAGGGTCAGAATTATCAAGAGAGCTAAACAGTACACTACAAAAAGCCTGGGGGTGTTCCCAGTACTCACTGTTTCCCCGGAGGACATTTCCCGGTTAGTTCAAATGAAAAAGGAATGCCGATCTTGACACTACAGTCACACAGCTATAATATAATCTTTTTCTTCAGACCACAACTTTGTCTCAGTCCCCAGATGATACTTCGAGCACAATTCAAAAATACAAAGTAGAGAGCAGAAAAAATAGCTCAAGGAGTTCATGTGCTCACTCCCAACAGGATACAGAGGAACAAAACAAGGAAGGCACCACTCGTACTGGAAATATAATCCGACAGCTTTTAATACTTGCAAAAAAGATGCTTGTGTTATACAGCCAAAAGTACTCACATCATCAACCACCAACACTTAAGGAGCACTGGTTGTAATACCATACCAGTCCCTGAGGAGGCTCTGTTGAGCAAAACCAGTTGTATTGTTGGTGGTTGGTGGTGTGAGTACTTTTGACTGTGTGCTGCAGGCATCTTTTCTGCAAGCATTAAAAGCTTTTGGATTATATTTCCAGTACATAGTCTTCCTTGTTTTGTTCCTCTGTATCTGTTGAGAGGAGTACTAAGGAGCACTGGTTGTAATACCATACCAGTCCCTGAGGAGGCTCTGTTGAGCAAAACCAGTTGTATTGTTGGTGGTTGGTGGTGTGAGTACTTTTGACTGTGTGCTGCAGGCATCTTTTCTGCAAGCATTAAAAGCTTTTGGATTATATTTCCAGTACGAGTAGTGTCTTCCTTGTTTTGTTCCTCTGTATCCTGTTGAGAGTGAGCACACAAACTCCTTGAACTATTCTTTCTGCTCTCTACTTCGTACTTTTGAATTGTGCTTGGAGTATCGTCTGGGGACTGAGACGAAGTTGTGGTCTGAAGAAAAAGGTTATATTATAGCTGTGTGGCTGTAGTGTCAAGATCGGCATTTCTTTTTCATTTGAACTAACTAGGAAATGTCCTCTGGGGAAGCAGCAAGTACTGGAAATACCACCAGGCCTTTTTGTAGTGTATTGTTTAGCTCTCTTGATAATTCTGACCCTTTATTGGTATCTGAGATGCCGCAAGTAACCCACAGTGAGTCTCATAATCCAACAGAGCATATAGATGGGAATTCTCTCGCTCGGAATATACACAATACATATTTAGAACTGGAGAAATGTGCTTTGAGAGCTGGACGCATTCACTGGAATTATTCCAGCCTACAAGCATATGAAAAGGTAAAAAGATTTCCAAGGGGCCTATGAGTAATCAAATGGCCTGCCTATGGGTTGGATGTTGAAATTTTCAGTATGGATTGGGAAGAGCAGATGCAAGCAGCATCGATGCTATTTATGTGTTGCATAATTAGAGATTATTTAGGACAACAGCAACCTGTGGGACCTTTACTGGAAGATTTGGAAGTATAATTTCTCAAATACAAGGGGGAAGATGGTTTCTTGGATTATGAATCTAAATTGAGATTGGCTGTTAAAAAACAGGATGATAGAATTTGGGCTACTAAGATTAGGAAGTTTGAACGAGATCGCTTGGATTGTCTTCATAAACGCATTTTTACATGGGTTGGAGCCAATAGAACATGTAAATATAGAAGAAATAAAACGTAAGGGGACAGAAATCCATTTTAAAAAATCAAATATTAGTTTTCATTCAACATCAGATTCGGAGATTGAATAGGGGAATGAACAATCAGGGGAGGAGACGTCAGCTGTCGCAACCAACCAAGGAGATCGGTCAAGTTTGAGGGAGAAAAAGAACAAGGATGGTCAGCCATGGGAGAACTTAAAAAACAGGACAAGTACAGTTACAACAAATGAGGAAACAACAGCAGCAGATTGTCCTGAGAGGCAAGAGGAACCAGAAAATAATGCCGTGAATATTTCTACACACACTCTTTCGGAAGCCCAGCTATCAATTTTGAATAAAGGTATGAGTTTTATTCCTACTCACAAGCCAAGTAAGTTTGATCTCTTCCTTGATCTTAAAAAATTTATGAGAAAACTAAATCTGAAAGTATTCAATAAAATGAGAAAAATGGGTTTTCTGGAACCTTTACATGTTGAAGAAATAGTGGGGGCAGACCATGTAACATGCATCTGTGAGGGAATAGGAGATTCATTAGCACATGTTAGTAATGACATTGGGCCACAGGATTCTAGTCTCCAGATCTTTAAACCTCGATCTACATTTAATCCTGCTTCCAATAGGCTGGTAAAGACTTTTGAAGATCTGTGCATTCAGGATATGAAAACATTATTTAGCGAACCTGCTAATAGTAACAGTAAATTTTGTAACATCACAAATGAGGAAAGAGATGCCCTTAAACAACTTTAAGAGAACATGTATATAATAATCAAGCCCGCTAATGGGGGGGGCAGTGGTCGTCATGGGCACTGTTGTGCATGTGGGAGAAATTATGAGGCAACTATCTAATGCTGTTCTTTACTCATTGCTAGACAAAGATCATACACAGCTTTACAAAGAACAAATAGATTCAATGTTAAGTGATGCACACTGGGAAGGTATAATTTGTGATGACACCCTGGAGTTTTCACAAGTGCCTTATCCAGTGTGACCTACCATCTACACTCTGCCCAAGGTAAATAAAAGGCTGGACAATCCCCCAGGAAGGCCGATAGTTTCTAGAATTGGCTCATTAATTGAGCCTTTGTTACAATATGTAGATGCCCATTTTAGGGACATTGTTAAACAATTACCATCATATATTAAGGACACCACAGAACCATTATGCATCCTGGGACATCTCCAGATTGAACAAGTATGGATTCTAGTCTCTATGGACATAGAGTTCTTTTATACTAATATACCACATGATGGTGGTTTGGAAGCTGAGCTTAGATGGCTGGATCGAGCAACAGGGTTGGGTGAAAGCCAGAAAGAGTTCTTAATTAAACTATCAGAGTTGGTGGTAACAAAAAATACTTTTATTTTACAGGGTAAACATTACCTCCAAGTAGTGGTGAGTGAAGTGGGCTCAATCCGCTCCACAAAGTGATTTGTGGAGCAAAGGCTGATTCACGGAGTGCTCCGCAACGCGAAGCGGAGTACTTCGCTTTATGACAATGAATGCAAAGTTCATTGAAAACCATGACTTTGAGTTACTCCACCTCCCCAGACCATTACTCCACCAAATTTAGGGTGAAGTGCATTGGGGACAATGCACTTTGCCTCACTCCGCCTTGTTTTTGAGCTCTGAAGGTGAATTTTGCAGTGATTCATGGTATTTCAGGTCACATGGCCTCTATATTGATCTGCACAGCCTCAGTTTGGGGTAGTATGTGTAGGAAGGAGTAGGAGACAGTGTGCTCTGATAGCTGTCTGTGATTGAAGTCTTCTAAAAGCTGTTAAAAAAGCATTTATGCATTTTTGGGGGGGCTACAACTTTAGTTCATCGATTGTAGAAAACTCTCCTGTGCTGATATCATTGAGCATTTTTGTTTTTGTGTGGATTTTTAATGTTAATTTACAACATTGAGTGAATGTGGTGAAAGACAGTGAAAGTGTGCTTTGGGGGAGGGGTGTATCTGTGGTGTAGGTAGATTTAAGTTGGAGAAATAGTGATTGCTTTGTTTTTTGGTTATATTTTTGTTATATAACTTACTGTGTTAATGTACACACAGTAATATTATCAGTAATGGTTGAAATGTTCTTGCTGTTTGTTGTGTGGATCTGGTGCAGCAGTTCATAAGTTCACTTTGTTTAACATTACAATACGTGGCATAGTACTGAACTTTTGCATTTGCTATGCATTACTCGTTCAGCATTGCAGACAAACTGTTCTGTGTGTGTGTGTGTATGGTGTTGCATGGCATCAAATAATACACCTTTTATTGTGTCACAGACTAGTGTAATTGCAGGCGCAGCAGTGTGAACCTGCTATCCACTGCAGCTGCCTGATTTTGTACTGCGATCGTGGTGTCTGTTCTTTGTTTTGCTGCTTGTACTGCCATAAAAATCTGTACTGCAGTCAGTGCTCCCCCCCCACCCCATGTGCAAAAGGAATTTTTTAACAGATTGGATTATTTTTGTGACCTCATCAGCACCACTGGTTACTGAAGTTGTTTTTGTTGCATGACAGACTAGTCTCTTATCTGTTGCTGAAGCTACAGTAGTTTTTTTGACTTCACATCCAGCATCCCCCCAATCAGAGAGTGAACGTATCAAAATCTGAATTTGGTTATAATATTGTGGTTGATCCCCCAAAATGCCTGCAAAGAGACGTGCAAGCAAAGCTGTTTCTCGCTATGGCAATGCTGGCAGTAAGGTAGTCTGTGGGCATGCTAGTAGTATGCAGACACAGAAGTGCATTGCTGATGTGAGGAAAGGTATTTCTCCTGCAATGTTTTTTACAGCCCAATCAGTAGCTTCACTCATAGTTGGAGGAGATGATGTTTTCCCTGCCAGTGGTGTTAGTGTTACTGGTATTAGTGGTGGTGGTAGTATTAGTATTGTTGCATCAAGTTCTAATTCCGACTAGTGTACCATATCCAAAAATATTGAGTGTGAAGCAGTGCAAGTGAGTGGCAGTGTAGATGATGTCATACTTCCCAGTAACATCCCAGTAACTGAACCTGAGGATTCTGATAATCATGTCAACGATAGCATACAATGTGATATTCCATCCACCGTGGCACTTAACGTCATGCATTTTCCATGCAGTGATTCACAGTGTGGTGAAAAAATATCAGGTGATGGTGGTGTAGATGCTGATGATGAATTTGATGATGATGATGATGTCGCTGTTGTTGCAACATGCAGTCCACATACTAGCATCCAAGAAGAAGATGTGGATGTGTGAGACATTGATGAATATGTTGATAATGTAATTGACCCCAGTTGGGAACCGGAGAAAAAAGAAATTCAAAGTGGCTGTGTCGGAGTCTGTTTGCAGGAATCCCCCCCCCCGAAAAAACTTGTAATCTACAGGTTTTAGTTGATGATGATCCAGTAATAAATATGATAGGTAGTCATGGTGGTCAGTTGCAGTCCAGGTGTGTAGTGCCCGAAACATCATGTGCCCCCCCCCACTTCAGTGCTTTAAATAACAGACTTAAATAAGCCACAACATGGACATGTTAAAAGCAGAGCATCACAATCCCTTGTTTGGGATTTTTTTTGTTCAAGATGCAAGTGATAAGTCAGTTGCAATCTGCCAGGTTTGCCATGTGTGTGTGAGTTGAGGTAAAATGGGAGCCATCTGGGCACAGGAGAGCAGCATACGCATCTTAAGAGTAGGCACTTGGCACTGTGGACCCAGCACAAGCTGGTAGTTAATACCACAGTGGGGCATTCACCCTCATCACCGCCAACCATAGTGAGCATGTTATTCCCCTTCCATGACTGTTAAGTCCAATAGTAAATTAGATGTGCAGTTGTGAGGAGATAAGAGCAGAGGATTACTATAGGCATGATGAGGCAGAGGACCATAATGACTTTGAAATGTTGTCCAGTGCTGGTGAGAGTAGCAGTTTTTGTGGTGGTGGTGGTGGTGGTGCATGCAGTATGTCTAGTGCAAGTGGTACATCAACCCTGGTTGGCAAATCTGGCAAAATAACTGCATTCCTGGGTTTGGCATCATCACCTGTGCAACCATCTTCATTAAATGTCCACACTCCACCCCCTACCAATGCCATTCATCACAGAGCACAACCATTTGTGATCACAAAGCTGAAGTACCCCTCAAATCATACAGTGTCACGTGAACTTAATGCTGCTGTAGCGGAAATGCTGGCAATTGATCTTTTGCCCTTCTCCTTTGTGGAGAATTCTGGGTTCTGGCGGTTTGCTGCACATGCCTATCCAAAATGGAAAGTCCCATCCAGGACATACTTTTCTACCCATGCTGTCCCTAAATTATTCCGCACTGTGTCCGACTCAATAAGACATGCCCTTCAACATACCTCCTCTCCATTCATCCATTTAAGTATGGATATGTGGACAGGTGGCAAAACAGCAGGGAGTTCATATTTGTGTATAACTGCACACTGGGCACAGGTGCCGGGGATTGTTTGTGATGTTGGTAGTGTGAATAATCAGTGCAGTAAGGTGGATTGTCGTGGTAGTAATCTTCCTGGAATTCGACAGCATGCAATGATTGCTTTGCACAATGTGACCTGTTCATACACTGGTGAGAACATGTTGGATGTGGTACTGACTGAAATTGACAGATGGCTTAAACTCTCTGTCCCTAAGAGCTGGGGTTCATTGCAAGTAACAATGGGTTAAATGTGGTAAAATGCATCACGAACGGTGTTTTTTTTCACGTTCCATGCATGGCCTGCTGTTTAAATCTTGTGGTGCAGGAGTTTCTGCAGCACTCTGATGTAAAGGAAATGACGACTGTTGCACGACATATCTGCTCTCACTTTTCAAGATCTGGAAAGGCCCATGACCAACTGCGGCAGTTGCAGATACAAAACAGCCTGCCTCAGCACTGCTTGAAGCTGGAAGTTGTCACCCAATGGAACTCCACTTTATACATGGCAGAGAGGTTGTATGAACAATACAAAGCCATCTCAGAATATCCTGTGATGCACACTAGCCGTGACAGTTCCGGGGCCTCCATGTCTATGACGACTGAACAGTGGCGCCTCATGGACTCTGTAATAACAATTTTGTGGCCTTTTGAACATGCCACACAGGCAGTGAGTGGCGAGTCTGACTCCATTAGCCAATCAATTCCACTGCTGCAGGTGCTGAGGCAGACATTGGTGAATGTACAGCATAGCCTTGATGTTGCCGGAGACGGGGGTAGCAGTATGTTGCTGCAATACATGCTGAAAGTATTCGACTAGAATCGTCATGTTGTGAGCATTCAGCATAGTGACAACTTTGCCATGGCAACAATGCTGGACCCACAATACAAACATGGAATTGAATCAGTACTGGAGGGAGGGCCTGAACAGGTAAAAAATATCAGTGGTCAACTGGTGCGCTTCGTTCATGGGGCACAGAAGTCACGTGCCAAGGTCAGCAAACTTCAGCAGCATAATCCAGCCGAAGGTGTACCTGGAGGACCATCAAGCATATCCTGTAAGGGGAAGGGGACTGCAGTTCCAGGTGGGCTGTCATTCAAAGTGGCTGGTGTCAACCCGCTTTGGGAGGCTTTGTCCCAAGTGGGTATTTGTGAAATAACTGATTCGGGAGAACAGGATGATGCATCAACAACTGGACTTAGTGTGGCACAGAGAATGGTGGAGTCATATTTGTCTGAAAACAGGAATCTGACAATAACTGAAGATCATCTTTTGTACTGGAGTGGAAAGGCCAGTGAATGGCCAAAGCTGACTGCAGTGGCACTGAAGTATCTCACATTCCCACCCTCCAGTGTAAGTGTTGAGAGGGTATTCAGCTCAGCAGGTGCAATAGTCAGGGATCGTCGGACAAACCTGTCTCCTGCAAATGTTAGTTTGCTAACATTCATTAAAATGAATGACAGGCACATACCAGCACAGACTGCAACCTCGGTATTCATACCCCGGCTGAGTCATGGTGGTTTTGTTGATGTGGAAATGGACCATCCTGGTGGTACTGGCAGTGACTGCCTGACATGGCACACCATGATGTAGAGGACGACACAATGGAGAAAGAATTTCCCAGTGTTCATACTTCAGACATAGATGACTGTGAGGGCAGCTTTCTTTATGAGGATGATAATGTGGTTAATGTTGACAGGTTTTAACTGAAGTTGTTAAAAGGCGGTATGCCACCCCGGACCACAACCACCACCGGTACCACTGTTAGCCACTGCCACCACTGAGCCTGAGTCTATCCACCCCCGGACCACCATCACCGGGACTGCTGTTAGCCACTGCCACCACTGAGCCTGAGTTTGTCTGCCCCCCTGGACCACCACCACCAGGACTGCTGTTAGCCACTGCCACCACTGAGCCCGAGTCTGTCTGCCCCCAGACCACCACCACCAGGACTACTGTTAGCCACTGCCAACACTGAGCCTGAGTCTGTCTGCCCCCAGACCACCACCACTGGGACTGATATTAGCCACTGCCACCACTGAGCCTGAGTCTGTTCGGACCACCACATCCATCAGCCAGATACACAAAGCTTCTTAATATGTAAACTATAAAGTGAGTATGTGTACTCATGTTTGTTAAGCTGCTTCACTTCCTTTAGTTGTATGTTTTGTTTTCTGTAGCTTTTCAGAGCCACAATGGTAAAACATATACAGTACACTTATTTTGTTTCTTTTACAGGTTAACAAAAAAAGTCTCCATCACTAAAACTCAGTTGGAATGGTACTGCAGCTGTACCGTGCAGAGAGGAACCAATGGAATATCCATGTGAAATCCATTCTGGTAACTATGAAGATTTTATTTCATCCGTTTCATTGTTTTGGAAAGACTGCAGCAAATATTGCACACAGGTTGTGTTAGTTGACAAGATGTGGGTTTCAATGTAACTTGACTTGAGATTCAGAACTAAGGAGGGACAAATAACAATTAAGTTGTAAGAAGTCATTCATTTCTTTTTTTAGGAAACTTCCAGATGCTTTGTTGTTCTGTCAAAGTGGCCTTCTCCAAAAAAGTTCTTCAACATCAGGCACCCCCTTCCCCGGGCTTGGGCAGACATGCAACACACAGAAGTCATTTCATTAGATGGCCATGACCATCATTAACAACAACCGGACTCCAGAAGGATGCAGATGAAATCTGTGAAGAAGTAACAAAATAAGAAACCATTACAGACAAACCAGCAAATATGATCCCCCCCAAAAAAAATACTTACCTTCATGTGCTTGAGAGTTATCTGTTTCCAATTTCAATGCAACAAATTATCATTAAGCACTGGAATGTGCACATAAAAATGTTTCTGTGACCTGTGATGCATTGCTGAACAATACCATGAGTACATGTCTATGTCAACCCCCCTCCTCACCTACAAAATACACAAACACATATCTATATATCTACTCACCAAGGCTACTATTAGTGTACAGCCAAAGGGCACTCTTCAATCCAGTTGAGATGATCACATTGCATTTGCTCGAATCGCCTTGCAGAACACTTGGACCAGCAACAGGATGCTCCTGGTCATCATTTTATACTGAGGGACTTTGTATGTGCTGAAACAGCCTCATTTCACTGTGTTACCACTTGTCAATTTTCTGCACACAAGGAGGATGCATTTTGGGCCTGCAGAAAAAATCTGGGGACTCTGTGCCACTTTTGTGTGTTGTGTGATTGTTGTGAACTCATGATGTCTTACTGACATTATCTAATAAAGCAGCAGTGCAAGAATGTCATGATGATTTTGAAGTGTACTTTTATGCTACTTTGCATTGCCACAGCCACTAGTTACCTCCGAGTCGTGACTTGAATGATACGCTTCTTTTCACAATTTATGTCTGCTTTACTTAGTTGACTACTTTTTTACATGTCTGAAAAAAAAATGAGCACGCCTTCCAATATTGTTCTGACCAGGTTTGTATTTATTTGCAGCTGCTTTTCAATAAATATTGTTCCATGGTGTCATAAAACACTGCCTGCTGCATAACTGTTAATTAACAACAGAAGTGATATATAACAACTACTTAATGTGATGGAGAAAAGCAGAGGAAAACAATGACAAAGACCTGGTCAGCACCAATTTAAAAGGAATGCTCCTTTCATTATTTCACACATGAAAAAAGGTAGTACAGCAGACTCAACTACTGCAAATTCTCGTATCATTCCAGTCAATCAGGATGTAAGTAAAGGAAGTTGTAACATAGCATTAAAAAATATAGGTCAGAGTTCTCAACAGATTTTTGTGCTGCTGCTTTACAGAGATTCACCATATTACACAGTTACGGCGATGCACATAACCTAATATGTAGGGGCCTTACTCCCACTGGAATATTTCGTGCTCCACAGAGTGCAATATATTTCTGTGAAAACTGCCCATAATTTCATTATAGTGTGTCACGTGACAGAGGAATTACCATTCAGAAAAGCCGCCCACATTCTGACCCCCTTTCTCAGCAACATTAGGACGTGATGCCAGGAGGAGAGCAGGTGCATGCTCCACTATAGTGAGTGTCCGGCAGCTATGCCAATGTTCCATTATGTTATAAGGTTCACTTTGTGGTGAAATGTGGGAACGTTTCCACTAACATGACTCTTCTTACTGGAAATGTGCTCACACGTTTCACCACAAACTGACCATTATAACATAAAGAAACATTCAGAAAGCTGCCGGACAATCCAATATTCACTGTAATGGAGCATGCACCCTCGCTATCCCTGCAATCATGTCCTAATGTTGCTGAGAAGGGAGGCAGAATGTGGGTGGCTTTTCAGAATGGGAATTCCTCCATCAAGTGACACACTGTATTGAAATTACTGGCAGTTTTCACAGAAATGCATTGCACTATGTGGAACTAAAAAGATTCCCCTGGAAGGGAAAATGTGTATTATTAAACAACAACAAAAAAAACACAGAAAAACAGTACAACACAGTAGTGGGGTGGGGGGGGTCCAGAAAACAATCCCTTACTGTGGCCGTGGGATGCCATGGTGGCCCAGCAGCAGGTGCAGCATTGTAACTATTTGCTGCTGCTGTTCTTGTATTGTATCAACCTGCTGCTGCAAAGCACTGACCCTCTGATTATTCTCTTCCAGAGCCGCCCACACCAGGGTGAGGTTGGCCTCTGTTGCAGGGACTGTGGCGGGGTCCACTGCAGGTGGAAATCCAGGTAGTGGGGTGGTGGTGGAGAGGGTGGTGCTAGTGGCTGTGGTGGCGGTGGTGGTGGTGGAGCAGCTGCTGTACTGGCCCTCCACCTGCTGCAGCAGCAACTGCAAGGCACAACTTCAACCCCAGCAGCACCCTCGGCCACTGCCACAGAAGGGCCAGCAGGTGGATGCCTGGCCTCTTCAGTGGCAGCCTGCCACTCTGCCTTGTGGTGGTTGAGCATGTGGGTGCACTGGCCACCGATCCCCAAATGTGTCCCCCAGGGGCCATGGCGCATCAGCACACCACACAGATGGCACTCCATGACTGTGCTGTCTCCCCCCACAGAGTTAAAAAACTCCCACACTGGGGAGCTGCAGGAGGGGACCAGACACAGTCCTTGCACCACCTAGATTTTCCAGGGGCACCTCCTGTGGCTGTGGGGGTGGTGGAGGGGGTGCTGCTGGAGCCCTTACAGCTGCTACCAGTGGTGGTGGTAGTGGCAGAGAAGGTGGACACACAGCAGCCACCAGTGGCACTGGCACTGCTGCTGTTGCTTCCACATGGGGGGAAGCAACACCCAGGAATCAGTAGCAGTCCAGCATGACACGACCACCCCCACTTGTCTGCACTCCCCTTCCCTGACCGCACCCACGGGCCAGTGACTCGCCTTCTCCAGGATCCATCCTACCTTCACACTGACTCAAGTCTCCGACACACACACAGACACACACTGACACATACAGTCACACACACACACACACACACACACACAAAACAAAACAAAACTTACAAAAAAAATTCACTAACAAAAAAAAACAATCACAAACACAATACAAAAATTAAATAAAGATATAGCTTTTAAAAAAGCTGTTGGTTTTCTTCACTCAAAGGGCAATCAAGCACTTTCAGTCTCTACTACTCTCCTCTACACAAAGCCTTCTCCTTCTATGAATGCAAAGGAGAAAGTATAACTGCTTCTCTGACTCACTTCCTTCTTGCCTGGCTAAAGCATGTGACTTACAGCACTGTAAGCCGTGTGATATGTGGGGGGGTTGTCTGTTTACTTCTCACTTCACCTTACTTCACGTTAAGGCATAATGGCAATGCAAAGTAATAATAATAACATGAAGTGAGCACTTTGCAGTGCTCACTTCAAGTTGTGCTCTGCCAACACAAAGTGGCCACTTCGCATTTACTTCACCGGCTTAAAACTTTGCTGCATCTCTACCTCCAAGTTAAAGGCCCAGCAATGGGGGCTACTTTTGCCCCCAATTATGGAAACCTTTACTTGGGACAGTGGGAGAGGAATTGTATTTATGATTGAAACAACAACAGATATTATGATTGCATTGAGCTTTGGAGACGTTACATTGACGATGTGTTGATGGTGTGGCGGAGGTCGTACCAACAGCTCAATGAATTTGTGGACTATTTACATGATAGTAATCCACATTTATGATTTAATGTTGAGGCACATCCTAATAGAATAGCGTATTTGGATTTACAGATAGACAAATTGCATGATGGAACTATTGCAACAGAATTGTTTTGTAAATCAATAGATAGAAATACAGTTCTGCATGCTTCAAGCTGCCACCCCTGCCACACCATCAACAACATCCCAATGTGTCAATTCATGCATCTTAAGCGGAATTATAGTTTGGAACCAAATTAACAGAAAGGTGCTGCAGACATGACCAAAAGATTTGTTTCTAGGGGTTATGCTAGAGGTATAGTTGTTAAAGCATAAGAAACTGTTGAGCAGATGGAAAGTCATGATCTACTGCAATATAAAGAAAAAGTCAAACAAGACAGTGAGGCATTACATTTTGTGACTACCTTTGATTCCATTTCAGGGCAGGTGAAAGATATCCTTGAAAAGAATTGGCATGTGTTACAGGCAGAAGCAGCTTTAAAAGAAATTGTTAATGTGTCTCCACAACAAATGTTCAGAAGGGAAAGAAATGTGGGTGACCATTTGGCATTCATTACAACCTGGGGTGGGAGACAACCATTTAGGAACTGGTTGCCAGCAAAACCCAAAGGATTTTTCACCTGTGGCCATTGCAAATATTGTGCTAATTGTATTCAACAAACACATTTTTCAACAGTGAATCTGAATAAGGTTTATGATATTAGACAGTTTTTAAACTGTTCTACAGAAAATGTCATTTATTTAGCTACTTGTGTGTGTAGTGCATTCTACGCTGGAAAAACATCAAGGAAGCTTAAGGAGAGGACCTGTAACCATTTAAGTGACATCAGATGTAAAGTAGAGAAAAATGCACTATATAGACACATTCATGATACAGGTTCCTTATCACATAAATTCAGTTTTTGTGCTATAGAAAAAATTCAATTAGGCCCAAGAGGAGGTGACATTAATACTAAAATATTACAAAGAGAGGCCTTTTGAATGTATGAGTTGGGTGCCACAAGGTATCCTGGACTCAATGATGTTTTTGATGTGTCCCCTTTCTGAACAAAAATAGATGATAAACATATGGATTATATATAAACAACAATGTTTATGCATTACTGGTGGTTGGTGGTTAACGTTCTATCTGCTGTGTACCACAGTATCTTTGTACCTTTTATATTAGTTATAAGGTTGAAAAACTTTTCTCTTGCCCTGAGATATCATCCTGTTTTTACTTTGGAAATAGTTTTTGATTCAGAAAGCAACAATTTATCAATTATAGCATACAAAGATAATGCTACATAATATAGCAGATTGTCTTTAAAAGTATATATATTATGGTAGCACGGTAGTGCTACCATAGTTAGGGTTGAGGAGCCATTTCTATGTTAAACCCCAAAACTTTGCACCTTAATAACTTTGCAACTGTATGACAGATTTGGCTGAAATTTGGAATACACAATCAAGAATCATAGGCCTTGGCATCTGCCAAGTTTTGTACCAGTTGGATACACGGCTGCAGAGTTATTAAGCATGATTTCTTGGCGCATGTTACAGCTTTTTCTGGAATTCCCACGAGTCGCATCGCACAGGTCGCACGTGTTTGTGTCGACCAGCCCGCAATCTTCAGGGAATGTGCCCAGGGTCCCCAATGTGTCTTTGAAGATTTGTTAAAAATATTAAACGGTTCAATAGTTATTCAAAAAACAATTTCCCATTATAAGTCAATGGGAAAAGTTAAGAAAAAGTTTGACAGTGTCGCAAATGCATTTTTACTTTCGCAAATGGGCCTGTTACTTTCGCAAATCAGCCATTTTGTTTTCAGTTGGTGATCAGAAAAATGGTTGGCATTTAAATTTGGGACCCTCTAGCAACCTAATTATTTTTGTATTCACCTAGTCGGACCCTGAGGATGGTTGTCATGTCTTTATTTTGTGGTAAAACACCCCTGAAATATGTTTTTCAAATTTATGGAAAAAGTACTTTCACAAATTACTTTCGTGCTCACAAAAATGTCGAACTTTTTTGTGAAAGCTTTCGCAAATTGCGACAGTAGTTTTCCATCTGTGGGAAAGTGACAGTGATTCTTTGGCACTGCGCTGCAAAAGCACCGTTAGGAGTTTTGGGCTGAAATTTGAAGGGAACGGAGCCGACATCTCACAGATGTGCCTTTCAGTGTTGTATTGAAAAAATATTAGATGGCAGCAAAGTTATGGCACTCCAAATTTGACGTTTTTTCCCATAGGATAACATTACGGCGCCTGACGCATTACAGAAATCCTTTGGATTCCTGCTGCAAAATAACGGTTTGGTCTTTTTTCCTGAAATTTGGAGGGAAGACAGCCAACAGCCCATAGATGTTCCTTTCAGTGGTTTGGTGAAAAAATATTACAGGGAGGCAAAGTTATGGCACTCCGAACTTCTCTTTTTTTCCCATAGGATAACATTATGGCTTTCACAGCGCATTTCAGGGCCCGTATCTCAGAAACAGTGCGAGATATGGACTTTTCGTCGGAAAATTTCTTAGCCCCCTAATGAGGGCTAAGTACAAAATTAGCCAGGACAGTTTGTAAATAATATGACTTTTAAATTTTAACCTATTTAGTTTTCCAGGTTCTCATTTTCTGCTCCGATACTCATTATTGTGCATACATTATTTGTACTCACTGTCTTTCTGTATGCAGGTTTTGGGGAAAACCAGCCTGTGCACTTACATTACTGTTACAGTTGCCCTTTCTGCTTGCGGTTCCGTACCCATTTCACTTACCGTTGACGTTTGCACCACCGTGTGCGTTATCCTTGGTGTTTTCATTTTCGCCGCGCTTCGTTATTTTTGCCATTTGTGTCTACAAGCATACTGTTTCTCTTTCTGTTTTAGTTTATGATTCATGCCCATTGAAATTTCCATTTGCAAGCACCATGTTACTATGTGACAATACATCACGTGGCAGACCGTTACCATCTACGCCACCATGTGCGTTACCCTTTCTGTTCTCATTCACGCTTGTGTTACCATGTGTGCCACTGTTAGCGCTTCTGTTTGCATTGCTGTTCCTGTTAGTATGCCTCAAGACATCACATGGCAGGAGCGCGGTGTGCAGAGGGCCCCGCGTTCCCGCTGCTGCATTACATTCAGTATTTCTCGTTATCATTCTGAAAAAGAAGGGAAATTAGAGGCAAAAAACTTCATTTAATGCATTAGTTAGGGTTGTTCCACAGCGACAAAAGTGAGGAAATTCGCTGTTAGGGTTGAACCCCTACTTGACCCACTGCCCACCCCCAACCGCATTGGGGTGTGCATTGGTGTCGCCGGTCCATCCCTCACTCCATTCTCCTCACACTTGCTGCTTTATACATGTGATGGCATGAGAGTTAGGGAATGGTTAACCTCTTCATGTATGTCAATAAAAGATTAACATAAGGCTGTTAGAATGTTTGCAGCCAATCAGAAAGCTCAGTTTATGAGACCCTTTTTATAATTAATTAATAAGGCATGACAAGGGGTTATGTTAATGGTCTGTGAATCATGTTCTAGGGGTGTACTGTGGCATGAGGTGTGGCCGAGTGCCACATGTGTCTATAGGGTGATTAACTGACCATTAACACAATTTTGGGGAGTGACTTATTGCTATTATAATAAGACATGCTTTTTAAACAGTTTTAAACCTTGTTCAGTATATCATTAACCTCTTCATGTATGGTAATAAAAGATTACCTTTAGGTTGTTTTGGATGTTTGCAGCCAATTAGAAAGCTCCATTTTCTTAGACTCTGAAGTACACATAGTAGTGACTGCATGGTACGTGTATAGTCACAGCTGTGTACTGTTGGGTTCTGATGTGTGGCACCTTGGTATAATAATAATGACTGCATAGGCAGATGAAAAGTAAGTACATTGCTGAGTTTTTTTACACTGTTAGGAATTATCTCAAATGTGACATGCAATATGCCACATCATTGCATATGCTGTGATACTGACTGTATGTCATAGGTACCAAACAAATTGATGGAGGTATAGTTGTAGCAGTATTAGTTCACATTGATTTGTATGTTTAAGTCAGACACACTTATTTTTATGTCATAATGGTATTTAAAGTACAGAGTCGACACAGGTGGTTATGGTTTAAAAAATGTATTGCCAATTTGTCAAATGGAGAAAAGGGCCAATTAAGACTGAAATTTAGTTTACAGAAGCAGTCTCACAATACAATCTTTGCATTTGTGCAATAATTTCTCATATATGTAAATGTGTAAGAATAATGAGAACTGTATAATATGGATTGGATTAAGTATGTGATATTATAGGATAGTAATCAGGTGTTGTGCATTTCTAGTCATGTTTCACTACTCACTACTCTTTATGTGAGGAAGTAGTTTGCGAAATTTGACCTGAGATTCTAATAGTCCGGCTGAAGCTGTGGAGTTTCATTATATATTTACTATTGAATGTGAATAGAGTTTGTAAAAAAAGAAACTTTTTTTAAAATGGTTGCATGTTGTAATTATGTGCAGTGCATTATTTGTGTGGTATGCTAATAAGGCAATGTCAGTAGTTTGTCAAGTGTGATTACATGTATGATACACAAGTGTTTTGTTGTTATTGTGTGACTGCTAATGTGGATGTTCCTGGGGTGGGTGAAAAACCATATGCTGACTGTCTAAGTAATACAATATACAAAATTGTTAGTTTTGTGACATTTGATTGGTGTTATTTAATTATATGTCACTGAATAGGTGCAAATGGAAAATTCCCACCTGACCCCTCAATTGAGGCGATCATAAATATTGTCAGGAACAGGTATGCAGTCTGTTGTGATCAGTAACAGTGTCTGATTTACAATTGTCAATATTTTGTATACAAGTTAGAATTACTTATGTGACAAGTTGCAAAAATAGAATATTCTTATATGAACAAATGACATTGTTTTAATTCTTACATTATCTTCCATGTTAATTCTTAACTTGTAAATAGTAAGACTGTGTATGATATGCATTTTTTTACAAACTTATGGTTAATTAGATGTAGTTAGTATAGTGATGAATAATATGTAAAACATTCAGTTGTACTTTAGTGTTAGACTTCTCTTTTTAGTACAAGTATCAAAGTAGTTATTAACAATGTATACCTGAATACTAATCTTTATATTATGTAAAAGTAATTTCAAGCACATGTAAAAGTCAGTAAATGATATTCTGCAATTGGTTCTTATTTACAGTTGTGTAATTCAGCTTCTTGCATTATCAATAAAGGTAGTTATTTTTACATATGTACAGTACTAGCATTACGCATGAAGGCGGGATAGTTCTACACTGTTGCATGGTAAGCGAATGATGTTCTCTATATGTAAGAGTCAATAGACAAATTGAAGTGTTGATAGACAACTTGTGACAGAGTGGAATGTTTGGTGAATGTTAGAAGTGTTCCTCAGTTATTTATGATGATAACTGAGAACTTCTGTTTGTTTGCAAAGAGTAAGACTTAATAACTCATATTAATTTGTTGTTATGTATACATGAGTTGATACATGGATAATTAAAGATATGTGCAGAGGAGGAGGACGCGTAAGGCCTCAGTCTTTAGATGTATAATCTTTGATAGACATGTAATCATGGTTTCTCTAGTGACTGTGAATATTGTTGGCTTTTATCAGCCATACTACAACAATTTTCATGTAGTCACCGATAGACATGATCTTACATGTCATGGTAGTGTATGTAATGTCTCTGTCAGAATAGCATTTGTTGAAATGGTATGGTTTATTTAGAGTCGTACATTATACAATATTGTAATGAGGTATGAATGTTTTTGGACACAGTAGTCATTTTTAAATGCAATATATTTTGTCCTATTCTTCTGAAATATGAAGGTTATCATAATTCTTCAATATTAGATATGCATTTTTAAGTGTCGTAGCAGTCTCTGTTTAAAACTGCTTGTAGAGTTCAATCACCTCTAACCATCCAGTTCTGCACCTTAGTAAGGAGGTGTAATGCCCAGAATGCATGGATTGACCATGGTGATAGATAATACTGTGAGTGTCAAATACTGATTGGTTGAAGACTATTCTACCAGCTTTGTAATCTGCTGATAGGGGAGTATCAACTTTGAGCCCACTGGGGTCAAATCTGTGCAACATATAGGCTAACAGATATTGAGATGAACTCCTGAGACGTATGACTGAGTGCATCTGCCTCCACACCTTCCACAGGCATGACTACATTCAGCATTGGTGAATAGCTGTCGAAATTTAACACTTTTGTTTGAGGGACAAAGAGAGTAATCCACATATACCCTAGTGGTTTCACGCCAGAATTGCCGCATGAAACACATATATATTTTGTAACATATGTTACTGTGAAGATTGCCGTATTAGTGCCATTTCATTCAGGTTGTTTATGATAGCCATCATAAACTCCAGTAGTGTTCGCTGTATGTCTGGTAAACGTATTTTACATCCAGCATATGTAGCGAAAACCTGTCGGGTGGTGTTAGTGACTGCACATTGTTAGACTGGTCAGAAGTCATGTTGATAATCTGCTTCAAAGTGTTTGATAGGGATTGTCTTGTAGAAGCAGATCTTGCCTGCACAAACTGTGGCATGTGTAGAAAAACCTTGCATAGCTGAGTTAGCATATAGTTTACTCTACTGTTGTTGTCAAAGACTGGTATTGTTGTAGCTACAGTAACTGATTTCTGATGAATTGCTGGCTGTGAATGTTTCACTTGAAGTTGTGGTCTTTGTTGAACTCTTTTGTTGAATCACTTTTGGAATCTTGCAGCTGTTTGTTGATACCTCTAGCTGTGACTGAATTGTGTGTGAGATGACAGATATGTAAGCAGTGGTATTAAAGACATTTGTGGCTGATGTAGAGTACATAACCTATTGTACTCAAGAATACATCGCTTGTCAGCTCTGTATTTCTGAGGTGCTATAGTAATAATGTGCAACCCAAAAAGGAGGGTGCGTGCGTGAAAGATGCAGCGTAGCTCGGCTACCATCCTTGAAGAAATGTCTGTACCTATGTCTACCATTGCTGAATTCAAACTCAATCCCTGAGATTTGTGAATGGAGACAGCATATGCAACACATAATGAAACTGTTTCCTGTTTACATAGACATCATAAAACCTGGAATTTTATGCAGGTTCGATCTATATGTACAGAGTGTTCCATGTTGTCAAGTGGACTACAATCGTCTCGATATATGTCTTCTGGACATTTGTAGACAAAGTCAGTGATGTTTCCCAGACACCGCTTACCATGCCTTGCCACATCTTAGATTACGCTTGCAGCATGATACGCGGCATTCTTACAAACTGTGAGAACAGCTTCTAGGCCATCTGTGCGTGAAACATCTGACTTAAGTTCACTTAGTCGTTCAGTCATCTTTGCTACTAGTTTTCGACTAAGAATAATGCCATCAACTGTATCAACTGCATGAAGAGTTAGAATGTCTTGGTTTTCTCTCTGCAGCATTAGATTGTTGAATTCAGTACATTTCTTTAGTCGTGGCATAAGACACACTATATGTCTGCCAGTAGAGTATATATCGCTGAAGACACTGCATGCTGTTTCTATGCATGCACTATCTACTGTGATTGTTCGATCATTTAACATACAAACATGTTCTGGTGATAGAGAACTTGTACGCAGCTGCATCTAAAAGTGATTTGTAGCTTAGATCACCACTTTGGCGCATGTTCTCAGACAACTCAACATAGGTAAATAATTCTTATGTTATAGCCTGCAATGCAACCGAGGATATTCTTAGCTTGTTTGGCAGTTAGAGTTGTAAATACATGCTCTGGTATTGACTGGTGCAAGCTGTAAAGTTCTCCCAAGACAAGCATACTTTTCCACCAAATAGCACTCCATCGTCAGTACCTAGATCTGTTGTAAACGTAGATGAATACAGGCAAGCATGACATTGGGGACCTGCTGATTTCATCAATGATGAGTAACTTCATCTTGTGAACATGGAACAGAGCTGAGGATGCAACCTCAAATGACAGTTTACGATACTCTCAGTTCTTCCATATTTCCACTGGCAACATAAAGAGACGTTGTAATGTAACTCCACAATGTTGTATGCATTAGTCCTGTGGGAGCAATTACAGCAACAGACATTGAAGAGCCTGTCATACTCCATACTTCTGTGCGATGGTTTCAATCAGGAAATCCTTTTTCCGTGCCAGCTGAACTGCTAACAAACATTAGTAGGGCTTTGTAGTCAGTGCAGTCACATTGTTTTGTTTCATGTAGTATCCTCATGTTGGACAGTCAACTACTTGAGAGTGATCTGTATGCTGCAGCTGATTTAGCCTTTCTCTTAAGTCAGCTGGATTGACCATAGAGTGTGTGTGCATGTTCCATGCTGTCTCAATTTGACATTAACACTTCTGGGGCATTTAAGGGCAGAGGGTCACCTAGAACACCTTGTCCTTCTGGATCATAGCTGTCTTGTGAACTAACTGGAGTGTCTTCCTGAAGCTGCTTCTCTGCCTTCTCAAGCCGTTCTTTCAGCTTATAGTCTTTGTATATATGTCTCGTGAGTATTGAGTTTGGAAATTCTCGTAAGTGAGATTGAACTGTTTTTCAAATGTGTCACAGTCACCTTTAATTCAGACTCAGTCCTCCAGGGTCTAAATAGGAATAGGAGAGCAATAGTAATGTTCTCCTGCTCTCTGATGTGCCTAGATGTAGTTTTAGAGTGATCTATATGCCATGGCTTGTGTCTCTTCATGGAGACAGCCATCTACTCCATTGACCTTGTAATCTGGCATGTTGAGTCAGGTGCTGCACCTGTCTTGTAGTCATACCTTAGCCACCTCAAAGACACATATCATTCATATCGTTGTATCTACATGGGTAAATATGTATCTATCAGGTTATTCTTCAAGATATGTTTTGAAGAAGGTGTATTGTGCGAGCTCCTCAATTTCAGCATGAGGAATCAAGTACACGCTTCCGTTTCTCTTTGTAATTTACACTGAGAAATGTACAGCATCAGACTTCCTGTACAGATGTATACAATAACCAGTCACTGGCACATAAGCTCCATTCTCTGTATGAAAAGTCTTCAAACCCAATGACCACAGCTGAGATGTCGAGGTTTTTACTTGAGTGGCAATATCTTCCCAAAGATCTTGCAAGCTAGTTTGTTCATGTTTGGTTATGTCACGTATGTCGTTCCAGACCAGGGCCAGTGAGTTATCCAGCCACAAACTGAACATCTATGTTTGCTTGCCACATTAGGAGAAGAGTTGGTTTTGTAGTCATTGATGTACACTCTTTTCATCTCTGTAACTTGTGATACCTTCTCTTGGTTGATTTTGCCTTCAGAGTGGTGTCGCATTGCTGAGAAAAGGTCATTCTTGGCACCATCCTGACAAACCTCGTCTAGGAAATCCAAAACGACAACATGTGTACCAATTAGATTTATTTCTTTACTACTTTCGCTGGCAATATTTTGTGCAAATATAACAAAGCTTGGAAACTTTATAACTTCCATAGTGTAGGACTACAGCTACTTGTCTGGAATGTGACAAGTGGTATATTTTTGATGAATGATAGCACTTCTGCTGCTTCATGTTCACCTATGCGTGGAGCATCCTTGATCCACAATAACACATAGATATGAGGGGCACCTCGTGCTTGATATTCTGTCCTCCAAAAGTAATGTTCCACAATACCTAGAGGAGGATTGTCCTTTGACAAGATGAAAGTCAGAATGTCATGGAACTGCTTGTGAAAATGTCTTGTGACAGAGACAGGATCAAGTGAACACATTTCTCCAACAGTCATTGATGAGATGCCTTCGACATCAGAATTTGCCCACTTCAACAGTTCAATGAGCTCGTCCCAGGCATATTCAGCACAACTAAGTGTGACAAACCACGTGGCTGCACCATACTCTCGCAGCATTGTCATCACCTCAGAGTGTCTGCGATACCAATATTCTTTGGTGCCACGAAGACTTGAAAGTATGGAAGATAGATTCACTTGCACATTTTCATCTTTCTGGTTTAATTTCTCTAGAAATTGACCAGCTGTTATTCCATCTAGTGGACTTGTTAGACGGATGGTATGTGCTATAGATGCAGACAGAATGCTAAGTTCACTCTCCCAGAGGAGATGGAACAGGTACTGTATGTTACATCTGAATTTCCATCTTTTGCTGAGGACACGAGCTAGTACGGTAGCATCAGCACCCTGTCACATGTGCTTCTCTTTCATCTAGGCATCTGCCTGACCCTTTTGGAAATAGGTCTGGGAAACAACGGTGCTTCTAGTGTTGCCTCCCAAATGCTGACAGGCTCACCTTCAACCTTCTTCATTTGATAGAGATCAATGTTGTCTCCTAATGGATCTTTCCCATGTAGTGGGTGAATTGTGTACTGTTCCTACACATTGTCACTTGTCTGTACAGTGACCTTCTCAATGATTGGCTTACTTTTTTCTAATAGATCATATTGCACAGAGAGACTCTCCATCTGATCTATGTCAAGGTCTGTATAAAAGGGATTGTTACTCTTTAAATAAGTAAGAGCAAGCTTAACCTTTTGCACATTGACAACATCTTGCCAGATGACCTTGGCCTTTGTCAGCACACCATTTACAAGAATCAACAAGCTATTTTTAGTTGAGATTGTTTCTGAACATTTTCCTGTAGAGGAAGTGGTAGATACATCAATCATGGAACCGTTAGAGATTTAACATGCTTTTTTCTGTGGAATGTCTGCATGTTTTGTGTTCAGATGTAGAATTGTTTGGAATGGTTTCATTGTCTGAATTAGAATGCGTTCAAACATTATTTAATGTTGAAATCTCACTAGGTGTAACATCTGTTTCCATGTTATTCAGCATTGACCTTGCTGGCAAAGTGTTACATTTCACTTTTGAAAAACAGTGTTTGCATCGCACAATGTTGTCTTGTAAGTTAAAGTCAGATTTCAGCAGCAAGAATGCTGCCAGACGGAACCACATGTCATTGTATGGTGACAAGGTTTCTAGGTTGACTATAACTGTTTGTTTTGTGTAGCACAAATGGTTGCATGACACACATACAGAATCAAACTTCTGAGACTTTGCAACCTAAAACTTAGCAATTTCCTTCCCGTACTGTCTCAGAATGTCATTTTCTAACACTGAAACAGATTTTTCTGCAGAACTGTTTCACGGAATATTTGTTCTTTCTGGCACTGAAGTAATGTGTTGCAGTTTGTTTAGGAAAGTGATGGCACCCTGCATGTCACCTGATTGCAATAAGTCATTTAAACAAGTGTACTGATGTACAGCTCGCTGTACTTCCTATACTCTGTAGACAAAGTTTTGCATGCCTGTTTGATGCACTGCAAGCATACACATGTTGTGAAAAATACTATCACAAACACCACTATCGAGACATGCAATGCAAGTGACCCATGAGTCCGGGTATGGGTCGATTTCATAATGGTCACCTTGTAAACAGTTTATGTCTGTCTTTATGATCTGTTATTACAAATAGGTTTACAAAATTGTTCCCATTTTTCAAATGATGACGCTTCACGGTTGCGGTATCACAAGACCATGCCAGGTTGCGCCGTGATATTGAAGACTGTGGTTGATTCACAGTCATCATCAGTATCCAATTGATTTTGTCATCAGAGATACTGAGGACATTTCCTAGTTTGTCCGTGTTCATCAATAGTGAACGTGGTGTTCTTTTGTTAGGGAATGATAAGACTCTTCCCAAAAATATGCCTCTGAGTGTTGTGGTGCAGCCACTGTCCCAGAAACATGACAGAAGTTGTCAACAGTCAAACAAGGATATCGCAAGTTAGTTTTTTATGGCATATCAAGTTTCCTGAATTGTTCAAGCACATGACATCTTATGCCACAATCGCTGTAGTACTAACACTGCTCTGTTGACAAAAGTTCACTTTCAGACGTAAGTTCATTAGAGACAGGTGACTTACTCTTTTTATGGTGTGTCTCAGCACAGCAGCTGACAAGTCTTTCGATCTAGCTTTACTTGCTAGTGATCGAAATACTTTCTCTTTCTGAGTTGTAAATCAGCAGTTGTGAGTTTACAGCATTGTTTTGAGCGTTTCTTGATGGTTACACTCAAAATAGTTGTGTTTCGTCTCAGAGATCTACACAACATTTGTGATGGTATACCTTTTTTCTTTTCTGTTAAGGAATTTCGTTTGCTTGTGCAGTGACGTGATGTAGGGGTCACTGTTGCAGTAACGGTATGTCCATGTTCATTTTGTGGTGTGACTTTACTGTTTTGTTTGTTGCCCTATACAACAGTGTCGTACTATTATACCGCCTCGCTTTGAGACACATCTACGCCTGTATTTAGTTGGCATGTTTGCTATTATGGTTCACACAGTGGCAGTAAGCAATCTTAAAGAAGTATCAGGTACCTGTATGAGACAGAGAAAAAAGTGTTAGAATATGCTTCAGTAAATTTCTTATAACAGTGTGGATTGATAGAATTGTAACTTAAATATGTTTACAATTTGGTAAATACATAACTAAACAGTAGTTTTATGAATTGCATTGCACAGTTGTTACGTAATATCAGAAGTTTGTGCATTCTCAATATTTCTAGTCCACATTTAAAAGCTTTTTTGGCCATATCTAGTTATGATTAGCATAGGTGTAATTTGTTACTTGTGGACGAAAAAATGTGTTTTCGAGCATGTAGCGTCATCTAGTCAGTATGCTAATTCACTATATGGTAGACAAAAACTTCAGAGAGTGGATACCAATTATTACCAAATCCAGTTAAGTAATTACTATATGTTTACAATTAGAGGGAGAACATGGTACTATTACTGTTGTGTGAGTACGCAGTAGCAATAAGTTAAGCGCGGTATAAGCCAGTAACGTAAATTTAAATATAGTTGCTGTAGATATCAACACTGTGTTTTTAGTATAGCTGTTTATGACTATTGCAGCTGTCATTTTTAACAACATGCAAAAAATGTTTTCCTGCACATGTAGTGTGCAATGCTGCAGTTGGTTAATCGAACATTGCATGGGGCGCAGTAACAAAATTACAGTGCCACTGTTCATGAGCAGAGAACTTAAATGAGTATGTAGAAAAATTGGTGTAAGAATTCTCAAACATTTCTGATTTTACAAGCTTTATGTATGCAGTCTAGATGTACACTTGTAAGTTTGTGTATTGTCACAGTTTCAGTTGAGATTCACATTTTTTTTTTACTCACAACCTTATGAATAGTATAGATTTCATTTCTCACATCTTGCCAAAACTGTGTTTTCGCTATGTATTCATGCTGGTTCAGTTGATGTGAAATGACTATATGGTACAATGTATAAAATCAGGACTGGACACTGTTCATGCAGAGGTCTTTAAAATGGTATGTTTACATTTGGGTGCAAAACTGCAACAAATAACTGTTTTGCACACTCTGCATTGTGCAGTTGTTATGCATGCTCAAAACATTGTAAATGTTAAATATCTGAAGTGCAGTGAGTTCTAAGCAGCTACGCAGAAAGCACATACAATGTGTTTATTATTGAAAACTGGAGCTATTTTGCCATAAAATCCAAATTGTTGCAATTATCAGACAGTCTTTGAAAATTACCGTCGTGACATACACGAAAGTTTTGCAAAAATGCTTTATGCATATGAAAGTGTCACAAATGTTGCTGCATTCGGCTAGTATGTTCAGGAATACTGTCGAACTGGAACACTTTCTAAATTTTACTTTCGTTGCTAGGTAAAGTGCTCTAAATTTACTGCAGTACGACAGTAAAGGACTTAACACTTGGAGTGGCAAATACATTCATTATCGAATCAGAATACAGTGTGTTTGGAGGTCAGCAGTCCTTAACAATGTGATTTAAGATTTGTCAGGCCGTGTCTGGAGAACCAATCAGAGGCGGACAACACTGAGGAACAACAACAGGGAGCTTTTTCTTAATATTAAGTGATGAGAGAGCAGTTTAAAACTGTGTGCTAGCTCCTATCTTAAAATAATTTTTCTGGTATTAAAAAAAACTTCATCAAACAGGTAAATACTATTAATCAAAACTTTTTATGTTGAATCATTATGTAACTTGTTATTATTTAGCAGGCTATATTATTAAGAGAAAATAGTTTAAAGTGAGATATCATTTTTGTACTCACTTGTACAGATAGAGCTGCAAATGGAGGGAGATAGGAAGGTGCACGTGGAGTTCTATGAGAAAATGGAACCAATCAGACTTGTTTCTGATGTTGTAATTGTTTAAAACTGCCTATGAAAAGGATGCATTTTTCCCAGTTATCAGTGGTTGCAGATTTTTGCAGGAACATAACTCTAGTAATACCGACTGCATCAGTTACATTGGTTAATGAAGCCAGAGCAGGAATGTTTTTTTATTTGTGTGATTTGTCTGAACCTACTGGAAGGTAGCTTGAAATATGAGGAAAATATCAATTTGATTTTCAGTGCTGTCTCGGGCACTGCAGGGTGAACACTTACTTTCTTTGTAGCTCTCTCTGCAGTTCTGAGTTTTAGTTAGAATGGCAGAAAATAGCAAAAGGATTTTGTGGATAGTTGGAAGCAGTTATGCAAGACGAGCAGCTGAGTTTGCAGTTCTTAGTAATTTTGGGAGGGATCTGCAGCTCCCCAATTGCTGGTGTAAAATGAGTTTGGTCGTGGTGGCATGAGATGGAACATCTATGCCAACCATGCACAGACTTTTGATAACTCACTCTCCTCCTGACATACTGCTAATACATCTTTGAGGCAATATTGGGCTCAAAATGTTGTAGATTTACTTACAGAGGCAAAATTGACCTTGCTTTTGTTATGTTTATGTTGCCTGCCTGTCTTGATACAGTTTTCAGATATTACAGAGTTAGGTTCAAGGTAACATTATATGTATTGATTGACAGAGCTCGCGAAAAAGTAATACAGATAACTGCTTTTCTTTACGCATGGCTTGCATGCTATATGTCACCTGAAACAAGTCAAATGATTGGCTATTCCTACCAGATGGTGTACATTTCGCATTGGCAATTATTTTCTGGGAGACCTTGGAATCCTCAAAGTCCTTTAAGATTGTCTGACTGTTTGAGGAATTTTGCTGTTACCAAAGGTTCTTTTCAGAACCATATTAATGTGGTGTAAATAGATCAACTGCATGCATCCCAATATGCCATATATATGTGGTTTGTAATATTAATATTATGGGATGCTATATTGGTATAGTGGGACACAGCAATAGTAATTTACCCTGTTGTTGCCGTTGGCAATTGTACGATGTTGTCATGTCTCAACATTTGTATATAGTTTGAGTATGTTAAGTGAATGTAGTATTTACTGTGATCTTTACAGTATTGTAGCTGTTACAGTATGGTATGTGTGCAAGAACAATAAACACAGTGGTGTTGTTATTGCACGCTTTTCAGAGGTATGTTTGAAATAGAGTTATTTTGAATGTAATAGATATGTGTACTAGTATATATCCTACCATGAATGCACAACTGAATTATCATTATTTAATTTGATTGGGTTTGTTAGCTATCTTCACATTTATTAAGTGTATTTGTAGGTGTGCAACTGTAATGTGTGGTTCATCTGTGTTTACATCACTTTACTATGCTATGCTGTATGGTTTAGGTGTAGTTATGGTGTTGTACAGTTGTAGGATATCACATGTTCAAGTCGGTGTTACCTGATACAGACATAGATACATAGTATGTGATGCAGCCTGTTATACACAGTTAGGTGAGGGTGGTGTGCAACAGCCAATAAGTGTGGTAAGATTGCAAAAGACAGTTGTGTAGCTCATGCTTGTGAACACTTCAGTGTAGTAGACATGCATGTGATGGTGTGGGCATCTCATGTTCACGCAGTAGCCCCCACCAAAGTACTGGATGGCATGCTGGTGGGACTATTGCGTAGCAGCAGCTGTTGTTACTGTTGAGGCGGCTGAATTTTCTGGGCCTGCATAATGTTATGAGATGTGTTTTGCCATGTTAGGGAGATGGTTCTTAATTTAATAAGTATTATATGGAATTAGTTTAACAAATGATTATTATGTTAGATGATAGTAATGGATGCTTTCTGTTTGTATTTCAGAACCAAATACAAAAATACAAGAATGAGGCAGTGGACCTTGTGAGAGTGGTGTGTACCTGCTTGAGGCATCCAGGTGGAGGCTAGGTTCCTGAGGAGACAAACAGGAAACTGGATTGATGGGGGCGATAATTGCTTCTTGCATGTAGTTTTAAAATTAAAATGAACTATAGTGCAATTGAAGTGAAGGAAGCTGTTGGTCAGCATTTTACATTTTAAAACAGCGTGAGATACTGGACAATGATACATGCTAGTACTACCTTGCATACGAAGGGAAGCTGCTGGCAAGTCAGTTGCAGGAGTGCCTTATCACCGAAGTAAATCAGCAGAATTCATAATGGATGTACGTATTCAGAATTTGTAACAATTATTGCAGACAGTATGATTAAGCAATAAGATGAGCAGGGATTTTGTTGGTGTAAATCACCATCTAGTGGTGTAATGTGGCGAGGCACAGCCGTGCTACATGCCCTACAGGTGATTGGGATATTAATATATACCGAGACTGCCTTATTAGTATTATTATACAAAATTTTGTGAATAGTGTTGAACTTGTTTTGCATGTGATTAGTTCACATATGTTAATCAAAGATTAACATACGGCATTAATGTTTGCTGCCAATCAAAAGCTCTATTTGTACACCCTTTTTATAAAACCTAATAGTATATGTAAGGATGTACTATGAAAACATGTAGCTGAATTGTTGCATTTATTTTTGTGTGTTGTTGTTCAGTCACAAGCCACAGCTTATAACATAGCTATACCAGAAATAGTACACTACATATGCATCATTATGGTATGTTGGTAGAGAACAATATGTAACTGTTTAGTTATTGTAATGTAGTGGTATAAACTTGTAACTTAATACTGTGTATGGTTATAGTTACTTCACACGTGCAACAAACATAGTGGCATCATATTACATTTCATAGTTATTTAACACCTACCATCCGTTACTGTATTTGCAGATGTTTTGCAGTTTTCTTGTGTGTTGCAGCTGTCTGTCACAAGTTCAAGTGCATTCCGTATAGTTAAAAGGGGGAGATTGCACTATAGTAATACAATATTGACTCATGGTGTCCTGTGCTACATACACGAGAGACACGAAATGTATATATCAATAGTGTTTGTGCCCACCAGTTATTGGTATGTAGAATGTGGGTGTGGACTTCACACAAAAATCCAATTGTTATTGTAATATGGATTATAATGTTGTGGTTTTAATTAGAAGCAATGTTATGTTTGTGGTGCCGATTTACTGTTGTTGCAAGTATTTCAAACTGTACTGTGATTCACATCAACCACTTATATTTTTTTTTCGTTTTGCGTGAACACCGGAGGTCTCCCTTCTGTGAGGGTAGTGCTGTACAGAGTGAAGCTGTGGATGTGGTCAGTCGGACAGAAAGTGTGATTGTTATTGAGTCCAATGGTAAGAGTCTGATAGAATAATTACTATTATTGGTCTGTGTTAAACAATGTTATGTTACTTGTAGAAGTTATGCTGTATTGTTAAAAGGTCTTTACTGATGAAGTATTGTTTGAATCGTGTATGTATTCTTTACCCAGTGGTTGAAAGCATGTTTTAATCATCCGCATTGGAAGAAAGGTAATCATCTGGCAATGACAACACTAGTGAACTGTCAGTTTTGGTCTTCGTTTACTGTAATCATCTGACATTCTGCAACAAAAATTAAAGAGGTTATAGAATGATTCTGAATAAACAAAAGTGATCAGGTTGTCCACTTCATAATTAACAAACAATTTTATACTGGTGCACCGTTTAAAATTCATGTCGTAACTATTTTATACTACACACGATTACGGGGAATGCTGTTTTGATCCACACATGTTTAGGATTGCATTGCAAAAACTGTTAATTTATAAGAGAATAGTATTCAAATTGTAACAGTGTTACAACAAGAAATGAGGGTTTCTTCTGATTGCAATACTTTTTAAAGGTGGTAACTACTCTAGTGAATGTGCAGGCAGCATGGAACAAGATCCGTTCAGCATGAGAAACTGTTGTTACTACACATGTGAGTGATATTATTTTTCATGGTGACAATGGATGTATGTCCTAGGGTACTTGTCAGACATGGTGTTGTGGGGGAGGATTCTTGTCCTCTGCTACTTTTGGTGGTGGAGTTTCATGTACATGAGTAATTGATTACCAATGTTGTTGTGTGTCTCAGGTTATACTAGTGTGCTGTTTAATTATCTGTTGCTACTTTGGATGTCCTAGATGCTTATTGACTTATTATTTAAATCTGCTGGCATGTTTATTTATTGCTATATTTATAAATGTACAGTATAGAGGTCTACATGTTTGTTAATGTGTTTTAATAGTCCCAGTAGGTATTATGCTACAACACATGCAATGCCACAATAGAGGTCATTATGAAAAGTAACATGATATTTAGTTTGTGTTCTGCTACTATAATAACACATTTGTTAAATGTTTAAAAAAACAGGTATTATGTGTTTAGTCTATATGTATGTAAATTAAAGGTACATATAAGGTTGTTAGATGTTTCACTTAAACAATATGTATTATCAGTGTTTTAACTATTGCTATTGATGGTAGGCACTGCTGTTCTGCATTGTACCACTAATTATAGATTTCTGTGTTTTCTTTGTGAAAACATAATTGGGATGCAGTGTTGGGAAGCACCAGAAAAATGATTTCTTCTATTATGTTCTGATTGTATGGACATTGTCTTGAAGAAACCGATTGTTTATTTTATTATTTCAACTTTGTGTGCTTTTCTGCAGATAGAAGAGTTGTTGTATGCATGTAATATTGAGTTAAGAATACATCTAGCTGAGACAGTGTTTTGTACAGAGACGTGTTGAGGTTGCGCTAATGATGTAGTCTTAGAAATTGATGCTTTAAAGAAAAAGACTTTACCTGATATTTCATCTATTAATGTGATCATTTTTAACTTGTTTGCTTTTATAGAGCCCAGGCTACTGATTCGAATCAGGAGGTGAAGAGGAGGTCGTGCTAGCCATTCCGAAGTGAAATCTGAAAATGTTTTAAGAAAGATGCAGTCCCACGTGTACTGTGAACTTAGAATGGTGTTATTGTTGTTGGTCTATTAGCCAGGTATGTAATTACAATGTTATTTTACGGTATTCTAAACTTCTTTATATTGCCTTTGTGCATTGCACAGCAACATGTTAACAGTGCTGATTTTTGTCTGTAATGTTGTTGGTTGAGCGTTACGGATCAGGGCTTTGTACAGTATAATGCATCACCCCTGCATTTGTAAGTAGCTCACTCAATTTTAGCAAAGCTTATCATACTGCAACAGCAGTTGTTTATGTATTGTTTTATTATCTGCATCCTGGAAGTAGCTCATGGTTATCAACATTGCGGTGACTGCTCCTGTTGATAATCATAATTGTTGTTTAGTGTGATGACAGGGAGCCCACTTCTTGTCATACTCACTCCAATGTTAATTGTGCGGGTAAAGCATACCCTTCGTAGTGAGTCAGTACCACTATCTTTTGTTTGGTGTGGGGGAATCCCTGTTGACATTATTGACTTTGTTTGTGCGTGAGCTTGCGCGGCCGGAATGCATGATGACTGCATACCCAACCCTCAAAAACATACAAATATGCTGGAGGATATCCTGAGCTAAATGGTGCAATGCAAAAACTAATGATGATTTTAGTTTTTCCCAATAAAAAGTTCAAATGTGTCTTGTAGTCTTGTTCCCTTTTCCCAGTTGAACTTGATTGTGCAGTGTATCTGTCTTCAGCTTTGCCAACCTCATACTTACCTCCGTACAGCAGTGTGATGATATCAGTGCACTGTCGATATGTGATTTTTTCAAAGGTGATAAATGTGGTGAGAGAATGTTGATAAATTTATAATGGAGTAATAATGGACTATTTATGTCACCATGAATACTCCATTTGTTGTATATAGTACTGTGGAAGTTGTCTTCACAAATGGTATTTGACTACTTGCAGGGCAAGTTCCACTTTGCTGCACTGCCTCTGACTGTTGGTGTTATTAAACGAGTTGTTGAGTAGTGAAACTGTGTTAAATATTGGATACACATCACATTGCTAAATTTTTCAAGGCATGGCCTTTACAGCCATTCGCTGGCTGAATGCTCACCTATACTGTCAAACTGTTTTTCACACTTTACTATATGATGCTGTGGGCTGTGCTAAATCACTTTTGGTATAGTGGTGAGACATAATAGTAGACTGTATGGATCAAGGTGGTAATATGGCTATTTAAACATTTGTTGTGAGATGAGCATTACATCTATCATTGCAATCAGGTATTGATATTTGCACTGTAGTTGGTTTGGAAGTTGTGTATTTATATACCAAATGTTTAACACTGTAATTATTTTTCACCTCCTAATGTACTGCACGCTGTTTTTTTCTTACAGCATTATCAACATCTTTTCGCCCTTCAATGTCTAACAGCCAGAGGACATGCTAATGCCTGTCATCCTCTGCAGGGTGCTAGTGTTTTGGCATGAGTTAGAAATTTATAACTATTACACTAACAATGTTAATGATAATCAAAGCAACAATTGTATTATACTGTTTATTTTGTTATACAATGGCAAAGAAAATCCTGGGCTCTATTATACTTGACTGGACCCGTGATGTTATCCCGTACAATATCACGTTTAGTCCCAGCACCAAGGTACTCATATTTTTGAAACAAGAACACTTGTGTAGCTGTTCGGCAGTAATCCCCTTTGTCATTCACACTCAACCGCCTCAACCTACTGCGAGTGCTTTGACTCGCCTCAGTGACCAGGCCGTGAAAGTGCAACGTCCCACGTTGTTCGCTTTCCCACCAGATATAGTGAAATAACTGCCCCCACTCACACACAGTGTCTCATTTAAAAAACATGTTATTATACACTGCATTTAATTTCCTTGTCCGCTGAGAACACACACAGTAATTGTCTGCAATCCAACCAAAACCACCAATAGTAATATCACCGTTATCCCGACTAGAAACAGATCTTTAAATAAAACAGTTATTTTAGACAGCATTTTAATTTCCTCGTCAGCAGCAGCTAAGCCCTTTCAGATTGCCACAATCCCGTATTTAGCTCGCTTAACAGCTGCAGTGTTATTACCACTATTATAAATAAACAAATAATCTATAAATGACACTCATAGTGAAATAGGCAGTCCACAAAATTACCTGTATTGCTGCCAATCACTATGCTCAAACAACCCGTAACTGCTATTTGGTTCCTCAACTCTGCGGTTGATTTTAAAGGTATTAAAAACAGAAATGCGTGTTAAAAATATTACATGGTTCCATGTTGAATTAGGTGTGGACTGCTGTACTTTCCTGGGAGGTGGGTGTGGGAGGAGACAGCAGACACACAATAACATTACAATGGGACTATTTTTTTATTCACTATGTTTTGCCCATTGAAAAAAATAAAAAATATACTTTAAGAGTTTTTTTAATTTTTTCTTTATTAGCATTAGAGATATAATATTGCATTCTAGGTGTTGTGCTATGTTATTGGGTGATTAGTCATACTGCCTGTGCCCGTGCTCATTCACCCAGGCAGATGTATCCAGCACAGCACAAACCCTGAGTGGTTATTGCTTAAATGTTTATAGTACATTGAAGAATTTTATTACTGCTGTGCCAGATTGTCTTAAGCATTTACCCGTCAGTGCAACAGCACAGTGATCACACATTACAGCATCCAACGGTGCAATGAATTAAATCTGTTTTTTGACTAGATTTTCCCGCGCTCTAGTTTAAGGTTTAGTTACTGCTGAATTTCTTATAAGTGTGCAACCTAAAAATCTGTTATTTATGTTCTTTGTGTACTTGTTATCTTCTGCATGTTTGTGGAGTGCATTTTGCTGTTAATATGTATATGTAGGTTCTGAGTGATATATAGCTGGTGCTTGCAAGACATAATTATTATATTTTGTTGTTCTAGAAATTCCAGAATGTAAGTCTATGATATTCAAGCTGATAGCTGTTAATGGTGTTCTTTGAATGCATGTCATATCAGTGACTAATTATTTAAAATAGTAATGTGTGTTGAGGGGCTGAAATATGGCTCAAAAGTTGTTGTTTAAACAAATCAATGTGATCATGATTATGCACATTTAAAGTGTTATGATAGTGTTCATGTCATGTAGTTTCGCTTTTATTGCAGAGATGACTAGACATTATAGCAGATATGGTGAAGTAACAATTTCGTTTGATGAGGATCTATTTCAATTGTATGGTATTATGTGTGATTATGCAAAGTGTGTATACTGAATATTTATGGCTATAATAAAATAAGGAGTAGTATTGTAAAACCATATGCAGTTTTTTAGGTTGTTGCTCATTACATTATATAGATAATAAAATTATGGCACAAATAACATAAAGGTTTAGCATCATATTCAAAATATATCATAACTTTGAAATGAATGTATTTATGATATTGCGGTTAGAAATATTTGATGTTGTCTTTGAAAGTCAAGGTTGCTTAATTTGTCTTGTATATTCATCATTTTTTTAATCTTTGTAGGTCGCTTGTGGGAAAATGTATTTGCCACTGTTGTTGTTACAGACAGCTCATGTGCGAGTTAGTAGCTATGAACAAATGTTGTGATCCTTGAGAGGCAGTCTAGAATGCTGTCTGAGGCACAACAGGGACTGTCAACCTCATGCCCAGCTGTGGTAGTGTCTGACGGCACTGTGGCCAGTACCAGTGTTTGCCTTCACCTGTTGTTCATCTGTTCGCAGCCTCTGGGCCAACTGACCACTCTTCACAGTAGTCCAGTATCTTCTCCAGAGGCTTAAATAACTTCCACTTTTGCGCCCACATCAAATCCAGTTTTCAGCTTGATTGCCTCAAGCAGTGTATACACTGCAAGTCTTCGCAAAACTTGCATTGACTTAACAAAAGACTTTAAGAATTTTCTTTTTTTTGTTATGTAAAAAACAATTATTTTTCTACAATATTTATTTGTGTATGTATACTAATTTCTTTATAAGTATTTTTTTGTATTATCATATTTGTAAATATATATTTTGTATTGTTTTATAAAGAAAAATATTTTGTTTGTGTTTCATTTTTAATATCTTAAATATTTTTATAGTAAAAATTGTGAATTCATACTCTTTGTATTTGGTGTGTTATTGTGTACTGGTGATGTTATTGAAATAGTTTCAAACAAGATTTTCACAACTGTTATTTTATCATTTGTTGGAGATCATACCTCATTATTGTGGTATTACAGCGTGATTCTCCAGAAGTAACTTAGATGTGTGACAATGTTACTTTATAATTATTTTTGGCAGACTGTTGTTTCTTCACACCAGTGCACAGAATGTGTGTATGGTCATGATGAAGATGAGTATGGCTGCTAGTACAACAGTGGCTTTGTGTTGGCTCATTTCACAAAGTTATGTCCAGTACCAGCAAACCCTTCCACTTTCTTATATGATTGGTGCTACCACCGTTGTAAAACCAATGTCTATAAAATCACAAGTTACTACAGTAATAATCCATTTGTTCAGTAGATGAACTAATGTGTCCATCTCATGTCATATACTCTTTTCTTTTGTACATCTTTTTTTTTACATATGTGTCACAAAGAAAAGACTAAGACACTGTTACATAAAACATATAAATGAAATAACAATGACAAATTACTATGAATATAGTTAAAAACAATATGATTCACAGTGAAGTACTGTTACTGTTAATAACAGTAAATACTACTACAACACTTGAAGTATTCCTGATATTGGAACATTTTTTGTATGTATGTGCAGTATTCTTACAACTATAAATCATGTACTGTAGTGAGTAATAGTTCTGAAAAAGACAGGATATTCATGGCAAAAAACTCCGTTTAATGCATCAGTTACAGTTGTCCCACAGTGACAAAAGTGAGGAAATTCGATGTTAGGGTTGAAAACCCTAACTCCGAATTCACCCCCCCCCAGCACCACACACACACAGACACACACACACACATATATGCAAGTATGGGGGAGGACCAAGTCAACACAACCAATGACAGACATCCAGCAGCAGGTGACAGAAATAACAAACAATTGTCTAAATATACTATGAGACATCCCCACCCACCTGACCAGGTACTGCATGCTCAGTGGAGATCAACAGCAAAACTGAGGCCATGTACACCAAACGTACACATCCCCAATTGCAGCTGCACACAACGTACCACACTTAGTAGTTGCATGGCCTTACCTACCGATGCCCCACACCACACCACAACTGGTACCGTGCTGTTAGTCAATATAAATGCTGAAGGTGCATGATGACAGTTGTAGAAAGGTTTTAACACTAGTGAGTATACATTAATTAAGAGAAGTACATAAAATAACTACAAGACACTAGCATGCTCAAGATAAAAGTAGTGTTACATTTAGTATGTGATTTACATAGTAGTACATTTACTGTAACAGTTTATTCAAGATAGAGAGGCTGATGTAAACGTATGGAAAAGCATTGCCTGTTCAACGCTGTGAAATTCGTACTGCCAGTATTAGATGCATTATTACTGATGAAGGTGTACTGCTGATGTACATACATAGACCTTCAGTGTGTTTCAAAACTAAAGATGCAGTAAGTATTCTTTGTAAGAAACAGTGTAATTGCATGGATCAGGCCAAGCAACTTCTAAATATCATAGCACTACTGAGCCAACAATGACGTATCTGTATCGGAGATGTATATAGGATAGATTTTCCTGTAGGCACTTACTGAATATGTTGTACCTGATAAAGACACTCTCATTGTATCTGTGATGACTAACTTATTCAAATAGTAATACATTTACTATTGTTGCAATGAGTGATCTATGTCACTTATGGAAACAGTGTAATTTTTTTTAACACTTGTTTCATAGTAAGACTGTATGCCTAGTGTTTGGGTTTGCCACACTTCTGTCACTGATGCTATCAAAGTGATAACTATGTTAATTGTGGTACAACAGGAATCAAGTAGGTATGGTGTAGATATAAACAGAATGTCTTTTAGTATTGATTTAACTCACAATGGGGTAAGTGTACTAGGACAGCAGGGGTTATTCTCTATCACTGACTCTGTCAGTTATAATCACACTTAGGTTTTGATGACTGTAATGATCAAGTTACACTGTTCATCTTCATGAGTTCATGTTCACAGCCATTCTCCAGTAACTAGACAGTGTGTGGTGTAACTGGGTGGGACACTGTGTTGCAAAGCTGCTGCAGTGCCTAGCAGAGGGAGAGTATCTACTCATAAAGACAATTAAGCAATAAGGCATGACCAACAGTTATGTTAAATGGTCTGTTAATCACCCTGTAGGGGTTTAATGTTGAATGAGGCATAGCTGAGTGCCACATGTCACTAGACAGTGATAAACTGACCACTAACATAATACCTGGGAGTGGCTTATTGCTCTCATAATAAAACTGTTTTTTAAACAACATTAAACCATGTTCATCATATGGTTAGGCTCTACATGTATGTTAATAAAAACTAGACATAAGGATGTTACAATGTTTACAGTCAATTAAAAAGCTGCATTTCTCAAACCCTTGTTATAATCAGAGATATTATACCTGTACAACTCCTTGGTTTTGCTCAACTCTATTGCTCAGGTGGCCCACCACATGTGGTGTGGTCTGGTGTGGGGCATGGTAGGTAAGGCCATGCAACTACTAAGTGGTATGTTGTGTGCAGCTGCAATCAGGGATGTGTACATTTGGTGTACATGGCCTCAGTTTGCTGTTGATCTCCACTGAGCAAGCAGTACCTGGTCAGGTGGGTGGGGATGTCTTGTAGTACATTTAGACAATTGTTTGTTATTTCTGTCACCTGCTGCTGGATGTCTGTCATTGGTTGTGTTGACTTGGTCCTCCCCCATACTTGCATATATGTGTGTGTGTGTGTCTGTGTGTGTGTGGTGCTGGGGGGGTGAATTCGGAGATAGGGTTTTCAACCCTAACATCGAATTTCCTCACTTTTGTCACTGTGGAACAACCCGAACTGATGCATTAAACAGAGTTTTTTGCCATGAATATATATATATATATATATATATATATATATATATATAAAATTGATTTTTTGTAACAGTGCCTTAAGTATGGACCCCATGCTGGTGGGTGTTATTTGAGTAATAAAATAATAGATATATAAATTTATTAATATATTTATATATGTAAGATAATTTACATTGTGTTTACCCATTCCACACAAACATTTGTGTATGTGTTCTTAATTATTAGGTAATTGAGATTTTTGACACTAGGTGTTTTGCTTTATTTATATTTTCATATATTAAAAGGTTTTACTGTGTCTGTCACTTTAAGGAAATGCATTATTTAAGGAACACTGGTTGTAATGCCATACCAATCTCTGAGGAGGCTCTGTTGAGTGAAACTGGTCGGATTGTTGGTGGTTGGTGGTATGAGTACTTTTGGCTGTGTACCCCAAGTGTCTTTTTTGCAAATATTAAAAGCTTTTGGATTGTATTTCCAGTATGAGTGGTGCCTTCTTTGTTTTGTTCCTCCAGATTTGTTAATCAGCAGGTCTGGCTATGGCCACTTTAGCTTCAGCTCCTCCAAGGTTGGCATGATCTGTGCCCACCTCATGCCCTGGACCCCTTTCCAGTAAACAATCACTTTGTCGGGGTCCTGCCCTAGCTGTTTTCCTCCCCAGTGGATGGCGGCCCACTTCTCTGCCCAATAAATGTAGGAATGCCCAAGAATCCAGACCCGCCTGCTCCTTTCCTGACCTATGGAAGGCAGAAATACACGTGTTATACCAGTTTCCTCACATATTTCTTACAGCAATTTGACCACCACCTCCCAGCTTTCTCAATTTCTTCTTCCAATCTCCCTTCTGCTGCCAGCATTGACGCGGCTCCAATCCTAAATGAATGAGAGGAATAACTCTGTGGGTTCTCTCCCAGATGTGCCATTCTCTTCTTTAGAACCCCCGTTACTTGGAAGCATGTAACCAGCTTGCCATCACTATGTGTAAAGAACTGCCTGCCACCCTTTTTCCTCCTCCCCTTGTATTTCCACAGGGACGAGACTGGGTTTGTCCCTTCTGTCTCCTGTCTCTCCACTGCAATCTCCGATCCTGTCCTCCTCTGATCAGTCTTAGAATGCCTCAGCCAAATTGTCAGCCTCCCTTGTTCCCAGCAAATTTCCTTTTCCCACAACCCTCCACTCTCATCCATTTTGTTTCCTGCCACTACTTCACTGACTCTGAATGCGCCTTTTGCCATAACTGTAAAAATGGCCCTGAATAAGCAGACTTTGAAGTCGGATGTACATATCTCCCCCAGTGCCCCTACTAGTTCTTCCAGTTTTCTTCCTGTTACAGGTTTTCTCAGCTCTGCCTTTTCTCCTTTTAACCACTGCCACCTCATCAACATGCACCGAACCACTTTAAACTTTTTCGGTTCAGCCCAACATTTCGTGCTGCAAACCCAACTTATCCCTGCTAATTGTACACCTAATGTCCCACTAGCCATTCCCGCTTACCACTTTGAACCATGTATTTTATTATCTGGTCCTGTGAAACCAGCTCAGTTACCTTGAAACCCTCCTGCTCCCGGAACTCCTGAAATGCCCCCCATGCTCCTTCGTATGCCCTCAGTGTGTTGGCAAACCAGGAGTTCCTATATAGCAGCCAGGCTCCTTCCAGCCAGTTTCCCATGCTCCCTCTGATACCTGTGTTCTTTGTGCAGTCACTTGTGGTGCCAAGGACCTGAACCTCTCCAGATGCAAACAGGAAAGGCTGTCAGTTATGTCATGTTTTCCTCCTCAATATGCTTTGCTTTAACTGACAAATTTATTCCTATCTCCACAGCAACAGTTGCCTCAGAACCTGTTTGCTGATACAGAGTGTCCTCCCTACCAATGTAATCCACTTCCTCCTAAATATTCCCCCCATTGTAGTCTACTAAGAATTGCTGCCCTACCTCCAGATCCTGTCTTATCCTCCCCCTACAAATTAAAAGAACCCTTGGGAGCAACTCCCAATGGGTCCCAATCTACTCAACTCCCCTTACCCTGTTTTCTGATCCTCCCTCATTAGCTCCCCATGCCACCCAACCCATAATCTCCTCTCCCTTGTAATCCCCTCCCCATCCCATTTTGGTAACCCCCCCTGCCCCCAAAAAACTGCTCATTATCCACCTATCCATTTGTTGTTTCACCCATTACCCTGCAGCGTGACACTGGATGCTGCCCAGAGAACCTCGAGCAAGCATGTCTGAACTTACAATTTGTCCAGAAACACAACACCTTGTTGAAACCCCAGCATGTTTTCACCTGCTGTCCACTTCCCCATTGTCTACTCCCTTCCCCTTCCCCCCCGTGCCCTGACAGACTCCTCATCCATAACTCGGAATGGATGGAATCCCACCTCAAATCTTCCCTAGCTGCCATCCTCTGCCTGAAAGCTTCATCATATTTCAGTCACCCCAGTCCTAACTTTGCCTTGTAAGCATCCTTTATTGTGGTGACATATGTGAGCAGTGGAATGGCCAACTCCGGCTTCTTTTCCAGCAGGATGGTGCTGAATAAAGCAAATCCCACCTGCCATGTTTCTATATTTTTTCCCTTATAATTTGTCTCCTCCACCTTGTTTCTCATTATCACTAATGTCACTGCCATCTCGGATTTCCCCACCATTTCTTTTTGCACATACCTCTTTGATGACTCTTTGTCTACCAATGCGAATATATCCATGTATTTGCCTTTCCAAATCTTCTCTTTAATAGTTAAAGGTATATGATCCCCCAGTGTCATACCCAGAATCCTGTCGTTACCCACTCTGTTTTTTGTGCTCCCTTTCTCCCCAGCCACCTTCAGTTCCTCTAGTGCCCTTTCTATTTTCTCTATCCCCTTCTCCCCCATATCTCCCAGCATACCTGCTAAATACTCAGTCAGATCCCCCTCTGTGTTCTGATCTCCCTTGTCCTTACCACTCGTGCCCTCCTCGGCATCCCGGTCCTTAGCCTGTTCCTGTTCTGGCACCACCCGTGGCATCCTTTTTCCACTGGGCTCTTCCTGGAACCCCCTGTGGGTGTCTTCCAGTTTCCTGCCACTTCAGTCACCTCCTTCTGTTTCACTGCCTCTCTCAACTTGTTCACCTTCTCCATCAAGCTTTTTCCCGCTGTCTTCTTTGCTTTTGCCCTTGCAGCTTCTTCCTCCACCTTCTTCTTCCATGCCATCTACAGCATCTCGTTGACCTTCAGCATCATTTCCGCAGCCTGCTCCATCATCTGGGTGCTTGTGATATCTTTGTTTCCTGCCATCCTATATGAGTAAATACTTGGGGAGATATATATAAAGAAGACATGGTTATCCACTCTCCCAAGCCTCCCAGATTTCATTGTCTTTTGCCAGACCCTTATTGTTCTAAACCCCTTCTGACACTTCCCTTCTCTCGCTGCACCTGTATTCAATTCCGCTTCTCATCCTACTGCATTAAGCCCACAATCACACCATATAGTTTACTAGCACATGAGCATAAAAAAAATGTATGTGATCATCCCCTGTAATAGCAGACTAGAATATCTGAGGTAAAAAACACCAGGTTTCCAGGGACAAGACACTAGGACCCATATTGAACAAGATATTGTAAAGACTTATCGACTCTACCCTTTTTTCCCAGTCACTGGTGTGTGCTTTTATTTGGTGGTTACTATGCTCTTTAACCATACTAATGTTATGTACCTTTTATAGCCTGCAGTACAAACAAACAGCTCTGTAAGGGTCACCATTTTGACAATGCTGCCTGCCTGTACTGACTTAAGGGGTTGCCCTTTTATTAGTATCTATGTGCCATTACAGACCTCCATACCTTGAAAAAACTAAAGTGCTAATTATCCAAATAACACCTCCTGTCTGTGCCTTCTTTTTTCTCTTGCTCCTATGCCTATGAAAGAAACCCATCACTTGGCATCCACACTCATTTTCCCACTCTGTGTACCTTTCTTATTTATTTATATTCTGTTTATTTTATTTCCACACCTTTCCAAAAAAGGAACTACCAAAATGGCCTCCCTTGGCCTATCTGCACATGTACTTCGCTCGCTGGCCGACTCGCACATGCGCAGCCATCCAATCTCCCAAGCCACCTCACACTTCAGACCTCGCTATGGCCTACACTCATAGCCCGGCTATAGTCCTGGCCCTTAACCCATCTCTCCAAGGCCACCTAACCTCATCTGCTCATGTCCGTGCCCATATTTCTCACACCAAAAAGCAGCAGCTCTAACCCTTGTTTTTGTTCACCAGCTCATGCCTCGCCACTTCCCTCAGGCCCATTCCCTGCCTCCCTGGCATAACTGAGGGCACTTTGGGCCTGTTGCCCTGTCCATACCACAACTTCTGGCCTTTTGGTGTGATGCAGCTGACCAGGCCCTCCTATGAGGCCAATGCACTGGCCCACCCATCTGTAGGCATCGGGGGGTGTGTTGGAGTCATCAGTGTAACTCTCACCCCATTCCATATGTAAAGAATCTGAGGTGGTGCAGTATAGGAGAATGGGGTGAGAGTTAGGCCTGATGACCCCAATGCACACCCCAAGGCCTGTTGGTGGGGGCAGGGTGGGTGTGGGGTGCAAGGGGTGGTAACTCTAACATCGAGTTTCCCTGCTTTTGTTGCTGTGGAACAACCCTAACTAATGCATAAACAGAGTGCTTTGCCATGAATTTCCCTTCTTTTTGAGAATGTGCAATATAAATAGTGAATGGTATGTGGTGGTGGGAGGGCCCCACGCTCAAACCTTACTGGTCTTTTGTGCATAATAACCCCAATAGTAACAATAACACTAACAGTAATGGTGACATAGATGCAAATGATAATGGTAACACCAATGCAAACATGAACACAGATGCAAACGCTAAAGGTTCCGGTAACACAAACGGTAATGAAAATGCAAGCACAAACAGAAACAGAAATGGTAACAGTAACGGTGATGTAAACGTAAACACAAATGCAAATGGTAACGGTAACACCAAAGCAAACGTGAACGCAAACGCTAAGGTTTACAGTAATGCAAACGAAAACACAAATGGTAATGCAAACACAAGCAAGAACACAAACACAAATGGTAATGTAACGCTAATGGTAACAGTAACGCAAATGCAAATGGTAATGGAAGCGCAAATGGCAATGTAAACGCAAATGACAGTGGTAACGTAAATGCAAGCGCAAACACAAATGGTAATGGTAATGTAAACACAAACAGAAATGGTAACACTTATGGTGATGCAAACGTTAATGTAAATGCAAATGGTAATGTAAAAATAAGTGCATACGCAAATGGTAACGCTAACGGTAACACAAACACAAATGGTAACACAAGCTGAAACGGTAATGGTAACGTAAACGCAAATGGTAATGGTAACGTAAATGCAAGTGCAAGCGCAAATGCAAATGCAAATGAGAATGGTAGCACAAACACAAATGCTAATGGCAATGCTAATGGTGACAAATGCAAACGAAAAGGTAACGCAAACGCAAGCATAAAAGCAAATGATAATGCAAACGCAAATGGTAATGCAAGAGGAAATGGTAATGGTAATGGAAATGCAAAAGGTAATGGTAAACCAAACGTAAAAGGAAATGCAAATGGTAACACAAACGGAAACGCTAACAGTAACACAACCGGAAACACAAACGGTAATGGAAATGCAAGCACAAACAGAAATGCAAACGATAACAGAAAAATAAGCACAAACATGAACGCAAATGCAAACGATAATGCTTTGCATCTGAAAGAGGTGCATCCAGAAGCACAGTGAATACAAAGAACGTGAGCATGATACTGGCACTCAAACAGGAAAATGAGCACTTGCAATACTAAATTGCTTATATCTCAAGAATCGTACGATGTAGAAAAAAATTTAAATTTCTTATTATTTATGAATTTCCTTGCTAGTTTTGCACTTAGCCCCCTAATGGGGGTTAAGTGTTTTTGTGATGAAAAGTCTGTATCTCTAACTGTTTTTGAGATACAGGACCTGAAAGGCACAGCAGACACTGTAATGTTATCCTATATGACAAATCATCAAATTTGGAGTGCCGTAACTTGGCAGTCCTGTCTCATTTTGGCACCAAACAACCAAAAGGCACATCTGTGTGATGTTGGCTTTCTTCCCTGCAAATTTCAGCCCAAAAGACCAAACTGTTGTTTAGCAGCAGGGTGGCAAAGATTTCCTGTTATTTAGGCCATACTTTCACAAATCACTTTCGAAAATCATGACAGTTTCACAAAAAAATTTGTGACAATTTAGCATTTGCGAAAGTACTTTGCAAAAGTGCTTTTTAAAAAATTTAAAACACATATTTCTAGGGGGTTTATCCCCCCAAAAAACATATGCCTAACTTCCTCAGGACCCGACTAGGTGATCACAACAAGAATTGTGTCCCTAGAGGGTCCCAATTTTAAACACCAGTCATTTTACTAAGCTGTAATTGAAAACAAAATGCCCGATTTGTGAAAGTAAAAGGGTCATCTGCGAAAGTAAAAATGGCCATTTGTGACACTTTCGCATATTTTGTTAACTTTTCTCATAGACTATAATGGGAAACAGGTTTTGTTTGAATAACTTTTGAACCATTTAATATTTTTTCACGGAATCTTCGAAAGACACATCGGGGACCCCGGCTACATGTTCCTTGATGCTTTCGGACCGAATGCACAAACCGTGCAAGCTCTAGGCACGAGCGAAGAAATGTGCAAAAAGTCTGTTTTTTTGGGTTTTGTGGTGCTCTGTAGCTCCACAACCATACATCTGACCATAACGTTACTTTGCCAGATCCAGAGATCTGTGGTATAAGATCGTGCATGCAAATGTTCAGGCAAATCTGTCATACGGTGGCAAACTTATTAACATGCAAAATTTGAGGTTTTGCATTAAAGTGGATACTCAACCCTAAATATAGTGGCACTACCATGCCACTATAATATATATATATATATATATATATATATATATATACACACACACATATATATATATATATATATATATATATAATATATACAGTATATATATATATATATATATATATATTTTCCAAACCAGCAAAGGAGAGAACAAAATATGTGCCTTAGCTAGGATTTGAACCCAGGCCACATAGAAACATAGAGAGTGATGGCAGAAGGGGACCTCAAGGTCCCATCTAGTCTGTCCATGGTGTATATTTTACTGCCTCAGCCTTATCTTCCCTTTTGAATGATTCCTTTGTGCTTGTCTCAGGTCTTTTTGAACCCTTTGACTGTTTTGGCCCCCACAGCCTCTGAGGGTAGGCTGTTCCAGGTTGCCACCACCCTGTCAATGAAGAGCTTTCTAGCATTGGTCCTGAACTTCCTCCCTTTCAGTCTAAGCTCGTGCCCCCTCATTCTGTTACCCTTCTTGGAATCAAAAAGTTCCTGCACCTATACCTTATATATACCCTTAATGTACTTGAAGGTCTCAATCATGTCTCCTCTCTCCCTCCTCTGTTCCAGGGAGTACATGTTCAATTCCCTCAACCTGTCCTCATATGACATTTGATGTACACACTGTACCATTTTTGTTGTCTTCCTTTGTACTGTCTCCATTCTGTAAATGTCCTTTCTGAGGTGTGGTCTCCACAACTGGACACAGTACTCCAGGTGGGGATGGACAAGTGTCCTATACAGTGGTAGTACCACTTCTTTCTTCTGGCTCATGATTCTATTCCCAATGCATCCCAGCATGCCACTGGCCTTCAGTGCTGCCTTCTCGCACTGTCTGCTCATTTTCAAGTCATCCACACTCTTGGCTGATTGTTGCTAGTCTTTCTCCTCCCAAGTAGTAATCCATTTTTGGGTTCCCTCTTTCTATTTATGTGCATGACCTTGCACTTTTTGGCACTGAAATTCAGCTATCATGCTCTAGACCACTCCTCTGGTTTCTTTAGGTCTGATTCCATTTTCATTTGTCCTGCTGGGGAGTCCACTCTGTTGCATATCTTGGTGTCATCCACGAACAGATGCACCTTCCCCTCGAGTCCATATGCAATGTTGGCAATGAATACATTGAATAGTAGTGGCCCCAGAGTGGAACCCTGGGGGTACCCCACTGGTAGTGTTCCATCCTGCTGATAGTGTGCCATTTACCTGTATCCTTTTCATTCTGTCATGTAGCCAATTTTATGCCCACACCACCACCTCCTGTCCCACCCCACGTAGCCCAACTTTTTACCAGCCTTCTGTGTGGGACAGAATCAAAGGCTTTGCTAAAGTCCAGATAGACTACATCCACTGCCCCTTCATTATCCACTGTCTTGGTAACCCAGTCAAAGAATTTGATCAGGTTCATTTGGCAAGACCTCCCCGCTGTGAACCTATGTTGTTTATGATCCTGTTGCCTGCTGGTTTCAAGGAATGCTATTATCCTCTATTTGAGTAATGAGTCCACCAATTTTCCCACCACAGAAGTGAGGCTCACCTGGCAGTAGTTTCCTGCTTTCTCTCTGCTACCAGATTTATAAAGTGGGGCCACTGTTGCCCTCTTCCAGTCTTTGGGAACCTCCCCACTCACCAGTGATTTGATGAAGAGTTTCGCTAGAGGTGCTGCAAGATTGTTCCCCAGTTCTTTTAGGATTACCGAGTGCATGTCATCTGGTCCCATGGCCTTGTCCACTTTTTGGTTGTTAAGCACCCATCTGGACTGCTGTGAAGAGGCTTGTATCAACCCCTAGTCCAGGGGTGCTGTTCCTTCTTATTGATGGTCCATTTCTCTTCATCTCCTCAGTAAATACAGAGCAGAAGTATCTGTTTAGGACTTCTGCCTTCTCCCTATCCCCCTCTTCTAGGTTCCTCCTTCTGCTTTTAGTCTTACTGTTCCACCCTAGGTCTTCCTTTTTTCCTTAATATACCTAAAGAAGGTCTTGTCTCCTCTTTTCACACCTTCTGCTATCCTTATCCCAGTTTGGGCTTTAACCTTCGTTGTTAATTTACTGGCCTTCCTTAGTTTCTCTTTGTTTGATTCCCTGACTTCTTCCTTTTTTGTTGCTTTGAATTTTCTGTAGGCAGTCTTTTTTCTTTCAATATAGTTGTCATCTCTTTGGAGTACCATAGTGTATTCCTTTTCTTTTTCGCCTTACTTATTTTTCTGGTGTATTGGTCAGTGACCGTCTTGATTGTGCCTTAATGTTTTCCCAGAATTCCTTAACCCCTCTCCTTCTTTTAAGATTTGAGCTAGGCCATGTCTCATTTCCTGAAAGTCTGCCTTCCAAAAATCTAGGACCCTAATGTTGGAGTGACTGGTGTCTTCTGCTGTGATAATGTTGAAACTGACCAGACAATAGTCGTTATTCCCTAGATGGCACCCTACTTCAGTCTCCTTTACCCTCTCACCGTTTATGAGAATGTGGTCTAGTACGGCTTCACCTCTTGTTGGAGAATCTACAAACTGCTTCATACCTGCCCCCTGCAAGTTCATTAAAAAGTCTTTGCTTCTCATTGATGTTGCCGATAACTTGTTTTGATCTATGTCAGGTAGGTTAAGATCCCCTACCAATATCACGTCACCCAAACAAACAGAAGAGAGAAAGAAATATGTGCTTTAGCTAGGAAACTGGAGATACACATGAGGGCATGGAAGGAGACTAATTGGTCTTGCCATTCAAATAAAGATCTTTAATACTCTGGCCTGCTGCCACATGGGCTAAGATACTGGTTTGTTTTCAATCAACATGAGAGGGCTGTTCCATATGTGATAGTTGTGGTGTGTAGTCAGGGGAACTTTGAGTAGGCTGGTCAGAGTTTTCCATTTAGGAGGCATACATAGACCCCCGTCTGGTGGTGATGAGGTCCTTAATCTTTTGAAATCCATGTTTGCAGATGCAAAAACTGAAACAATATTTCTAGGAGATCTAAATATGGACTGGCTATCACCTAAATCACATGGCCTCAAATCCCTTTGTGACGAGCTAGGTCTTGGGCAATTAGTCAGAGAACCTACTAGGAACAACACTCTAAATACTGCCAACAGTTCCATTCTAGATGTGGTACTAACCACCCATCCACACAAAATATCTCATTTGGCAGTGTTTCTAGCGACATGGCGATCATGGAATTGTTGCTTGCATAAGATCTCAAATTAAGGCTCGGCCGCAACCCATCTTTATAACAAAAGATCCTTTCGCAAATTCAGTGCAGTAAACTTTTATCTGACCTGAGCATGATCAGATGGCAAGATCTTTACCTAGCCAAAGATGTCAACAAGGCAGCTTGCATCCTTAATGACAAACTCACTACAATAATAAATAAGCATGCCCCTTTCATCAAAGAAAGGCATTTGAAGTCAATTCCCAATCCTGCTCCACCTCGATCTCAAGGCAGCCCTTATAGCTCGAGATAAGCTCTGGGCTAAAGCTAGACATTCAAAGAATCTTCAGATTGGCAGGCCTTTAGAACAGCCAGGAATAACTGTGGAAAAACTTCGCCTGCTAAAGCTAACTATTATATTTCTACTCTTGAACAAGCTAAAGGTAACCTCATAAAAATATGGAAGACTATCAAAGCTATAGAAGGACGGCCCATGGCCCCTCTGTCCCAACAAAGATAGTCACAAGTGGCAAGATTGTGGAAAACAAGTCCCTAATCCTGGAGGAACTTAACTCCCACTTTGCCACAGCTGGATTAGCTTTGACTCGTCACCTTATGCTGGTGCTGCGGTGAGCCAGCATACCCCCCATACATCTAGTCCTGGACCCAGTCCCTCCAACCACGCTACGATAACTTATAAAGAAGAAGATTCTCTTAACTTAGACACCAAAAAAAGTGCAGGGACGTGCTTGGAACCCTTTTTCCTAAGGTCAGGCTATGCCCATCTCACTGCCCCAATTCTCCACATCTTCAATCTTTCCATTACATCTGCTGCTGTGCCGTCCTGCTGGAAATCAGCACATATCCTCCTCTATTTAAATCTGGTGACCCATGCGATGTAAACAACTATAGGCCTATCTCCATATTGCCTATCCTTTCTAAAGTTCTCAAAAACTGATCCATATTCAGTTAAAATCTCACTTGAAACCTTCTCTCTCATTAACCCAGCTCAATTTGGCTTCCGGCTAATCAGAGCACAATCACTGCACTAGCAAAGTAACCAAGATTGGATCTCTGCTATAGATGCTAAGAAGGTAACTGGTGCAGTCTTTTTGACCTCAGCAAAGCTTTTGATACTGTTGATCACAAACTATTAGTCAATTGCCTCTGCAAAGTTGGGTGCCACATACCATACCACCCAGTGGTTCTCTAGCTACCTAACTGGAAGATTCCAAAAAGTAAAGGCGGAAGGCTTTTTTTCTGCTGCCTTGCCAGTTGCAAGAGGAGTCCCCCAAGGATCCATCTTAGGCCCTATCTTGTTTTCTCTGTACATCAATGACTTAGATGCTAACATATCTACATCCAATCTGCACTTTTTTGCAGATGATACTGTGTTGTATACTTCTGGCTCATCGTTATCTGAAGTCAAGGGAGTGCTTCAAGTGGACTTCACACAATTTGAGCATAATTTAATAAAGGCAAAGCTTCTGCTCAATGCCAAGAAGACTAAAGCGATGATATTCTCCCGCAGTGCTGTCTCAGGCCCCCCCAATACTCTTGCCCAAGACTTCATTGTCACCACGCTAAACGAGCCTCTGGAAGTTGTAACCAAATTTAAATATCTAGGTATCTGGATCGAAAATAAATTATCTTTCAGTGACCACATCGAAGATGTTTCTAGAAGGTTAAAGCAAGGTTAGGTTTCTTCTTCAGAAATAGGCCCCTTTTCCCCCTTGAAACTCGAAACAAGCTTGTACAGGCCACTTTTCTCCCCCTACTCAACTATGGCAATGTAATCTATTCTTCCACCACTCTTGCAAATTTAAGTAAACTGGACATCCTTTATCACCGTATGCTACGGTTCATACCAACTCCCTCACTGCTTGCACCACTGTGACTTATATGCAGCTGTTGGTTGGACATCCCTCACTACTAGACGCCTTCCATGCTGGGCTATGGACTCTTAAACTGCTCCTGCAGAAATTGCCAAGCTATTCTCTTCCCTTATTAGTATCTCACATAGTGCATACTCATTAAGAAAATCTGACTTTATTATGCTTGACATACCAAGGACCTGACTTCCTTTGGTAAACGTATATTGCATATGCCCTTCCTCCATTTGGAACCAATTACAAACTGTACTGAAACTAACTAGCACAGTTTCAATAAACTTCTACAAATTGCTAAGTTCAGCCAAAATAAAAGACACCTGTAACTGTCATTAAGTCTCTTCCTTCCCATGTGTGCCATATTTATCCACTGGTAAGGTATAATTGATTTGTCATATTAACTGCTTTCCTTCCCTTCTACTCCTGGCTTTTATCTTTGCTTACGCTCCACTGCTACTCTATCAAATCTCTCCTCCTCCATATCAGTTGTAGACTGTTGTTTGTTCTAGCTGCCAAAATACTATATATTTGATTTGATTTGATTAAATCTAATCACACCAGTCATCATGTTTCATTTATCAGTATGCGACCTATAAGTCGCTTCCCTGTCTCATATCAATGTTTACCACCTGCGGTCACCCTGTGTGGTACCCTTGTATGTATATCCAGCCTGCATCATGTAACGTGTATTTCATGTATATACTGTTATTACCTATCTGTGTTTGTACTTTAAGTGTTTATGTCACAGGACCTCCTTGTGAATGAGCTTGCTCAATGGAGTTTTCCTGCAATAAACTTGAACTTGAACTTGAACATAGGTATAGGGCTGAAAACCATTGAAGGGTTTGTGCACTAATGTAGGCAAGATGGTAACCAAAGAGCCATTTGGTTTAGTTAGGGAGAATATTTAGGAAACAAGTGTCTTTTTTTTAAAGGTGACACGATCGTTCTTCATATAGTAACTACATTACACTATAAATATAAGAAAAGTGAACAGTCATAATTAGTATATGATACATTGCCAAAGTGCAATATAACACTGGAACATACCATTATCTAAAATTATTATTGCTTTAAGATCATTCAGGTGAGGTATAATACATTTCTTAAAACTTCCCATGTAAGCCCCCTCGACCCACCACTTTTACAGAGTAATTGGATTTTGACCCTGCTAAATCTCGGGGCCATGCCTCCCCATAGGTAGTCATCCAGGAATTTATCTATTTTGGTAAAGTATGTTCTAGGAATGGAGACTGGGATATGGGAAAGACGTTGCAGGAGCTTTCGGGGTGAACACCACTTTAAAAGCAACTATTTTACTGGCCCTTGACAATTTAAGGTGGCACCATTCAAGCTTTCGTTTGAGTCCGGACAGTAGCAGGAAGAGACTGGATGCTGCCCACAGAAGGATATCAGGAAAAAAAAAGCACTCTGATAAGTAATGACTTGTGGGGGTCTATTTCATACCCAAGGAAGTAAAGGAGGGTACTGAGACAGGAACAGTGGATGGGAGAACCTCAGTTTTCCTGGACTTTACCTTTAGGGCAGAAACTGGGTAGAATTGTCCAGTAGCATGGGAGGGCATGCAGGGCATCATTTGCCAGCACAGACAAGTCATCACACCCATTTCTGGCTGCAGATCAAAATCCATAAACTCTGGGATACTCAAATCATAACATTACTTCTGCCTCTGGGGCCAGCACTTCTGCAGTCACAGATACACTTAGACAGTGTAAAACATACACACCCACTTCTGGCTACAGAAGTACAGGTGTAGATAGAAACCCATGATACCCAAATTATAACAAAACTTCTGTCTGCAGAAGTGCAGGCCCCTGTGGCACCACTGCTCTGCAGCCACAGATACACTGGCACAGTGTAACACATACCCACCCACTTCTGGCTACAGAAGCACAGGTCCCTTCTGCAACCACAAATACAAATCCATGATACCCAAATTACAACAGTACTCTTGTCTGCAGAAGCACAGACCCCTGTGGGGCCAGCACTTCTGTAGCCACAGATACACATGCACAGTATAAAAGATATACACCCACTTCTGGCTGTAGATGCAAATGAGTCATAGCCAAATTATAGCACTGCTCCTGTTTGCAGAAGTGCAGACCCCTTCTGATTCACATGCACACTGTAATAGTATACAGCCACACTGTTACATTTCTAAACAACACTGTTGGAGCATGTTTTTTGTGCAGTGTGCTGTATACTTTTTTTTTCCAAAGGTAGCACGTCAACATTACTGCATTTGTGTAATCTGTAAACAACTTGACACTATAGCCTAGAAGTTAGAGTAACGAGCTGCAAATAAAATCGGTATGTCCAGGAGACCTGGGTTTGATTCCCACAACCTCCACTTGCATACTGTGTGACTCTGAGCAAGTTACTTAATCTCACCAGCCCTCCCAGGTCACCACTGAAAACAGGCATCTGTTCCTAGTGATCCTTACCCATTTACCAAAGAATGAAAAACAAAAACCTGCTTACAAAGAGAAGTACTGTTGCAATTTAGATATTGTGGATTTGTTTCTGTGACTGGAGAAGCATAGGCCCCACTTGGGCTTGCACTTCCGTAGTCAGGAGGCTGTGTGTATATGTTTGTGCTTACTAAGATCTGCTATCACTATTATCTATTTAACCAGTGGGGTACCACAGGGGTCAGTACTGGGATCAGTCCTCTTCAATGTCTTTATTAGCAACATCACAGAGGGGCTGTAAGGGAAGGTATGCCTGTTCGTGGATGAAACAAAAATCCGCAACACAGTGGGCACACTGGGGGGGATGGAAAGAATGAAGGATGATCTGAAAAAGCTGGAAGACTGGTCAAGGGTTTGGCAACTAGGCTTCAATGCCAAAAAATGTAAAATTGTGCACATAGGGCACAAAACCCGAAGGGCAATGTACCAAATGGGGGCAGGGGAGGTATTGATAACCACAAAACAAGAAAGAGTCCTGGAATTCATCATATCTGATGACCTGAAGGTAGCAAAGCAGTGTGGCAAAGCAGTGGGAAAGGCTAGTAAAATGATGGGGTGCATAGGGAGGGGTATCACCAGTAGAAAGAGGGAGTTAGTATTATCCCTGTATAGATCAATAGTGAGGACTCACATGGAGTACTGCATCCAATACTGGAGGCCCCTTCTCTGGAAAGACATAGATTGGGTGAAGGTGGTACAGAGGAGGGCAACCAAAATGGTGTATGGCCTATATCAGAAGCCCCATGAGGAAATACTCAAGGAATTAAATATGTACTCTCTGGAGGAAAGAAGGGAAAGGGGAGACATGATAGAAATGTTCAAATACCTCACAGGGATTAATAAGGTACAGGAGGGTGGCATTTTACATAGGAAAAGAAGCTCAAGGACAAGGGGGCATGATATGAGGCTGGAGGGGGGAGGCTCAGATGGGATGTGAGGAAGTAAATTTTCACAGAAAGGGTGGTGGATGTCTTGAACAGCTTTCCAGAAGACACTGTGGGTATCACAATGGTGGCAGGATTCAAGCATGCATGGGATAGACACAAGGGGACATTAGTAACAGGATTGAGGGAGGTATGGCTGGAGATTAAGTAGGTCTGCAATAGCACAGTAGGTATAGAATTTGGGGCAGAAATTCTTTCATGAGAAAAAATATTCTCTCATATGGCAGCCATCTTGTTTTTCATTTTTTCCCCCAAAAAATTGAAAAATCCATAAAAATGATGCCCTGGATAAAAACACACAAATGAAACTAACTAATCTGGACCCGTTTAGCTTGGTTATGGAGTTTGTTTTTGGAAAACAATGTCAAAATACGGTTTTGGGTCATACCTAAAATCCTAGCGGAAAGGCTCAGCGAGCGCTCCTGATTCTTCTTTCATGAGCTGAAATTCTTCTTTCATGACTCTCCTACAAGAAGAATCTCAGCTTGTGAAAGAAGACTTGAATCTCACAAAATAAGAAACTTCTTGGTTTATGATTTTCTTTTGTGATCTTTCGTGATATTTCTTGTTTCATATCAAAAGAAGCTCATGAAAGAAGAATTTCTTTTGTGAGGCAAGATTCTTGTTTTGTAATCTTATTTCATACTAAAGAAGCCAGTGAAAGAAGAATTTCTTCTTTTGTTAGGTGAGATACTTCTTTCCTTCTGTTTATTCAACATGGCCTTTTCTGATCACACCTCATGAACCAGGAAGGTGAGATTTTTCAAATCCGGCCAGGTAGGTGATTTCACAGTTGTTCTGCAAAATTACCTTTCTGGCAAGATCTGAAAAATTTCACCTGCCTGGTTCATGAAGTGGGATCATAAAAAGACCAATTTGAAAATTTGGGGTCAAAATATTAAAGGGGAGCTGTCAGCATAACAGCCTCACACCAAAGTATGAGGCTGATCCCAATTAGCCCTCTGTGTGCAAAAACACTATTTTTTACTTACTGATTACTGCAGTATGGTAGATTGTATCAGTCTAATTTCATTGACTTATAAGCTGCCATTTCCTGTAACCAGAAATGCTAGACTCCCCTGCAGCGACATCAGAGGAGGACTGCAGCAGTAGGAGATTCAGTAGCCTCCAGTGAATGTCAGAGTTTTTTATAAGCTGTGATCTTCTGTTTGCTGGTCCCAGGGCTAGGTACGGTCACAGAGGACTGTACTAAGCCCCTTGAGCACAGCAGAACCAGCAATTCTGATTTTAGCTTACAACATCTTTAACATATTGTAATGTGGGCTATTGAAGGCTATTGAAACTCCCAGCTCTGCAGCCCTCTTCTGATGTCAGCTGCAGGGGATTCTGGGATTTCTCTTGTTACAAGAAATGGCATCTTAGAGGTCAGTAAAATTAGCCTAATGCATTCTACTATATTGCAGCAAACAGTAAGTAAAAAACTGTTTTTGTACACAAAGTGCAAATCAGTATCAGCCTCACACTTGGATGTAAGGCTCTTATTGCTGACAGTTCCCATTTAAAGAAAAACAAAGTTATGAAGGAAGGACCTTGCGTGTCTATATTTGTTGCTGCATGGAAGGATTCCTCAGCCAGATGGACTCCTCACTTGGTGCAGAAGCACAGCTCCCTGTCCTCACTTGCATCTGCATCTGTAGTTGCATGTAAATGCAGGGCCTGGAGGGCCCTGCGCTTCCACAGCCTGATGGACCCCATGTTGGTACAGGGCCCAATGTTCCCTACAAGTCTGCATCTGTAAAAGCATGGAAGTACAGAGGGCCATGTGCTTCCATAGCCAGGAAGATCCCTCACTTGTGGTGTCGGGCCCAGAAGGACCTGTGCATCTGCATCTGCAGTCACACAGCCAGGGCTCTGCACTTCCTCAGCCAGGTCCTGTGCTTCTGCATCTAGGTGGACTCCTCACTTGGCATGGACATGCAGGGCACCCCACTTCCATGCCCAGACAGACTCCTTACTTGGCACAGGGCCCAGAGGGTTTTGCACATCTGCATATGTAGCTGCATGGAAGTGCAGGGCCAGAGAGCCCTGTTATTCTGCAGCCTGATGGACCCCACATTTGTCACAGGGCCCTTTGGTACCTGTGTGTCTGCCTCTGTAGCTGCACAATGCACAGGGCAAAGAAGGCCCTGTAATTCCCCAGACAGACAGACTCCTCACTTGAGGTAGGACCCAGAAGGCCCTGCAAATCTGACTGTATAGCCACAAAGAAGCCAGGGACCAGAGGGCCATATGCTTATACAGCCAGATGGATCTGTTCATGGAGGTCCTGAAGGCACCCTGTGTGAATAAGAATATGATTCCAGTGTCTCAAAAAGAAAGGACATTGTTTACAAAAATCTGCATTAATCTACCAGTTTGGGTTCAACTTAAAGCGACAAAAGTAGAGAAATGTGGTGTTAGAGTTTTCAACACTAACTCCCCTCCCCCACAAGCATCAAAAGTACAAGAACACACAGGCAACCACAGACGGCCATCATCAGGTAAAGACAAACAACATACAACTGTTTCTAGATGACATAAATACAATACCAGTTATCTGGTACCTTTGAACATAGGCATACAACACACTGCATTTTAAAAAAAGATACTGGATCAGTGCAGTTTAGAGAACTTACAGTGTGACTGCAGAAGTTGATGTGTATGTTTTGCAGAATACTTGTGTATTTGCAGCTGTAGAAGTGCAGGGGCCTATGCTTCTGCAGCCACAACTGACTATGTATGTCTCACACTCTGCGTGTTGGTCTGTGGCTGCATTAGTGCAGGCCTTAATGGGCCCTGTGCCTCTGCAGACAGAAGCAGTGTTGCAATTTGGACATCTCTGGCTATGTATGTTTTTACACTGCGCTTATTGATCTGTGGCTGCAGAAGCACTTTTGCTGACAAAAGCAGTGTTGTAATTTGGGTATCACAGATTTGCATTTGTGGTTGCAGAACCACAGGCCCTGCATGTACTTCTGCAGCCACAAGTGGGCACTTGACACAGGGTCCAGTGGGCCCTGCACATCTGCATATGTAGCCACATGGAAGAGCAGGGTCCAGAGGCCTCTGCTGTTCTGCAGCCAGATGGACTCCTCACTTATCGGAATTCTATCTGCAGCCAGAAATGGGTGTGTATGACTTGTAGTTTCCATGTGTACACAGAGCTGCAAAAGCATTGTACCCTTATTATGGATGTCTTTTGGATGTCTGTAGTATCTTCTGGAAACAGTTGTTTGTTATTTGTCTTACCTGATGATGGCCGTCTGTGGTTGCTTGTGTGTTCTTGTCCTTTTTCTGCTTGGAGAAGATTAGGGTTGAAAACCCTAACACCACATTTTCCTACTTTTGTTTATTTATTTATTTAAATTTTGATAACTGGGTAAGCCCACTGAGACCAGAGGTTCCTTTTTCAGGGGTGATCCGGGATTAGTTACATAAAGCAACAGTTACATACATTAGACAAGATACTTTAGTTAGGATTGCTACACACAAGAGTGACAGTAGTTACAGTTGACAATATGGTTTGTGCATTGGGTACTATACATTGGAGTAACAATAGTCATAGTAGACACATTCGTTAGAATAAGCATGGAACACAGTGGTCATAGGTGAGACCTGCATGGGAAGGGAAATGAGTGGAGGCTAACGATTACAGCCGCAAAGGCTGAGTTCAAGGAGATATACTTTGAGGCCCAACTTGAAGCCTTGGAGAGAAGGCCTATTGACCAGGTTTGCTGGGAGTGTGTTCTCTAAGTGCAGGGCAGCGTATTTAAAGGAATGCTTGCCCGGGTTGGTGCGTACCCATGGTATGTCCAGGGGATAGCCAGCTGAGGATCTCATATCACAGCAGTGTACTCTTGGGTTACATAGAAACATAGAAACATAGACTTTGAAGGCAGATAAGGACCACTTGGCCCACCCAGTCTTCCCATTTCCCTACCTATTGGATAAGCTGCAGATTCTAGTTAACCAACAGCCTACTTTCTGCAACCTCCCACTATAATTGCCTTATGTCTGTCCCATGCATGTTTGAATTCCCCCACTGTTTTAGACCCCACAACCTCTGTAGGAAGGCGGTTCCATGCGTCCACCACTCTCTCCATGAAAAAGAATTTCCTCACATTACCCCTGAGCCGTCCCCCCTCTAACTTTAAATTGTGCCCCCTTGTTCTTACACATCTCTTTTTCTGAAAGAAGCTACCCTCCTGCACTTTGTTGATTCCCTTGAGGTAGTTAAAAGTTTCTATCATGTCCCCCCTGTCCCTACTTTCATCAAGGGTATACATATTAAGCTCTCTCAGTCTCTCTTCATATGGTTTCTGATGTAGACCCTGCACCATTTTAGTTGCCTTCCTCTGGACCGCTTCCATCCTGTCTATGTCCTTGCTTACATGAGGTCTCCAAAACTGCACGCAGTACTCCAGATGGGGTCTCACCAACTGTCTGTAGAGTGGGATAACCACTTCCCTTTTTCTACTTGTGATGCCCCTCCCTATGCATCCCAGTATCCCCCTGGCTTTCCTTACTGACTTCTCACATTGCTTACCCACCTTTAGGTCATCTGATATGACTACACCCAGATTTCTTTCCATTATTGTTGTTGTTAGTACCTCCCCTGCCATTGTGTACACTTCTCCTGGGTTTTTATTTCCCAGGTGCATTACTTTGCACTTCTTTGCATTGAATCTAAGTTGCCATATGTCTGACCATTCCTCCAACCTTGCCAAGTCCCTTCACATCCTTTCTACCCCACCTTGTGTATCAACTCTGTTACAGATCTTTGTGTCATCATCAAAGAGACATACCTTTCCTTCCAGACCCTCTGCAATGTCACCTATAAAGACACTAAAGATGACTGGACCCAGTACTGAGCCCTGAGGTACTCCACTGGTAACCCCCCTTTCTTCAGAATGTATTCCATTCACTATTACCTTCTGTGCCCTGTTGTGCAGCCAGTTTGCTACCCAGGCTACCACCCTGGGACCCACTCCCAGGCTGGCTAACTTGATTATTAATCTTTTGTGCGGGACTGTGTCAAATGCCTTGCTAAAGTCTAGGTAGGCCATATCCACAGCCCCTCCCTGGTCTATTACTTGGGTCACTCAGTCAAAGAAATCGATTAGATTCATCTGACATGACCTTCCTGCTGTGAATCCATCCTGCTCTGGGTCCTGTGCCCCACTGGCCTCTAGGTACTCAACAATTCTTTCTTTCAGAAGTGATTCCATCATTTGCCCCACCACTGAGGTCAAACTAACAAGTCTGTAGTTTCCTGCTTCTGCCTTGCTTCCACTTTTGTGAAGGAAAATCACATCTGCCCTCCTCCAGTCCTCAGGTACCACCCCATCTTCCCATGATTTGCTAAAAGGTGTGGTTAGTGGTGTCACTAGGTCCTCCCTTAGCTCTTTTAGGATTTTAGGGTGACTTCCATCAGGCCCCATTGCTTTGTCCACCTTGAGTTTTAGGAGTTCTTTCAGTACTCTTTCTTCTGTAAATGGACTGGTGTCAACCCCACTATCCAGAGTGCTTCTACTGTTTGGTTTAGGTAACTCTTCCTCTTCTTCTTTTGTGAATACTGAGCAAAAATATTCATTCAGTATCTCTGCCTTTTCACTGTCTCCCTCTGCCCACCTCCCCTCTCCTTTATTAATCTTCACTATCCCTCCCTTAACCTTTCTATGCTCCCTAATGTACCTATAAAAGGTTTTATCCCCCTTCTTAACTGAGTCGGCTGTCTTTTCCTCGGTTTGGGCCTTTGCTTTTCTGACTGCCTTCCCCACTTCTTTCTGCTTTAATTGATACAGTTCCCTGTCGTGCTCAGTCTGTGATTCCTTATACTTTTTGAATGTAGCCTTTTTCTCCTTAACCTTCCCTGACACCTCTTTTGAGAGCCATAGTGGTTTTCTATTCCACTTAGTTTTCTTTATTTGTTTCACACAAAGGCTTGTTGCCTCTATGATGGCAGTTTTGATTTTTCTCCATTGTTCTTCCACCCCTCCTTTCTGGCCACTCTCCTTCTGATGAGGCTCAGTGAGCTAGAGGGCTGGCTTGGGGGAGGAGGATCGAGCAGGCCACACAAGTGGGGAGGAGGGCCAGTGGTGGAGAATTTGTTGGTCAGGCAGATAGAGGAGTATGCTAATTTATGCCGTAGGGTGGGCCAGTGGAAGTCTGCAAGGACCTCACAGTGGTGCCTTCTGGGGGGGGTCATTGGTGGCAAAGCATGCCACTCTATTGTAGAGCACAGACAGTTTACTTAGCTCCCCTTCTCTAAGGGACTGAAGGAGGGGGGCCCCATAGAGGAGGAAAGGGAGCAGGGTACTGTTGGCGATAGCTCGCTGAGCTTCATCAGAAGGAGAGTGTCTGGCTGACCTGCCAGCGCAGCAGTAGGGTTACTGCTCGCAGCGCCAGTGACCTGGGTTCAGGAACAGACTCAGGCAGCTGAAAGGCTGGCTGGGGGGAGGAGGATCAAGCGCCCAGAGGCTGCTCTCCTCTTCTGGGTGGGGTGGGATGCAGATCCTTCTGTGATACCACCACCTGGGTGACCACGAGTGGAGGTGCAGTGAAGACTGCATGTAGTAGGGAGGGAGGACATCTGCCAGGAGCTGGAGCGTCAGCATGTTGCGATGTGCGTTGCTCCTAGGATCTCCTTGCGTGCAGACATCCTATGGGATGGGCGAAACAGCAGGAAAATACTCCCCACTGCTGCCTGTAGATGGAGCTTCAGGCCCCGATCCCAGGGCCCCTGTCAGCACAAGCGACGGATCCCCAACAAACAACAGACACTTGAGGTGGAGGAAGGGGAGCCCCGCCTCGTACCCACCTGGGGGTCAAACCAAGGCAGCATGGGGGGATGACTGCACCTGAAGCTGACAGACAAGTAGGGACGTACAAGGCCATAGGAAACTCCTGAAGGTGAGGAAGCACCAGGGTAGAAGGGGGCGTTAAAAAAAAAAAAGAAAGAGAGTGTCCCAGGTGGTAGAGGAGTCCAGTCCTCTGGTGGATGGTCTTAGTTAGAGTCGATGTGAGGCTTATAGGACAGCTCGTGGTCAAAGAGGATCCCAAGGTATTTGATCCTATCAAGGACCTTGACTTTCTTCCCCTGGGCTGTTTGGAGTTGGAGCAGGTCACACCTATCGGTTCTCAGACATCTGGTCCCAAACAGGACTGCTTTGGTCTTCTCCTCATTCAGTACTAAGGAGATGGAGGAGAACCAGGCTTCAATTGCCGAGAAGCTAGCTTGCGGCTTGGCAGTGATAATACTAGGTAGTGTGTCACTGCAGTAGACAACAGTATCGTCCATGTAGAGGATAAATTTGCTCAGCCCACTAACCCTCTCAATGTCATTGAAAAAAGAGGGTTAAGCCCTGAGGTACCCCAGAGACCACCGGTCGGGTACTAGATTGGATTCCTCTCCAGAGAACTTTTTGGCTTCAATTGAGCAGGTCATTCCTGAACTAGGAGAAAGAGAGCCCGTCCAGTCCAAGGAGGTTGAGTTTGGAAAGAAGACTATGGCAGACCAGGTCAAAGGCCTTAGACAGGTTGATAAATAGAGCTCCTGTCTGAGAGCCCCTGTCCAATGCATCAAGGACATCAGACATGAGCCAGATAAGGGCAGTGTCTGTGCCATGGCCTTTCCTAAAGCCATGTTGTATGTCGGCCAGGAGAGAGTGCCTCTCAAGGTAGTCTTGCAGCTGTTTGTAGACCAATCTTTCCTACACCTTCCCAAGGGGACAGAAAATGGAGATAGGCTTATACTTCCTTACTTTGTCCTGGGGCCCTTTTTTATGGACTGGGACTATAGTCACAACTATCCATTTGTTAGGAACTGCTCCCTCAAGGAGGGACCTGTTGATGAGCCAGGTGACAGGGGGAGAGAGATGGCAGACGCAGCAGCCCTCAGCAGCCTAGGTTCAAGCAGGTCATGTCCCAGGGAGGAATCATGGTTTATTTTGAGCAGGAGTGGGAGAACTTCAGAGGGTTTGACAAGTTTCAAGTGAAACTGGGGCCGAGCATGTTCCTAATTGGTACTGTTGAAGTGGGGAGCACAGGACGGGATGGGGGGTGGGAGTCCATCAGGATTGGAGAAGAAGGTATTAAATGCCTCAGCTACTGTGGAGGGGTCATTGGTCAGGGTATTCCCAACCAGTAAGGTTCCATCCTGGGCATTGGCGGTACCCTTGAGTAAGAGGTTTATTTGGCCCCAAAATTTCTTGGGATCCCTCAGGTGACTAGTCCGGAGGTCATGAAGGTATGTGGACTTAGCCTGCTTGGAGGTTTTCTTACAGTGGTTCCTCAGTTCTCTGTACTTTTCCCAGTCAGCATTGCAGCCTGAGGATTTATAAAGTCCCCAGGCCCTATCCCTGAGCAGCATACTCCATTTCAGGCCAGGGCCAAGCCATTTGTGGCACATCCCCTGAACTCTCAGTTTTTTTCGCAGAGCATGAGCATTGGCCACGGATGAAAATGAACAGGTAAAGTAGTCCAGTGCTTCATCCAGGGTGGGGAAAGTGACGATGGGATCCCAGTCTACTGCATGAAAGTCTGAGCAGAAGTCAATTACTATGAATCTGCTGAAATTCCTGGCTTCTATCACTCTGTAAGCTAATTTGGGTGGCTGATTGGGTTCTATGTGATAACAGCAACTGGCAATCGGCGAGCCGCGTTATCACGACGTCAGAGCGGTGAAAAGATTTTCGCCACTCTGACATCCTCAGCGCATGGAAAAGCAACACCGGGGACTTAGGTTTATTGCTTTCTGTTGGGGAGCTGCGCCCCCCTACAGCTTTGCCCCCGCACTCCCCTACTAAAGGATTCTCAACTCCAGGAGGGTGCATGTTGGGGGGGGCACAAAAAATTAAGGTTTGGGCCGGGCGCAATAAAATTGCACCAGCGCCTGGACCTGAACCCAGTATCTCCTCCACCGCAACTGCAGGCCAACCCCTGATTCCTTGGTGCAGCTCGGCAACCCACCACAACACCACCCCCTACATCCCCTCTACCCCCTCCCAGCCCACACTCACCATGCTCACTCCTCCCCCCGTACAAGCATGTACATATAGTGACATCCTGTCTCTGCATTCACCCACCCCACCACATCCGGTCGCCCTACCGTCCCCATCGCCATTCGGGCTTTCTCCCATAACACGTCACCGTTTCAGATGGCGCAAGAGACAAGGGCCCAGTCTAGTAAAGAGTGATTGCCAGACTTGGCATTATGTCTAGTTAGCAGGTCGATGATCTGAATCAGGTTGGAGTCAAGAATGGGGTTCTTGTTAGTAGAGGTCCCCAGGGCAAGCCAGTTTTGACTGAAGTCCCCAAAGAGAATCATTTCCCCCAGAGGGTGCTCCGCTAGGGCATGGGTTAGAGATTCTAAGCAGGAGGCAGCTGTTAGGGGCGGAAGGTAGGCATACCCAATGTAGAGGCTTGGTGTCTCCAAGGAGCAATCTAGTAAATATGATCTCACTTGCTGAGTCACTGAGAGGTGGATAATCTAGTTGCATAGCATTGAGATGGGTCTTGGTATAGATGAGAACACCACCTCCTTTCTTTCCTACATGATCCCATCTGAAGGCATTGTAGCCAACTAGGTCTATCTCGTGTGGAAGGATATGTGGTTTGAGCCAAGTTTCAGTCACCGCTAGTATGTCCAGCTTATACAGGGTGGTCCAAGCTTCAAGGTCATCAACTTTATGCCTTAGGCTACCTAAGTTCATATGGACCAACCGGAGGCCCCTGGCCTCGGCCCATAGAGGGTTAGTGGGATTAATAAGAGCAAGGTTAGGCAAGTGGGGGCCAGGGTTGGGTTCAACATCTCCCCCCAGAGCAAGCTTAAGCCTGGAGAGGTACCCAATGATTCTAGAGGGAGAGATCGGGTACCATCGTCTGCTTCTCAGGTGGAAGTGGTGGAAAAGGTCGTAACAATTTCCGTTGCGGGTTACTCCAAAGATGGAAAGGAGTAGCATGTTGGTCCCCTCCACCAGAGGTTCGGGGGGCAGGTGGATGGACCAACATTCCAATTCTGGTTCTGGGGACAATATCCCCAGGAGTAGAGATGGTCAGCTCCAATAATCAGAGTTGTGTAGGCAAAGGCTGCCATGAGTCCCAGGCCCCTCATGATTAATAGGGAAGAGGCAGGGATCGTAGAGACAAACTCCCTGAGAAGCTGTGGTCAGTTAGACAGCAATGGGACACTAGTTGCAGAACAGGCATGAATAGGAATTAGGGCAATAATGGATAGGGACTGGATGAAGGTAACAGCTGTAATAAGCAGTGGACTTGTGTATAGCAAGTAAGGTAGGGGTGAGGTTCCTGGAACAGGACAGATCAAGTAGAGGATAGGTGGATATAAGCAGCAGTTCTAGCCCAGGAAAAATAATTATCCTTGGGTACAGGGAGATTGAATATTAAGTAACAGTCATACAAGGCTTGGAGCAGACAATCTAATAGGTGGAAAATAGTGGTAGAATAAGCTTCACTAGGGATTAATACCTCAGGTGCTGAAGGATTAATAAGGCTTAGCTAAATAGCTAGACTGCAACAGGCAGGCAGGTAACCCAGGCTGGAACAGACAGAAGGATTAAATGTGCTATAGCAGGCAATCAAGGCAAAAGCAAACAGAAGGATTAATTAGACTGTAACAGGCAGTCAAGGCTAAAGCAAACATGCAAGCAACAGTTCAGGTACAATTAGGTCAAGCTACATAACCACAGCCACACCAGTGCTTCCCACAGATAGGTCCTCCCCAGAGAAGTGGGAGGGGTTTTAGGTCCATTTAAGGGGAGGAGGGAATGGGGTGGGCTGGTGGGGACAAATTCAGCCCCGCAGAGCAAGTCGGTCACGGCAGAGGTCCCAGAAGCTTTCTGGCAGGCGTGTACAAGCTACGTGGGAGGTCAGCCAGTGCAGCCACCTCACCCCGTGGAGAGAAGTCTTGCAGCTTGGTGACAGAAGTGATCATGGCAGGGTAACCCGCAGCAATGGGATACCCTCTCAAACCCCCGGGTCAAAGAAAGCGTTTGCAGCATTCGTGGCCAGCAGGGCTTGGTGCCAGCTTTTAACTCCAGCTGCCTGAGCGTCATTGGCTGCAGATCCAGCGAGCTGTGGTTGTGATTGTTTGAAATTTGCATGCTCTAAGGATGAGAGCGGCGCTCAGATGCAGGATCCAGAGGTAAAAAAATTCAGCCCCGCAGAGCAAGTTGGTCATGGCAGAGGTCCCAGAGGCTTTCCGGCAGGCATGTACAAGCTAAGGGGGAGGTCAGCCAGTGAAGGCGCCTCACCCCGTGAAGAGAAGACTTTTGGCTCGGCTACAGACATGATCGTGGCAGGGGGAGGGGGACCCGCAGCAATGGGCCACGCTCTCAAACCCCTGTGTCGAAGAAAGCGTCTTTTGTTGCTTTAAGCTGAACCCCAACTGGTGCATTAACACAGTTTGCAGCAAAGGCTATATATTTCTCCATGGAGAAAACTGTGTTACTGCACCAGTTAGAGTTCAACTTATCACCATAAAAGTAGGAAAATGTGGCCTAAGGTTTTCCAACCCTAACATTCTACCCCTCCCCCCCCCACAGCAGCAAAAGGACAAGATCACACAAGGAACCACAGACAGCCATCATCAGGTAAGACAAACAGTTTACAACCATTTCGTTACACTAAAGACATCCATCATCAGGGTCCAGAGCTTCTGCAACCCTGAATGCACATGTACGCTTCCACACATGGTGCTTGTTGTTTTTTGTAACCTGTCTGATTTGGACAGACTTGTGCTCAAAGATCCTCCAGACACAATAACATAGAAACATAGAAGGTGCTGGCAGAAAAGGACCTCTTAGCTCACTTAATCTGCCCTAAATTCCCTACCTACTGTGCTATTGCAGACCCCACTTGATCTCCAGCCATACCTCCCCCAGTCCTGTTACTAATGTCCCCTTATGTTTATCCCATGCATGATTGAATCCTGCCACCGTTTTGGTACCCACAGTGTCTGCTGTGAAGCTGTTCCAGACATCCACCACCCTTTCTATGAAGCATTACTTCCTCACATCCCCTCTGAGCCTCCCCCTCCAGCCTCATATCCTGCCCCCTTGACCTCGAGTTTCTTTTCCTATGTAAAATGCCACTCTCCTGTACCGTATTAATCCCTGTGAGGTATTTGAACATTTCTATCATGTCTCACCTTTCCCTTCATTCCTCCAGGGAATCTACAGTTAATTCCTTGAGTATTTCCTCATGGGGCTTCTGCATCCCTCCTCAAGGTCAGAACCATACCCAGGAATCTTCACAAATCCTAGGCCCCCCCCTCGTGGTCACGAGTGTCTCCACTAATATGGGAGGCAAAGCCCTGTTTGTTACAGCCCCCTCCCTATGGAATAGACTCCCCGTGTCCTTCTGTTCGCATGATATGCACCTCACTTTCAAATCCAACCTCAAAGCATGGCTTATGGCGGAAGCCAGCTGCTCCTGTTTGCTAGGGTATCCCTTGGTACTCACCACCATTTCCTCAGTCTCCCTGCCCCTGCCCTCCTCTAGCTACCAGCCATCTTCTGGAGGGAGCACCCCCATTTCTGTTGACCTCTGGGGTGTATTCTGTACGTTCTGTAGTTGTACTTCTCTTCAGTACTGTTTGTGATTTCGCCTGCTGATTTGTATTTATTTGGATGTATCCCCAATTATGTATTCTGTGCCATTTATATCTGCTTGTATTTTTTCATCTGTAACTGTGTTGGATTTCGTATCGTGTTTACTTCTGCACTGCTATTTTATCACATATTTGTACTGTATGCTTTCTGTGCCATTTCCTGTGGCCTGGGTCGTGCCTGAAAATGGTCCTTTGGATCAGCGCACCTACCCAGTAACCAAAGACATAAATAAATAAATAAACAAATAAATAAAATTCACTTCAAGTTATTTAAGGCAAATTATAATAAATCCCAGTAGTTAAATTTGCTTCAACACCTCAAGAGGCTGTGAGGCAGCATAAATGAACTCCTGGGGCCCCATCTCCATCCTCCTCCCTCCTTTATCCAAAACACTGGAGAGGATTGTGAATGAGCAACTAGTGCAGTTCTTTAGCTAGCATGAACTCCAGCTCAAAAAGCAGCATGGGTTCAGGAAGAATTTCAGCACAATGACTGCTTTGTTGGAGTTCACTGATTCAGTGCATGGTGCTCTGGGCCATTCAGAACTGGCTGGCTGGGTACCATGTGATAATAGCTAAAAAAAAATACCAAGTGTCACAACAGTGACCACAAATCGCTGAAAAACATTTTGTTGATCAGCACATCTGCTACATAAACAAAAGCGACAGCACATCACAAAAATGAAAATAAACATATGTAAACAGAACATTTATGTGGGGGCTGTGCCCCCTGCATCCTCCATTATCATATAACTAACTCCGGGGGGGTGGACAGAAAGGAAAAGAGGCAAACACAGGAGAGGGCTACTTGGTGGGGTGCCAGTGTGCAAGGGGAGAACATGGTGGGGAGTAACCTGCTAGCGGGGGTACATATAGTCAGGGCATGTAAACCCAACCCTCAAAAAACAAAAAAAAAAGCACAACAATCAGAAAAATAAACCCCACACCAGTACCGAGCCGTGGACCATCACCATCGCAGACTGCAGCCCTACCCACCACACCAGATGGCAAGCTTGATCAGCCCTCCCAAACAAACCCCCTATAACTTTCTTCTACGTTCTCCCAATTACCTTCCCTCAATATGCCATACCTTGCTCTCTTCTCCTTTTGCTCTCCTCCCCCCTCATCATTCTGTGACTGTAGCTCTTAACCCAGTTGCTCAAACTGAGTCGCTCAATTTGAGTCACCTATTTGATGGGTTACTGGCTGGATCTGTATACATAGATCTAACAAAGGAATTCGATCTTGTCAGTCATGCTTTCCTCGGTCAGAAGCTGTCATATATTGGCCTCTTGGTAGACACAGTCAACTGGTTTAAGGACTATTTGTTAAGAAAATCCCAGACTGTTAAATGCAGGGAGGCCTCCTCAGATGACAGGCCAGTCAATACTGTGTCCCTCAGTGCCCCATACTTAGACTCCTGTTATTTAGCATTTTCATAAATAGTCTACCTGCTGTCTGCAAATCCTCCCACATAATTCTCTATGCAGATGACACTGTCATCTTCTCCAATGACAGAAACCTGGACCGACTGAGGCTGAGCCTCCAGGATGACTTTAACTCAGTCCAGGCGCGTTTCACCAGAAACTTTCTTGTCACGAATGCGAAGAAGACAAAATGTATAGAGTTTGTCAGTGGTAATAAAGTAGACCTGTCCTCTGGCCTTACAATATCTACCACCATTGGTGCCATCCCTGAGCAGGTAAAAGCTTTCAAATACCTTGGCGGTGCCATGTCATTCTCTGACCATATGAACCACCTAGTAAAGGCAGTGAACACAAGAATTTGCTTCCTATATACACACAGGAGCAACCTCTTACCAGAGGTTAACAAACTCCTTGTCCAAAGTTTTGTCATATGTAGCGACTATGGTACTGTGCTCTATAATGCTGCCCAGGGTAAGGGGGCTGCTTAACAGTGTCTACTGCTTGGCGCTTGACCTCAGAGTTGCTACCAATACATGTAACCTGTATACTAAGCTGAGTGTGTGAAACTTCAGCTCAGTGATTCTCTATCACATCTTGGTCATGAGTAATAAAGCTTTGCTAGGCTTGCTTTTCCCGGGCCTGCAAACTGTTCACCTATATTAACAATAGGTATGCATGGCATGCTGCTCATTGCTGCTACGTAAGAGAACTGTGTTGGGGCAAAACTCCTTCTAATCTGCCAAGCACAGGAATGACCTTGCAGATGTTGTCAGAGGGCGCGACTCTATTATTACACTTAAAACACAGCTGCTTACCTTGGTGTCAGCATTTGGAATCTGTAAATACTATTAATGACACGCCTGTACCTGATAAAGCATCTTATGTATACTGCACCCTTGGTAAACAGTCAGATGCCTGTTATAAATATTATCACGTAATGACAGGTACTGTTTTGTTAATGAATCTCTATGTCTGTACTTATCACTGTACTGTGGAACAATATCTGTATGCATTAATTTTGTGCCTTACTGTAAACCCTTTGAAAATAGGCACCTGCCTAAAGGATTCTATGTGAAATAAAATCTAAAACTAACATGTGGCTACTTTCTGATGCACTTCTAGATCTAGCCTGAATTACGTGGTTGATTTATGGTGTCCTCTTAGGCCTAGCCCAAAAAACATGTGGTTGTTCTCTGGAGCCCCCCAGGCCCAGTCTAAATAACAATTGACTGCTCTCTGGTGGATTTATAGGCCCAGCCTATAATAACACGTAGCTGCTCTCCAATGCCCTCCTAGGCCCAGCCTGAATAACGGGTGGCTGCTCTGTGGTGGATTCATAGGCCTGGCCTGAATAACATGTGGCTGCTCTCCAGTGGCTTCACAGGCCCAGCCTGAATAATATGTGGCTGCTCTCTGGTGGATTCATAGGCCTGACCTAAATAACACATTGCTGGTCACCGATGCGCTCCCTGGCCTAGCTTGAATAACATGTGGCTGCTCTCCAATGCCCTCCTAGACCCAGTCTGAATTACATGTGGCTGCTCTCTGATGCCCTTCTTGGCCCAGCCTGAGGAACATGTGGCTGCTCTCCAGTGGCTTCATAGGTCCAGCCTAAATAACACGTAGCAGCTCTCCAATACTCTCCCTGGCCTAACCTGAATTACATAAGGCTGATCTCCAATGCATTATTGTGATGGGGCTTCTTTTGCCTGCTGTTTTGTTTCAAATTGTAAGTTGTCTTTAAAATGCCAGAGTATCAATATTTAAAAATTAAAAACAGTTTTCTGGCTAATACAGGGGAATTGTTTAACCAGGAAAAGCACACCAAGCCAGAGCTTGTTTCCAGGTGTGACCTGGAAGCACAAGGAAGTTATGTGACTTGCTTAGGGTCACACAGTATGCAAGTGGGGGCTGACAGGATTCAGACCCAGGTCTCCAGATTTGCAGCTCAGTGCCCTTAACCACTACACTGTACTGCCTCCTTCATAAGGCAGCATGGCTAAAGCTAAGTGAGAACTCCAGAAGCTGCAAACACTCTTACCTCAGAATATTATGCAGCGTGGCTGGCTCTATTTAAAGCACATAGTTGGGGATTCTCCAAGGGACAGGAATAACACGCTGGAGGTGCGTATCCCACCAGCAGAGTCCTGCACCCATGGAATGATGTGCGATGGCCCTATTCTCATTGACCAGCCACCGCACAGGCCCCCTCCCATGGTCCCAACCACCTAGCGCACAGATGCGCGGGGGCATTTCTGCGGACATGGGTGGGCATCCAATGGGATGCCCACACCCAGTCTGCCAGTGGATCACTTGCACTTGCAGGCTGTCTCAGCATTCCGGCAGCCACGGTATGGCTGCTGCACCAGGGTGGTGGGCAGGTTGCCATTCGTCTTCCCCCCCAGCCCTCCATGTGGATCCCGAGGGTTGAGGCAGAATGTGCCCCTACTACACTGCTGTGGATGGCGGCAGCATTCCTGGAGGGCACATATTGGCTAAGTCTAGTGCCAATTGGTGTGGCCTGTACCCCCCTTGCCCAGCACACCATGCTTACAAGAATAGCATGGAGCACAGGCAATGCCCCTGTACCACCCGCCGGACTGCTCCCTGTGTGGATCACCAGCAGGTTAGGGGATCCGGCGCACTTCTGCCCCATACCTCCATTACAAATTGTAGACACCCTGAAACATGGAGAATAATCCCCTTAGAGATCAGTGCTTGTAATCGGGTAGCAGAGCAGTAGAGTGAACTTGGTTTTAATCGAGTTAAAGAGTTTTGGTAATATGCCAAGAGTCCTTTTGCGGACTAACTTAGAAGTCCTTTCTCCTCCTTATACATGCTGAGAGCACAACAAGAGAACTACAAGAAGGATATTCAACTGCTGTCCTGGTGGCGCTGAGGTCTGATGCGCTGGTGCCTTACCTTACACTATGCTGGTGACCTGTGTTTAGGAATGAGCATGGGCCACCAGGGGTTAGCATAGATGGAGATGGACCAAGCATCCGATGGATTGCTCTCCATTTCTAGGGTGGGGGGTGATCAGCAGCAGGTGCATGCCTGACCCCTGGCGGAGGCTGAGGCTCTGCGACATGGAGCCACTACAGTGTAGGTGTGGAGCATGGCAGATGCTTGATGTCGGTGGGCACGGAAGCATGCACAACCCTGTCACAGGCATCATTACATGCCGTGCAGCCTCAAGGGCACAAGAAAAAAATGGAAAAAGCTCCCAGTGGATGATGGGGGAGCTCACAGGCCCCACACCTGACCGGCCATGGTGCAAATACTGGATCCAGTCTCAGTAGAGGAGGGCCCCTCCACCAACCCCACCAGGGGTAAGCCCTGGTAGCACTAGTGCCGATTGGTGGAAGCCAAGGTGATGTGGCTGGAGCTCCCCCAGAATGTGAGGAACGTTGGAGAAACAGGAGAATAAACAATCACAAAAAAAGAAGGATATTCAATTGAAACTGAAGATACTGTCATTGCACTATGCGTGCTGACATGCCTAGGGAAGACTAGGTTTGATGGCAAAAAGCACCTAGCTTCACCTGAGTTTTGTTTTTTCTAGGTTTGCTTGAAAGGACAGAGCAAGGCGTAACATTAACAGAGGAAGGAGAAACTTTAAGGCTTCTTTTTGCTAAGCAGAGTTATTGCCTTATTCTATTTTGTTTTGTGCTTAAAGGTTTTGCTACTGTTTAGTGCTCACAGATTTTATAGTTTACTGCTTTATGTTTCTCTGATTGAAATTGTTTTTTGCAGGGTACGTTTTCTGTTAAACTGTTGTGCAGTTTGTCTTGCTAAAAGAAAGGAAAGCACACACCAAGGTGGTGGGTCAGAGCTGCAGCTGATTGTTTCTGGGGGGCACGGGCTTGGTCCTACCCAAGCTGCCCCTCATCCCACCCACCCCAAGTGCATCATTTCCTTTATACTGGGGTTCTGGCATCACTTCCCCAAAAGGGCAAAGTACATACACCTGTCATAAACTTAACAGCCCAGCATGCTGCGTAGGGAATAAACGCACACACACGTTCACACAAAGTACCAAAAAAGGAAAACAATTTAAACTGAAAGGGAGAGAGACATGTGGGGCATGGTGCAATGCACTGGCTGTGGGTGGCAGTCTTCTGGGAGACATTCTGGAGGCTGCGATGCTTCCCTATTTGCAGACGCCTCTCTGGACTGAGGGAGGAGGTTGCCTGTCTCCAGGCTGACCTGGCAAGGATTCGGGAAACCATCTCCCTCACCCAGGGACCACCAGAGCCTCCGATGCTGCCTCAGAGGTTGCCAAGAAAGAGGAGCAGTTGGACCATGGTGGTTTCAGGGGAGTGTGAGGATGGTGGAACAGAGGCGCATCCCTCCAGTTGTACCTCTCCACAATTCATACACCATTCTGGTGGAGCATGGTTCCTCTATGGAGGCACCCACTGTGGAGACCAAGGAGGATGCTGGGAACCTCCAGAAAGGAGACCCACAGGAGGGTGACACAGGACCCCACAGGGGAAGGAAACAACTCCTGGTGGGGGACTCAATCATTAGGGGGGTAGAACTGGGGGAGGGAGGGGAGAAGGAATTAAGGTGCCTTCTTGGCACCATGACTTGGAGGGACAGAAAGCAAATCCTCAGGATCACTGGAGCAGCTGCATGGGAGAGGAAGCTGGATGTCATTGTTCACCTAGGGACAAATGACCTGGCTGGGAATGGGATCAGAGCAGTGTAGGAGGAGTTTGTGGGGTTGGGGAGGGGCCTTAGACAGGTAGTACACACGATAGCCATCTCAGAGGTGCTGCCTACCTATGACATGAGTGAAGATAGGGTACTCCACACCATGGGATTGAATGAATGGTTGAAAAACTGGTGCAGAACTCAGGGTTTTGGCTTCATTGGGTCTGGGGTCCACCTGGAGGGATACAGGCCTATACTGGTGCAACAGTCTACATCTGTCCGGGAGGAGAACCAGGTTTAAATGCTTCATTGGCAAGCATTTAAACTAGCCAAGGGGGGAGGCACTGAAAAGAAGCATGGAAATCCCAGCCCCCCCCACACACACAAAACAGGGTAGTTAGCAGAGGTAAACACCAAGGTCGAGAAGTCAGTAGGGAGCAATACAGGGATAAATGGAGAAAAAGGCAAAGGCAGTAAGGACAGGGATGGGACTAAAAGGCGTAAGGCCATCAAAAAATTGAGGGTGATGAACACCAATGCCCGTAGTCTGGGTAACAAGCTCCCTGATGGGATTCACCCAAGAATTATAAAAGAACTAAGGGGAGAACTAGTGGCCTTGATGGAAGAGGGATGCCTGGATATTGTGGTACACAGAGAACCATGACTGGGATATCAACATACCAGAGTACACAATCTACAGGAGGAACAGGGAGGATAAAAGAGGAGAAGGAGGAGTAGCTCTCTACATAAGGTAAAGAATCAAAGCAATGAAACTAAATGGTAAACGAAGGAGAGGCAGCACTGTGGATCACTCTGGAGACAGGAAATGGACTACAATCTGCACTGGGGTTGTATACAGACCCCGTCTCAGGGGGAGGAAATGGACAAGGAAATGATAGAAGGCATCCTTAGAATGGCAGAAAAAGGGGAGATATTGTTGACGGGGGACCTAAATATGCCAGATGTTAACTGGAGCACCTTTGCTGCAACCACATCCAAGAACAGGGTCATTCTTGATGCCCTACAGGGGACATGCCTCAGACAGTTAGTGTTGGAACCCACTCAGGAGGGAGTAATCTTAGACCTTGTATTCTCAAATGAGAATGGTGGGAGAGGATCTCAGATTTAGAAGTGGGTAGCCATCTCGGAACATGTGGCCACCTAACAGTGTGGTTCATAATAAACACAGCAGTAGAGTCAAGCTATACAAAAGCAAGGGTATTGGACTTTAGGAGGGTTGACTTTGGCAAAATAGGAGAGTGCCTCAGAAAAGCAATAGCAAATGGGCAAGAAGGAGGAGTGGAGGAACAATGGGGAAAAATCAGAACTGCCATCACTGAGGCAACAAGCCTTTTGTGAAGCAAATAAAACTAAATGAAGGAAAAAAACACTATGGTTCTCAAAAGAGGTGGCAGGGAAGGTTAGGGAGAGAAAGATTGCATTAAGAAAGTATAAGAAAACACAGAAAGAGCAGGACAAAGAACTGTACCAGTTAAAGCAGAAGGAAGTGGAGAAGGCAGTCAGAATAGCAAAGGCCCAAACTGAGAAAAAGATAGTCAACTCAGTTAAGAAGGGGGATAAAACCTTTTACAGGTACATTAAGGAACGAAGAAAGACCAAGGGAAGGGAAAGTGAGGCTTAATAAAGGGGAGGTGGTAGGCAGATGCTGATAGTGAAAAAGCAGGGATATTGAACGAATACTTCTGCTGAGTATTCACAAAAGAAGAGGAGGGGGAGGTACCTAAACTAATCAATAGCAGCACTCTGGGTAGGGGGCTCGATAACAGTACATTCACCGAAGAAAGGATCCTGAAAGAACTCCTGAAACTGAAGGTGGACAAAGCAATGAGGCCTGATGGGATTCACCCAAGAATTATAAAAGAACTAAGGGGAGAACTAGTGACATCACTGACTACCCTTTTTAATAAATCATGGGAGGATGCTGTGGTACCTAAGGACTGGAGGAGTGTGTATGCGATTTCCCTTCGCAAAAGTGGGAACAAGGCAGAGGCAGGAAACTACAGACCTGCTAGTTTGAACTCAGTGGTAGAGAAAATGATGGAATCACTTCTGAAAGAAAGAATTGTTGAGTACCTAGATGCCAACGGGGAACAGGACTCAAGACAGTATAGATTCACAGTGGGAAGATCATGTCCGAAGAATCTAACAGATTTCTTTGACTGGGTGACCAAAATAGTAGGCCAATGAGGGGCTGTGGACTTGGGCTACCTAGACTTTAGCAAGGCATTTGACACAGTCCCACACAAAAAATTAATAAACAAGTTAGCCAGCCTGGGAGTAGGTCCCAGGGTGGTAACCTGGGTAAAAAATTGGCTGAACAACAGGATGCAGAGGGTAATAGAAAACAGAGTCCACTCCAAAGAAAGAGGGATTACTAGTGGGGTACCACAGGGTTCAGTACTGAGACCAGTTCTCTTTAATGTCTTTGTAGGTGACATTACAGAGGGACTGGAAGGAAAAGTATGCCTCTTTGTAGATGACACAAAGATCTGTAACAGGGCTGATACACAAGGGGTGGGTGGAAAGGATGAAAAGGGACTTGGCAAGGTTGGAGGAATGGTCAAAAATATGACAGCTTAGAGTCAATGCAAAGAAGTGCAAAGTAATGTACCTTGGAAACAAAAACCAAGGGGAAGAGTACACAATAGGGGGAGATATTAACAACAAAAATGGAAAGGGACCTGGGGGTAGTCATATCAGATGACCTAAAGGTAGGCAAGCAATGTGAGAAGGCAGCAAGGAGGGCTCAGGGGATATTAGGATGCATGGGGAGAGGCATCACCAGTAGAAAACAGGAAGTTGTTATCAATCTGTACAGACAGTTGGTGAGACCCCATCTGGAGTACTGCATGCAGTTCTGGAGACCCCATCTCCACAAGGACATAGACAGGATGGAGGCAGTCCAGAGGAGGGCAACTAAAATGGTGCAGGGTCTGCACCAGAAGCCATACAAAGAGAGACTAAAGGAGCTTAATAGGTATACCCTCGAGGAAAGGAGGGAAAGGGGGGACATGATAGAAACTTTCAAGTACCTCAAGGGAATCAACAAAGTCAAAGAGGGTAGCATCTTTCAGAAAAAGAGGTCATTCGCCCAGTGTCCCCCAGTGGTTTAATTCACTCAACAAGGAATCCCTTTCAGCTACTAAGCTTGGCCCATTTAAAAGGCAACTACAACTTCACCTCTCTACTACCAGCCAATGTGACTGCTTCTCCTACTTGGTCAACCTCTACACTCATGCCTGGCATCATGTGGCCCTAAACTCCCTCTGGCCAATTATCCTTGTCCTCCACTTTCCTCCCCCTCACCTTACTCCTCCCCCCATTCCTCCCCTACCTCACCCACACCCTCCCATCTTTTAGCACTTCAGACTTCTGTCCCCTTTACCTTTCACTTCTCATACCACCCCCCCCAGACAATGGCCCCTCAGCCTGCCCACTCCTTCCTGACCCCCACACACCCTCCCCACCCCTACGGGTTGCTCATGTGGCCTTGCTATCCTTTTGCTGTCTCTCCACTTGAAATACGGAATTTTGCTTTTTGAGACTCTGTTTTAATGTTTACCTTTGTTTGTAGGTTAACCTTCCATCCTTTGATGTGGAACCTTTGTAAACTAGCAGTTCTTGCTCAAAGGTATTTGTAATCCTAGAGTTGAATAAATAAAATAAAATAAAATAAAAAAAGAGATATGCAAGAACAAGGGGCCACAATTTGAATATAGAGGGGGGATGGCTCTGGGGCAACTTGAGGAAGTATTTTTTTTTACTGAGAGGGTAGTGGACGCATGGAACGGCCTTCCTGAGGAGATCATGGGATCAAAAACAGTGGGGGAATTTAAAAATGCATGGGACCGACATAAGGAAATTCTAGATGGGGGTAGCAGGAAGTAGGCTGTTGGTTAACTAGGATCTGCAGCCTATCCAATAGGTAGGGAAATGGGTGGACTGGGTGGGCCAAGCGGTTCTTATCTGCCATCAGTCTGCTGTATGTTTCTATGCCTGTCATGCCTTATGTAAGGTATGCCATCATTACTGGGAATGGGGGGGGGGGTTCTGGTATTGCCATTAATATGAAATTTACTACGCTCAGTGGAGCATTTACTTTGACTTCTTGCAGATATTTTCACACACAAACTGGTGGATGAGGAGCCACAGTGGAAGAAAACAATGTAATTCTGAGTGTTTGGACTCCCTTGGTTCTTGGACTCCCAGGTCAAGAGTTGGGAGCCAGGTTTGTCTATGTTCTACCTGCAGGGTTTTATCCCCGTTAAAGCTTTTAAAATGCTGCTCTAGCAACAGGTAGAGGTTAGTCATGGGGTAATTTCCCCTAGAGGTACAGTGCATTCCTTTTTATGTGTTTTTAGCTGAAGTTTCAATACCCGCTTTAATAAATAAATCTTTGGTGGCTGGGATAAATTGCTTTGGCATTGTCTAATGCTTAATAAATTTAGAATCAGAACTCCTATATATTTATAACATTTAAAGAATGACAGCTGGACCTTGTGACAGGGTGACCCCTGTTATAGTGGACACCCCTGGGACAAACTGAAACCCCTTCCCTAAGTAGTTTATACGTTTTATATAATGTCCAACATGCTGGTTGGCTGGTTATAAATTAAGTGCCGAAGTGTTTATAAAGCTTTAGAAACATAGAAACATAGACTTTGACAGCAGATAAGGACCACTTGGCCCACCCAGTCTGCCCATTTCCCTTCCTATTGGATAAGCTGCAGATTCTAGTTAACCAACAGCCTACTTCCTGCAACCCCCCACTACAATTGCCTTATGTCTGTCCCATGCATGTTTGAATTCTCCACTGTTTTAGACCCAACAAACCTCCCAGGAAGGCGTTCCATGCATCCACCACTCTCCCGTGAAAAAAATTCTCACATTACCCCTGAGCCGCCCCTCTATCTTTAAATTGTGCCCCTTGTCTTACACATCTCTTTTTCTGAAAGATGCTACCCTCCTGGACTTTGTTGATTCCCTTGAGGTACTTGAAAGTTTCTGTCATGTCCTCCTGTCCCTCCCTTTCATCAAGGGTATACATATTAAGCTCTCTCTGGGTCTCTCTCTCTTCATATAGTTCTGAAGTGCAGACCCTGCACCATTTGGCTATCCTCCCTCTGGACTGCTTTCATCCTGTCTATGTACTTACGGGATGAGGTCTCCAAAACTGCACATAGTTAGTACTCCAGATGGGGTCTCACCAACTGTCCAGTACAGAGGGATAACCACTTTTCTACTTGTGATGCCCTTCTATGCATCCCAGTATCCCCCTGGCTCTCCTTACTGACTTCTCACATTGCTTACCCACCTTTTAGGTCATCTGATATGACTACCCCAAGTTCCTTTCCATTTTGTTGTTAGTTACCTTCCCTGCAATTGTGTACTCTTCTCCTGGGTTTTGTTTCCAGGTAATACTTTGCACTTTGCATTGAATCTAAGTTGCCATATGTCTGACCATTCCTCCAACCTTGCCAAGTCCCTTCTCATCTTTCTACCCCACCTTGTGTATCAACTCTGTTACAGATCTTTGTGTCATCTGAAAGAGGCATACCTTTCCCAGGCCCTCTGCAATGTCACCTATAAAGATGTTAAAGAGGACTGGACCCGCACTGAGCCTTGAGGTACTCCACTAGTAACCCCTTTCTTCGGAATGTGTTCTATTCACTATTACCTTCTGTGTCCAGTTGTGCAGCCAGTTTGCTACCCAGGCTACCACCCTGGAACCCACTCCCAGGCTGGCTAACTTGATTATTAGTCTTTGTGTGGACTGTGTCAAATGCCTTGCTAAAGTCTAGGTAGCCATATCCACAGCCCTCTCTGGTCTATTACTTTGTCACCCAGTCAAAGAAATCAAAATTAGATTCGTCTGGCAGCCTTCCCTGCTATAAATCCATGCTCGCGTTGGGCCCTGTGCCCTGGCCTCTAGGTACTCAACAATTCTTTCTTTCAAAGTGATTCCATCATTTTCCCCTACCACTGAGGTCAAACTTACAGGTCTGTAGTTTCTGCTTCTCGTTGCTCCACGTTTGTAGAAGGGGTCACATCTGCCCTCCTCCAGTTCTCAGGTACCACCCATCCTCCCATGATTTGTTAAAAGTGTGGTCAGTGGTGTCACTAGGTCCTTCCTTAGCTCTTTTAGGATTCTGGGTGAATCCTGTCAGGCCCCATTGCTTTGTCTACCTTGAGTTTTAGGAGTTCTTTCAGGACTCTTTTCTTCTGTAAATTGACTGGTGTCAACCCCCTACCCAGAGTGCTTCTATTGTCTGGTTTGGTAACTCCTCCTCATCTTCTTTGTAGAATACTGAGCAAAAGTACAAAAGCAATGGGTCCTGATGGAATTCACCCCAGAATTCTAAAAGAATTAAGTGAGGAACTAGTGAAACCACTGGCTACTCTTTTTAATAAATCATGGGAGGATGGTGTGGTGCCCAAGGACTGGAGGAAGGCTGATGTGATTCCCCTTCACAAAAGTGAGACCAAAACAGAGGCAGGAAACTACAGACCTGTCAGTTTGACCTCTGTGGTAGGGAAAGTGATGGAGTCACTTCTGAAGGAAAGAATAGTCGAGTACCTAGAGGCCAGTGGAGCACAGGACCCAAGGCAGCATGGGTTCACAGCGGGAAGGTCATGTCAGACGAATCTAATAGATTTCTTTGACTGGGTAACCAAAGTAGTAGACCAGGGAGGGGCTGTGGACATGACCTACCTAGACTTTAGTAAGGCATTTGACACAGTCCCACACAAAAGATTAATAGTCAAATTAACCAGCTCGGAGTGGGAACCTGTAGGTGTAGCCTGGGTAAAACATTGGCTGGACAACAGGACACAGAAGGTAATTGTAAATGGAGTCCACTCTGAAGAAAGGGGGTTACTAGTGGGCACCGCAGGGTTCAGTATTAGGTCCAGTCCTTTTAATGTCTTCATCAGTGACATTGCAGAGGGACTGGAAGGAAAGTATGCCTTTTGCAGATGACACAAAGATCTGGCAACAGGGTTGATACACAAGGAGGCGTGAAAGGATGAAAAGGGACTTGGAAAGGTTGGAGGAATGGTCAGAAGTATGACAGCTAGGATTCAATGCAAAGAAGTGCAAAATAATGCACCTGGGAAACAAGAACCCAAGGGAAGAATACACAATGGGTGGGGAGGTAGTAACAACAAAAGGAAAGGGACCTGGGGTAATCATATCAGATGACCTTAAGGTTAGCAAGCAATGTGAGAAGGCAGTAGTGAGGGCTGGGGGTATACTGGGATGCATAGGGAGAGGCATCATAAGCAGAAAACAGGAAGTTGTTATCCCTCTGTACAGATAGTTGGTGAGACCCCATCTGGAGTACTGTGTCCAGTTCTGGAGACCCCATCTCTGCAAGGACATAGACAGGATAGAGGCAGTCCAGAGGACGGCGACTAAAATGGTGCAGGGTCTGCAAGAGAAGCCGTATGAGGAGAGACTAAAGGAGCTTAATATGTATACCCTTGAGGAAAGAAGGAGAGGGGGACATGATAGAAACTTTGTCACTTCAGTGAATCAACAAAGTCCAAGAAGGTAGCATCTTTCAGAAAAGAGACTTGCAAGAACAAGGGGACACAATTTAAAGATAGAAGGAGGGCGTGTTCAGGGGCAATGTGAGGAAGTATTATTTGCAGAGAGGTAGTGGATGCATGGAACAGCCTTCCTGAGGAGGTTGTGGGTCTAAAACTGGGAGAATTCAAGAATGCATGGGACAGACATAATACATTTCTTGTGGTAGGAAGAAATAGGCTGTTGGTTAACTAGGATCTCCGGCCTATCCTGTAGGTAGGGAAATGGGCAGACTAGATGGGCCTAGCGGTCCTTATCTGCCGGCAAAGTCTATGTTTCTATGTTTCTGAAAGTATTCACTCAGTATGTCTGCCTTTTCACTGTATCCCTCTGCCCACCTCCCCTCTCCTTCATTAATCTTCACTATTCCTCCCTTAACCTTTCTATGCTCCCTAATGTACCTATAAAAGGTTTTATCCCCTTCTTAACTGAGTTGGCTATTTTTTTCCTCAGTTTGGGCCTTTGCTATTCTGACTGCCTTCCCCACTTCTTTCTGCTTTAATTGATACAGTTCCCCGTCGTGCTCCTTCTGTGATTCCTTATACTTTTTGAATGCAGCCTTTTTCTCCTTAACCTTCCTGCCACCTCTTTTGAGAACCATAGTGTTTTTTACTCCACTTTGTTTTTTATTTGTTTCACAAAGGCTTGTTGCCTCTATGATAGCAGTTTTGATTTTCTCCATTGTTCTTCCACCCTCCCTTTTGGCCATTTGCTAGTGCATTCCTGAGGTATTCACCCATTTGCCAAAGTCAGCCCTTCTAAAGTCCAGTATCCTTGTTTTTTGTATGGCTTGTCTCCATGGTTGTTGTTAATGTAGGCATCATTGTGCAGTGATCACTTGTTCCCAGATGTCTACTGACTTCTAAATTTGTGATCATCTCTCCATTTGAGAGTACCAGGTCTAGTATTGCTCCCTCCCGAGTGGGTTCCAACACTAGCTGTCTAAGGCCTACCCCTGCAGGGCATCGAGAATGACCCTGCTCTTGGATGTGGCTGCAGTACATGTCATCCAGTTAACATCTGGCATATTCAGGTCCCCCATCAACAGTATCTCCCCTTTTTCAGCCATTTTGAGAATGTCCTCTATCATTTTCTTGTCTGTTTCCTTCCCTTGAGACGGGGGTCTGTATATAACCCCTGTGTGGACTGTGATGCCATTCCCTGTCTCCAAGGTGACCCAGAGTGCCTCTTGTCCTCCCCCTTTACTTTTTAGTTCCGTAGCTTTGATCCCTTCCCTTATGTATAGAGCTACTCCACCTCCTCTTTTACCCTCCCTGTCCCTTCTGTAAACTGTGTACGTTGAGTACATATGTTGACATCCCAGTCATGGTTCTCCATGCACCATGATTCCGTGACTGCCACAATATCCAATTTTTCATCTTCCATCAGGGCTACTAACTCAGGAAGCTTGTTTCCCAGACTATGGACGTTGGTACTCATTGCCCCCCATTTAATGTTGGCTTTATCCTTTTTTCCCGCATCCCTGCTGTTATTGCCCTTGTCTGTTTTTCCATTTATCCCTGTCCTGCCCTCTGTTGAGCTCTGTACCTCAGTGTTTACCTTACTACCTGCCATGTTTTGTGGGGGGAGGCTTGAAATTTCCTGCCTCTTATCAGCACCTCCCCCCTTGGCTAGTTTAAAAGCTTGCCAAGAGAGCATTTAAACCTGTCACTTGGAGCTTGGTTCCTTGTGGACAGATGCAGACCATCGTGCCAGTATAGACCTTCATCTCTCCAGGTGTACCCCCAGTCCCCAATGAAGCCAAAGCCCTGTGCTCTGCACCAGTTTGCAACCATTCATTAAATTGCATGGTGTGCAGTACCCTAGCTTCACCCCTGCCATGGACTGGCAGCACCTCTGAGAAGGTAACCGTGTTTGCTACCTGTCTGAGGCCCCTCCCCAACTCCACAAATTCATCCTGCACTGCACCGATTCCATGCTCAGCTAGGTCATTTGTCCCAAGGTGGACGATGATATCTAGTTCCCTCTCCTGTGATGCTGCTTCTGCAATCGTGAGGATTCGCTTCTTGTCCCTCCAAGCCATGGCAACTGTGCATATTAACCTAACAACTAACTAGAAACCAGCCAAACCTTCAAAAAATATTAAATATAAAAACATAGAATTTGACGGCAGATAAAGACCGCTTGGCCCACCCAGTCTGCCCATTTCCCTACCTAATGGATAAGCTGCAGATCCTAGTTAACCAGCAGCCTACTTCTTCCTACCCCCAATTGAAGTTATATGTTGTTTTCTTCTCAGGTCTTTGGTCATACAACAAAACTAAGAGTACAGTTACAAAATGAGAGGACAGTCTTAATATAAGAATAACAAAAACTTGTGTCTGTTTTTTTCTAGATGTTAGCAGCCCCCTTTTGAGATATTCAAACATACAAACATATTAAACTGCTAGCAGAAAAAGGCCATTTGGTCTACTAAGTCTGTTCGATTTTGCAGCTAGCGCCTCTACTCTGTAGCTGCCCTCCTACCCTACCCCCCTCCCATGACCCTCCCTTTTGCCCTATCCCAGCCCCTCTTGAAGCATCCCACTGTTTTACAGGCCACCATCTCTGCCAGTAGTGCATTCCACTCTACTACTACCCTTTCCATAAAGAAATGCCTCCTCATTTTCCTCCTGAACATTCCACCCTCCAATCTCATGTCATGACCCCGAGTGTCTCTCCCCACCCTCTCCTTGAACAGTCCCTCGGTGCCTGTCCTGTTTATTCCTCTCATGTACTTAAAGGTCTCAGTCATATTCCCACTATCCCTCCACTCCTCCAGAGAGTACATTTTCAACTCCCTCAGTCTAACCTCATATACTAAGTCCCCCAGACCCTGGATCATCTTTGTTGCTCTGTGTTGCACCCCTTCCATCTAATGTATTTCTTTAGGTAAGGGCACCAAAACTGAATGCAGTACTCGAGGTGGGGTCTAACCAGTGAACTATATAATGGCAGAATCACCTCCCCCCTCCTAGAGTTTATACCCCTTGCAATACAACCCAGCATCTTGTTGGCCACTGCTGCTGCTTTCCTACACTGTGCAGAGTTGTTCATTGCTCCCGTTATGAGCACCCTCAGATCTTTCTCCCTCCTCAGTCACAGCTAGCTGTACCTCCCTTCCCTGATGGTAGCTCCTCTTTGGATTTTTTACTCTAAAATGCAGCACCTTACATTTTTTGGTGTTGAAACCAAGTTGCTAGGTGTCAGACCATGTCTCCAGCCTTGTCAGATCTTCCTGCAATCCCTGTCACCCCAACCTTTTTCATCCTCCACTGCTCCCATTTTGGTGTTGTTCGCAAATAGACTAATCTTGCTATTTACGCCTATCAAGATGTCTGCAATAAATACCCCAAATAACATCGGCCCCAGCACTTACCCCTGTGGGACCCCCGCTCGTTACTGCCCTTGGGGATGAGTATTCTTCTCTCACCACCACCCTCTGCTGCCATCCCTACAGCCGGTTCTCCACCCATCCCACCAATTTTGACCCTGCCCTGTGCCTCTTAGCTTACATGCTAGTCTTCCATGTAGCACAGAGTCAAATGCCTTACTGAAGTCCAGGTACAGGACAGCCACCACATGCCTTTTGTCCATTTCCCTAGTCACCCAGTCATAGCAGTCTACTAGGTTGGTCTGGCAGGATCTGCCCTTGACAAAGCCATACTGCCAACTGTCCTGCTCCCCCCCCCACTGACCTCCAGCAGGGTCACCATTCTCTCTCCTTCAGGATTGTTTCCACCAGTTCCCCACTATGGACATGAGATTCACTGGTCTATAATTCCCTAGTTCATCTTTGGGGCCACTCTTATGGAGTAGAATCATGTGAGCCATCCTCCAGTCCTGAGGTATACACCCTGAGTCCAGAGAGGCATGAAGTAGGCCTGCCAATGGGCTTGCCATGACTTCTGCCAACTCTTTCAGTACCCTGGGGTGTACGCCATCTGATCCTGATGCCTTGTCCACCCTCAGTGCCCTTAACCCCTCTAGCACTCTACCTTCTGTGATTTCCATGTCTATCACCCCTTCCCCTCTGTTCCTATCCTCCCCCCAACCTTAGGTATTCCACCCTTTCTCTTTAGTAAAAACCGAGCAGTAGTCTTTATGTGCTTCTGCCTTTTCACCCCCTTTTTCCACCATTCCCCTCCTTCTTAATCCTTACTATTTGGTCCTTCCAACCCCTTTTCTCCCTAATGTACCTGAAGAAGTCTTTTTCCCCCTCCTTAATTCCCTTTGCCAGCCTGAGCTCCCTTGATGCCTTTGCTGCCCTTACTTCCCTGGTCACCTCCTTTGCTTCCTTCAGGTACTCCTCTCTGTCCTCCGTCCTCCAAGTTCTTCTGTATCTCCTATAGGCAACTCTTTTCCTCCTCACCCTGTCTATGACACCCTTGTTCATCCAGTTAGTTTTCTTTGCCCTAGTCTTTTTTCTTTGGGCCTTGCTGTAGGAATTTGTTGCCTCCACTATCCCTAGCTTAATGAGTTCCCACCTCTGATTCGTCTCCATATTATTACTAAATTGTGTCCAGGATCCCTTGCACCACATCACCCATCTTGAAGTCAGCCTTTCTAAAGTCTAGCACCTTTGTGCTAGATGCCTCCCTCTCCCTGCCCAGCTGCAACTGGAACCATACTGTTTGGTGGTCACGCCCCACCAGTGGTTCCTCCACCCTCAGATCCCTCACCCACTCCCCGTTAGACAATACGAGGTCAAGAGTATTCCCTTCCCTAGTTGGTTCACTGACCAACTGCATCAGGAAGTTATCCTGGAAGGCATCTAGCATTATCTGTCCCTTCTACACTTGGTGGCAGGTGTCCCCAACTCCACTCCCGGCAGGTTGAAGTCACCTACTATCACCACCCCACCTTTCCCTCAGTTCCTCTGGATCTGTTCTGCCAACATCCTATCTGTCTCTTCTGAATGGGAGGGTGGACTGTGCACTACCCCCAACCATAGTGTCCTATTTTTTTTATCTTGGATTTGAATCCATAGAGCCTCTGTATCTCCCTCCTCCCCGTCTTCCCTAACACACTTTAGCCCCTTCCTCACATAGAGTGCTACGCCCCCCCCTTTCCCCTTAACTCTATCCTTGCGGAATAGTCTGTAACCTGGAACCACCAGGTCCTAGTCATGGTTTTGGGTGGCCCATGTCTCGGTGATGGCTGTCTTGTCCACCCCCACATGAGAGCCAGTAGTTCAAGATTTTAATTCCAGGCTTCTAGCATTTAAAGATACCGCCTTCCATTCCCTTCTTTCTCCCTCCCTACTTCCTCCTCTCCTTTATGGCCCTCCTGTATTGTTTGCTCCCTCGCCTTATCTCACTTTTGTGGGGGGTTAGCTCATATGGTTTCCCATCCCGAGGCCTCTGCTCACCTCGATCCCTTCTGCCACCCCCATCTCCTAGTTTAATTATCCACTATATACGCCCCAAGCTTTTGCTTCAGTACTTTCTTCCCCTCTTCATTTAAGTGTCCTCCCAGGTCACCCCCTCCACCCTTCTACCAGCCCATACCCTTTTTCCTGACACCAGGTTACCAGACATTCATTTAACTCCTGAATCCTCAGTTTCCTTGCCATACTTGCCCTTGGAACTGGAAGTACCTCTGAGAAGGTAACTGATCTTCCTACCCCCTCACAAACTGGACCTAAATCCTCAAACCTCCCTCTTCACCTGATCTACCATCCCATCAGCCAGGTCATTCATCCCCAGGTGTAGAATTAGATGTGTTTTTTCCCTGCCCTTTCTGGCATATTTTATTATTGATTGCCCCACCCTTTCCTCCTTCATTCCTGACATGGCTTCCACCCAGCCCCAACTATGCCTCTCTCCCTTGCTACTCCACCTGACCCCTCTCAGTATTGGGACCCCTAACACTAAGATCCCACTTCTTTCTCTCTTGACACCCCTCCCATACTCCCTTCCCCTCACTGTCCTAACTTCTCCTTCCTCCTGCATACTGTTCCCCTGTTGCCCCTGTTATACTACCCTTGTCAGTACTCCGTCCTGTGCTCATTCTATCTTGACACACATTAGGTTCTTTTTTTCTTCTCCCCGCCCCCCCATCCTATTTATCTCTATTACCTTGGACTGTTCTTCCACATATATTTTGCAGCAGATAGCATGGGGTAATAGGACCCTGCAGGAGAGTTTAGGAGAGCACAGAATGTTGTGACCTCTGGTCTGAACTTTTCCAAAGTTGTAAACAAAAGAAAAAAAGAACTGCATGTTCTGTGCTGTTCTCCAGGTGCCAGCTGAACTGTTCTCTACGGGGCAACAGTGGCCCATAGAGGCTAGTTTTATGGTATGTCTGCTGTCAATCAAAAGGCAGTGGAAATGTTTCCAACTTCTAGTGAGCTTATAAAAAGCCCTACCTCAGTGCTGAGATAGGATAGATAGGGAGGTCAGTTGTATACTGACTGTTGAGGGTGGAAGACCTCAGTTGTGTGCACCATTCACACTGTTTGTTGTTGTTCCGGAGAAGAGAAACTGTTGAAGCTGACCAGTTGTCTGACTTATTGTTTTGCTTTTTGTATATTTTACTTGATAAAAAATAAAATGACAAATGCACTTGTGTGTTTTTTATGCACCTGACTTGTGGTCTGCCTGAAATTGTGTTATGCTAAACCCACACCTGGTGACTGACCTCTTTATGCAATGACTCTGTGCTGTTAATTTTAGTTTGTCTGAACTCAAGTAACACTCACCTTCTATGTTTGGGGCAACTGATGTTGAATCCAGTGTGGGGCACTAACGCTGAAGTGGAAACCTTGAGCAGGTCTCCAAACCCAGACTTGAGCTGCATAGATTGATGTATAAGTGACTTTATCAGTATTTTATGGCCTTTATCTTCCTCTGTTTTGATGAACTCCTGAACATGAATGGAGCCTTTTAGTTCATGCACTAGTTTTCTGGACTCCTGGGCAAATGGAGCCTTGAACGCTTGAATTAAAATGGATTGACTTCTGAGTATAATGGAGCCATAATTCTGTTCAGTTGAAACTTATTTTATATATTTTAAGTTAAAGGTTGTATGAGAATTGTCTGTGTGGTTCTGACTGTCTGAGCCAGCAGGCTTGCTGTTGGTGGCCTTCGACTACTAGCAACATGTTTTCTTTTTCAGTAACTTTTTATTATGTTGGCTTGTGCTCGCACACCAGCCAACATATTGCAGTAGTAGCAGATTTGGAGGTGCGGTCATTGTGGGCGAATGCAGGGCATGCATCAGTAGGTGCGTCCCTCATTCCCCAATAAGCCAGCATGCAGGCGCTGACACCAGCAACACATAATGTGGTGAGCACATCTAAGAAAAGGTCCACTGCAATGAGAGCCAAGCTCATCATGCAGTGGCACCTCCCGACATGCCTTTCCAGGTGAAGCATTCTTGTAAACATGGTGGCAGTGACTGCTGCCACTGCCTGCCACAATGCCAACTTTGGGGGTGCCCAATCCCCCTGTTGGCATGCCCTGACCCAGTTCATGTGCTGATGGGGGAGCCCACTCCCCATTGGCATAATGCCCCCCCATTTGTTGTGTGCTGAGTGGGTGCCCAATCCCCCTTGGCTCTAGCCCCCCCTTCGGTATGTGCCAATGAGGTGCCCAATCCCCCATCGGCTAGCCCCCCCAAACACTCAGGTGGCATGCTGGGAGCCCACCCCAGTGTGCCAAATGCCCCTGTAAAAATAAAAAGTCCTGCAATGTTTTTTTTTGACCTGTAAAAGAAGAAAACAGTACCTCGCTGTCTGTCCTGCTCCATCCTCCAACCCGCACCCACCCTCTGCACACCCTGCCTCCCCACACCCCGATCACTCCATACTTACCTCCGGTGTCCAGTGCAATGATTTTTGGTGGACTGGGAACACATCTGCACTCTTCAAAGCCGACCGCGAACTGAAGAAATGCCAGTAAGCTGTATAATGGCATAAATTGTTTTTTTTCAACTTTGGTGCATATCTTGGGCATTTTCTGGAATTTTTGCACCAAATTTTCAACATGGGGTATTGGAGCCCCTCCTCATGAATTCAGTCACTGTCATGGCATTATTCGGTCCCGAAAGGTGATTTTGCGGTCACTGCATGGAATCACCTTTTGGGACTGATTAATGAAATTACAGTGCTACTGTTCATGAGGTGGGCTCTCAAAAAGTCTATGTTGCAAATTTGGTGAAAAAATCAAAAATGACTGTTTTACGTATGCTTGCACAGTTTCCATGCACGCCGTGAATTTCATGAATTTGTAATATTTTCACTCCAGATTTTCAACATTGGCATTTTTCCACACCTCCTTATGAACAGTGCAGCTGTCATTTTACATATTCTGGCCAAAATGTGTTTTCGCACTTCTGGCGCAGAGTAGCGCGGTCGCTGTGCAAAATCAGTTTTCAGGACAGTTTGAGAAAATGACAGTGACACTGTTCATGAGCAAAGGTCCTAAAATGTGTATGTTGAAAATTTGGTGATGAAAGTCCATAAAATCACTGTGTTACAAGCATGCGTTGCGCAGTTTCCATGCACCATTGTAACTTCACAAATTTGCAATATTTTCATGCCAGATTTTCAGCACTGGCATTTTTTCACACCTCCTTATGAACAGTACAGCTGTTATTTTTCACATCCTGCCCAAAATGTGTTTTCGCACCTGTGGCGCAGAATGGTGTGGTCGCTGTGGGAAATTAACTTTTGGGACAGATTAACAAAATCACAGTGCCACTGTTCATGAGGGGAGGTCCCAAAATGCCTATGTTGAAAATGTGTCTCTTCAGGGTGGGGGTGAGGTTTGCATCAGTTCAATACTTCACTGCCATTCCTGTTACGCATCTCTAATTCCTGCACTACCAATGTCAGTGCCAGCAAGACAACATTCGACATTGACAAATGCTTATATAATTTAGCTTTAATCTAGGCAGCTGAATTTTTAGTCATGCTCTATGCAAAGTAAAGAATAGTTTAAAAATGTATGTAAATCACCAGTTAGATACCTTTAGTCAGCACTTACTTTTCAAGTATAAAGCAGAGAATGACAGCCCCAAACCTGAACAAACCTTGATTGTCTCAGAAATGATCGGCTGGTGAATACAGGATGAAAAGCAAGTGCTATTTCTTTTTGCTTTTGTGAAGTAATCAGAAGAGTCCCAGTTAATTAGTGAAAACACTTCCGCCTAAAGGAATTTCAACACCTGCAACTGCTAGTTCAAATGAAACAGCAATTTAAGATTGCAAAGCACTATTGATTAATCATTCTTCTTACTGATGCTGTTAGCCAAGGCACTATATAAAATACAGGTAGGGCTGAATTTTTATGTGCATTGAAACAGCTTTGTTTTTTTTTTGGCAGGTTATATCTTGGTGATCTTTGTCCCCAGGACTGTTAAATTTAGTGTGCCTCTTCCTAAGACTAAGGGCAAATGTTTTTTTCTTTTTTTGCCAGTTTGGCAAAAATTGGTTTGGTGGCTCAAAATGTATTAGTCACATTACATAAAATACAGTACCCCAGGTTTGTTAGCTTTTTTACCACACAGTTAGTGAAAAAACTAAATGAAGTATGAAACTTACAGGCAGTGGCGTCATGCCCATAGGCCTCCCCAATATTGTTGTGCAGTCTATTAAAAAAGTAATTCATTTAATATTTTATTTTATTCTCTGGAGGGCTGAAAATCAACATTACTGGTTTTCAAAGTCATTTTGGTGGGGGGTGGGAGTTCAGAATTTGGTTGGTATGGGATTGGACTGGGTGCCATGCGGAGCCACCGGTGATGATAAAAAAATGCACTAAGAGTCTGTCTTTGCATGCATCTGACTTTGTATTGCTTGCTTGTTCCTGCTGGTGGCTGGCTTTGGGGCTGTACCTGTAAAAGTAACTTAAAGAACAGAGACAGATGATTGGTAGTCCAACCATGCAGACAGCAACCTGCACCAATCATGACTCCTTTTTGTTTGCCTTCTTGAGCCACTGCCACCCAGTCAATCACTGCGAAGTGTGAAGAAATGTCTCACAGCAAACTGGTTTGTTGATTTGTTCATTTAGGCACCATCTGGGTCAGTTAGTGACCAGTCAGTTGTTCCTTCAGAGTCGGATGGGAGAGCGCGGTGAAGGAAGCAGTGCCCAGCTGGAGAGGACATGAGGTGACCCGAGCAGATGGCCAGTAAAGGAAAATCAGCTGTAGTTCAATTGCCTGAGTGTGAGTGTGTGAGGAACAGGAGTGGAACTGGGATTCAGGGCCAGGGAAAAAACAGTGTGGAGGCCCGAGTTCGGTACAGTCCAGACAGAGTTGGACTGGAGACAAGTGCATACCACAACAACATGTTAAATATTTTTTTTTAAAAGTACTATAAGGAAAACATTTTAAATATAATTATTTGTGGTCCCTGCACAGCTGAACAAAGTGTTTATTGGACAAAGAAGACATTTTCAGTAAGCAAGCTTTCAGTCCGTACAGTGCCTGGCAGAAGGGTATTGATTTGCGAGGCTTGAAAGTTCATGCACTGAAAATTTCTTGTTGATCTCATGAAAGATCACGTATTTGTTCATCTTCCATTGAGGTGAAGCCAGTGCGCATGTATCTATGGCGGGAGAAATCTCAAGACAACTGGCCTGCTCTTTGCTGTGGTCCATGATGAAGTTCTGATTGGTAGTTTAGCAGAGCTTTATAGGTAACTGGGGTTGTGCTGCAAGTTACTACAGAACATAGATCAGCAGCAGCAGTTGGTTGGGAATAAGGTGCAGGATCTATCTAGAGAGCTCACGCCCACTGTGTGCATCATATTTCTCAACTTTTCATCAACAAAATTTGTAATAAATGGGCAAAATGTGTGATACAGCAAACCTGACATTGTAAGCTCAGAACAGTGGATGTCAGAGCATTAATGTTTATAATGGTTGCTTATAACTGAACATCTTTTGTATTTTTGCTCTGGTCTGTGTGGAAGATTGTGTTGTCAATGAGACGTCGAGTTCAGGAGAGGTAAAATGAGTGATGTACCTTGTACTGTGTGACATTTGAGAGATGTAACTATGTGGAACAGCATCATGTAGAAAGATGGGAGTGGTGAGGCTGGAATTTGTGCCTTGGGACCTCAGCCGGTGTCCCAGACTGCTGATCCACAACATGCACCAGGAATGTTCTGTTTTAGGTTTACCCCCAGGAAGTCCAAGAAGAGCACCCATCCACTTCTTCCTTGGCATATCTCTGCACTGTTTGTAGGGTGGCATTGTTTGTAGAGAACAGAAGGGGCATAGACTTTGGGACTGGATTGCTCTGTGCAGTATCCAAGGAATGGAGGGTGTCATTTTGCAGTTGACCAAGTGATCAGCTGAGCTTTTCTTGCTGCTCTGGATTCACTTGGTGAGGACTGGCACACAGCATGAAGAGTGGTTATTGTTATTTGTTTGTTATTATTGTTGGTGCATATTAAATGTAGACTAATCCATTCCAGTGCCCTCTGCAGTGGTGGACCCAAGCCTGGGAAATTTGGTGCTTGAAGGGTGCATCCACTAGAATTATTTACTGATGGAAGATAAACGCATTTTTTTTATCTAAGTACAACTAAATGTAATTGTTTGCTCATACCCATTGCTGACTTTGCAGTACCAGGGTGGTGGTGGTGGGGGATTGAGCATTGTTGCGGATGCCATTTCATTTTCACAATCTGCACTGGGAACTTAGAAGTTAATGGATCAGCTAGGAGTGGAATATGTAGTTAGCTGATTATATATGATAAAAGATTCACAAAATGCACAAGTTCCGATTAATTCTTAAAAAAAAATGTTAAAATACAAAAGGTAACCTTGTAAGTAGAATAAACAAAGGACAAGAACAATTTATTATTGCTCTAACCTATATCAGTATTAAGGCATTTAGCTTGATGGGGAACAGCTTTCTGGACTGTTAAAAGTCACCATAATGCACCATTTGACTTCAATTTTTCAAAATTTTCCAGGGGGGATGCCCCCGGAACCCCCTAGAGACATTGAGGTCTTGTGCCCCTCTACAATTTCTGACTGCATGGTTCCCCTGCTTACAGGTTCTTTTAAATTTATCCCAGGGAAGGGCCTTTGAGGGGTTAAAAACATTTTATTTCTAAGTTATTTACATTTTAAAGTTTGAGCATTTGCAAATCAAACAAACCAACCCAAAAAATAGTTGAAATAACACACCACTTTTTTTCATTTCATGAATGACCTTTTTAAATCAGTCACAAACAAAAACAAACAAAAACTGGCATGTTTGACGCCACTGGAAAACAGCCCCAAACATGATGGGCTGATGGAATGATGCTAAAGTCAATCAAGAATGAAAAAAATAAATAAATAATACCATTTTGTTTTCAATACTTTACACAGGGTGTTTCAATCCCATTGTTGTATACCACCCAAACACTTTCCCCATTAAAAAGAAACCAGCAGTGGGTGCCCAGTGTCACAAACTCGCTCAGCCAGTCAACCCTCTACTCCCAAAGTGCCAACCTCTGAGTGTATGATTTGTGTACAGTGAACAGACAAGGTAACCCTCTTGTCTGTTTTGGGGGTTCAAGTCACCTTAGTCTCAAGCTCTGGAAGGATTCAAACTGATAACCTCTTGTTAGCGTACCCAATTATCAGGCTCAGATAATTCTGTCTTCGGGGGGCCAGATATCTTTGCCTACGGGCACCCAACCAGGTCTTTCAAATGAACCCTTACAACTCAATGCAAGACTTTTAAAGAACTCTATCCATTTCCCAGTTTGGAATAAAATAAGCCCATACACAGTGTACTTAGAACCTTTAAAAGCTCCACTTAAAATAAAAAGAATTGTCAAGGCACTCCAGCAGCTTTGTTTGTAAAAAAAAAAAATTTCTTTACTTTAAAAATATCAAAACAGAACAATAATTACAGAACAAATTATATATATATATCCCAACACATACAACCTTAAAATAAACAGGAAAAAGTACAGTTCCTACAATACATATATTTAGACTGGTCTAATCTTATTCTTTTTCAGTGCTGTCATGATTCTCCCTCAGTCAGGTAATATTCTCCTGTGTCAGCCAGAAATATTTTCTTGTGTGTCTCTTTCAGGTTCTCTCAGCAGTTAAACACACTTCTGAGCCAGCCTTCTCATGAGGTCACTAACTTCGCCTTGGTGTATCTAACTCTATATTTTACAATACAGGGTCTCCTAATAAAATATTTAAAAAAAAGATATGAGATGGCCTCACTGATATTCCTTTCCACAGGTTAACTGGTCAGAACTGGTTTTTGCTCTGCTACACATACATCTCAAAAGTTTTCTTTGATCTAAGTCACTGTATTCAAAACAAAATTGTATTGGCCTCTTTAATCACGTCTGGACCTTGGAATCTATACCTCAGGTCTTCCTGATGTAATTCAAGGGTTCCCCGGGAATGTATTTTGGACCTTCCAAATCCATCTGGATCCTCCCTGGCTCAGACATCAAACCTCTTCAATGTCCATTCTGGCCTCTCTCCAACGTCACTCCCCACAAGTCCTTCCTGGTAACCATGCAAGTCAAAGGATCTCCCTGAGGACATTATAAATGGCTAATCTTATTTCCTGGGATGAAAGCAAATTGACAAGGTAATTGCACCCCAGATCTCTGTAGTTTAAAATACCTCCTGTCCTTTGAACTTATCACTGGGGAGTCTTGATGTGTCAGTTCCAGTAAGACAGCCTTTTCCTTGAACTGACCTTCCCTTCACATATTTGATATGTAATAGCACAAATTAATACAGCACTCGAGCACTCAGAGCTGGCTGTCTACATCACACCCAGTACTGCTGTCAATACCCCCTCCCACCACCTCGATCTTAAAACACATCCAGCAGTGGTGCCCAGCCCCACCATCTGTAACCCTCCACCCACCCAATTTGTAAATATACTTTCAGGGGGTGACTGACCCTGCTGTTGTACCCTACCATCTAATCCATTCAGAAAACAGTAGCAGGTTCCCATCACTGCCTCTGGAGCCTCCCCAACTGCCCATTCAGTCTGAAAATACCATGACAGAAGGTGATTAACTAACCCAACTCCATCTGTAACTATCCTAACTGTGGTGCACAACCCTGGCAGTGATCTCCCCCTTCCTGCTTGATGATCCACAGCTCTGATGCCTCTGATGCACAGTATCTCCCTCTACTGAGGGGGAATAGGAACTATTTTGCCACTCTAGGGCAGTGGAGAAGGGTGTCCCCATCTGATAAGGAGGACCAGGAGCTGATCTGCCACTCTAGCAGCTGAGAAGTAATGTGTCCCCCTCTGGATAGGGGTAGTGGGAGCTGATCTGCTGCTCCATGAACTCTAGAGCATGATGTTCCATGCTGATGAGGGGGCCAAGAGTTGATGTGCTGCTCCAGAAGCTATGGAGCACAATGCTCCCTCCGATGAGTGTAACTAGGAGCTGATCCACCTCTTTGGCAGCTGTGAAGCACAGTGAAGCCCTCTGATGATGGGGATGCAGAGCTTATCTGCTACTGAAGCGACTGGAGAGCAGTGTCCAACTCTAATGAGGAACTGGGCCCTGAACCACTGATCTGGTGACTTAGGAGCACAGCCTTTCTTTCTTTTTTTTTCTTTAGTTTTTGTTGACTGGGTAAGTGCACTAGACAAATCCTACCTATTTTCAGACACGACACGGGGAGGGGGATGCAGATGAATGCCAACTGACCTTGAACCAGATTAAGCTGTTGGTGGTATTTTTTAGTGAATGAGGGAAATTTGGCCAGGACACCGGGAAATTCCCCTACTCTTCTGTAGGTGGATGGGCTGTCTCGCTGTGAGATAGCCACTGTAGGAGAGATGCTGGAGGTGAAGGATGTTGGTGTAGCAGGTGGGAAGGCTGCACTGCTAACAGAGACAGATTTACTATTTCAAGAGAATCAGGATATGGAGGGTGAGGAGATTTTTCATGAGGCAATATCTTCTACAGAGAATTTTTCTACTTTATACACTACGATAATTTTGGAGACAAATAATGGGATTTCCTTTAATGCTATGCAAGTGGAGGATCCTGTATGCACTGAGAGTGAATCTAATTACACAGAAGTATCACAGCTGTTGGCTGACTCCCCTGACAAGCAGAGAGTTCAACCTGACAGCAGGAATGCAGAAGCAACCCCAAAAAATTCACTCCAGAGTGCGGGTGAGTTGAGGTCTGACTCTGTTGTTTTCTGAGTTGAAAGTTCCCATTTTGGCTGGCAGTGAAATCTCTAAGGCTAGACAGTGCCAAAAGCCAACTGAGTTGTTGAAATCTCCGGTCCTTTTGATCGGTACAAATGCCTCCCCTCTAATGCCTCCTAAACCTGTCTCTTTTGCTAAATCTCACAGCAAAAGTCTACCAAAAACTGTTAATTTGTCAAAAGAAGCAGGGTTTGTATTTCAACCCGCTATTACGAGTAATGTAGCTATGGACTTGCCAACCCATATTAAATATCAGACCGAGGTTAACAAACAAGACGGAGTGACAGAATTTAGCTTTTGCCAGCTGCTAAACCCACAAACAGATATAGGAAAACTGAAAACTACTGCTGTGGCTTTAGGCAGGGCTATCTCCAATGAAAACATTAGTTAGTTTAACCTCAGTGGTAGGGAAAATGATGGAATCACTTCTGAAGGAAAGAATTGTCAAATATCTAGAGGCCAGAGGGGCACAGGACCCAAGGCAGCATGGATTCACAGCGGGAAGGTCATGCCAGACAAATCTGATAGATTTCTTTGACTGGGTGACCAAAGTAGTTGATCAGGGAGGGGCTGTGGACATGGCCTACCTAGACTTTAGCAAGGCATTTGACACAGTCCCACACAGAAGATTAATATACAAGTTAGCCAGCCTGGGAGTGGGTCCCGAGATGACAGCCTGGGTAAAGAATTGGCTGGAGAATAGGACACAGAGAGTAATAGTAAATGGAGTCCACTCTGAAAAAAGGGGGGTTAGTAGTGGGGTACCGCAGGGTTCAGTATTAGGACCAGTCCTCTTCAATGTCTTTATAAGTGACATTGCAGAGGGACTGAAGGAAAAGTATGTCTCTGCAGATGACACAAAGATCTGCAACAGAGTTAATGCACAAGGTGGAGTGGAAAGGATGAGAAGGACTTGGCAAGGTTAGAGGAATGGTCAAATGTATGGCAGCTTAGATTCAATGCTAAGAAGTGCAAGGTAATGCACCTGGGAAACAAAAACCCAGGGGAAGAGTACACAATGGGGGGTGAGATACTAACAACAACAACAATGGAAAGGGACCTGGGGGTAGTCATATCAGATGACCTAAAGGTGGGCAAGCAATGTGAGAGGGCAGCAAGGAGGACTGGGGGGATACTGGGATGCATAGGGAGAGGCATCACCAGTAGAAAACAGGAAGTTATTATCACTCTGTACAGACAGCTAGTGAGACCCCATCTGGAGTACTGCATGCAGTTCTGGAGACCCAATCTCCGCAAAGACATAGACAGGATGGAAGCTGTCCAGAGGAGGGCAACTAAAATGGTGCAGGGTCTGCACTGGAAGACTTATGAAGAGACACTTAAGGAGCTTAATATGTATAGCCTTGAGGAAAGGAGGGAGTGGGGGACATGATAGAAACTTTCAAGTACCTCAAGGGAATCAACAAAGTCCAAGAGGGTAGCATCTTTCAAAAAAAGAGGTGTGCAAGAACAAGGGGGCACAATTTGAAGATAGAAGGGGGGCAGCTCAGAGGTAATTTAAGGAAGTATTTTTTCACAGAGAGGGTGGTGGATGTATGGAACGGCCTTCCAGAGGAGGTTGTGGAGTCACAAACAGTGGTGGAATTCAAGCATGCATGGGACAGTCATAAGACAATTCTAGGGGTGGGGGTAGGAAGAGGTAGGCTGCTGGTTAACTAGGATCTGCAGCTTATCCATCAGGTAGGGAAATGGGCAGACTGGGTGGGCAAAGTGGTCCTTATCTGCCATCAAATTCTATGTTTCTATGTTTCTAAAACATCATCTTACCAAATATACTTGATATTCAAGTTACTGACTCACAAGTCCATGATAATAACTGGTCACCGCAGGGTGCTCTTCTAGCAGCTGGTTGGGAGAAATCGGCTACGGGGGTTTGGACTCCCGACTTAGCGTGGGATCCCTCACTCAACTTACAGAGCAATTCTCCAGAATGGAAACTGGGTGGCGCTATAGGGGTTTCAACAGAGGGAATCAAGGAAAATGAAACCTTGACAAGCTGTAACACAAAAATAACTCGGGGACATGGTCCAGTAGAGTGCCCCTCTTCAGGTGTTATCACTGACTCGGAGGTTGCTACAGTAAATAAACTTGAAGAAAAACAGAATATTGGCAAACCTTTATTGTCTGAACTGTTTTCACATGCCAAATGAGAGGCTGCACCATGGTGTAATAATGTGCGTAGAGAGACCAGACAGACATTATGTGGGGAAATTCCTCATTAAAGATTCATTGTATTTTTCTGACAGAGATGTTTTTGCTTTTGTTAACATCTTGGGAGAAGATAATTATGATGTCAGTTTTTGTTCTGCTTATACATTAGACTTGTTTTGGGAAAGATATGGTCAAATAAAGTTTTCCCCAACATGGACCCCCTTTTTAGTAATTCCCTTAATGAAACCTTTGATTAAAAAGTGTCACAGTGATGTTTAGGAATGAGGGTGTCCATGTTGAGGATTTCACCTATTGGTTGTGTCAAAAATGCGATGTACAAAGTGACCCTGAACCTATTTTAGATTCAGAGCAATTCTGGATGAGAGGGTGGAAGTATAAGGTTAAATTAAGACAAACAGACACAGGAATTGAGCATATCCCTAATTCTTTCTTATTGGGAAGGGATAGAGGGGTTTGTTTTTATAGCGGTCAGCCCAGGGCTTGTTATAAGTGTGGCTCAAAAACACATCTTTCAAGTACTTGTGACCAGCCTAGATGTGATAATTGTGGGGAAGTGGGGCATGTGACAATGCAGTGTGCTAACCATACGAAATGTGACCTCTGTGAAGAGTATGGACATGCTTTTAGGGAATGCCCATGGGCTGCTAAAAATAAGGCCTCTTTGGGAGCCCGGACCTGAAAATCCAGCAGGCCCAAGAGACTCTGGAAAAAAAAACTGTCACCAGAAATTTGGAAATGGAGAGACCCCCCCACCCCCAAGACCTGTGGACACCAAATCTGTTGTTACCGCAGTTCACCCTCCTTGTCCTCCCCAAGCCACAACCCATAACTATCATAGCTGATAAAATAGTGCAAAGCACAGAACAGTTTGAGCCTGTTTGTTATACAGACCCAGAAGACGAATCAGCGGTAGGTGTTGACTCTGTCCCTCAGTCTCCCTTGCCTCCAAGAAGGTCCAGTAGGAACCTGAAACCAGTCCTGAGTCCCTCGATAGAGGCAACTGAATCACAGAATTCTTATGTGGCCCTTTTCACTGCCTGGGGTGATTCTGAAATGGAGGTTGGTGACTCGGACTCCCAAAAATCAGTACAGGATACCCTAGGGGCCCTATAGAGGACTATAAAGAAAAGAAAAAGAAAAGAAGGAAAAAATGAGTCAAGTTTCTTTGGTTGTTTATATAAACTGAACTTATGTTGGCAAATACCTGGGGCTCTGTAATATACATAGTATATTGAATGTTAACAAAAGACAGGCTGTTTTTCAACTTTTGCATGACAGTAACATATCTGTTTGTTTCTTACAAGAAACCTGGATGTTTTCATGGGAGCAAATATCTTCCTTCAAAAGAGACTGGCCTTAGGGACCCTCATATTGGTCCTTTGGTAGAGACAAAGCGGATGGCATTGGGATTCTTTTCAATTCATTTCAATTTGTCCTATATAAATTAATTGATTTAGTGCCTGGCAGGGTCCTAATTTTAGATGGTAAATGGTAATCTAGTAACTATAGATTCATTAACATCTATATGGTACACTGGTACGCTGTGGCTCTCGAGACTGTTACATTGCTGCCCAGCTAAAAGTGAGATTCTGCCTGTTGTGCTGCTCTGTGAGAGGTGGAGAAACTGATTCCTAAAGCCACCTATGCATGCTGACTCCCCGAATTTTCAGAGAAAACGCGGAAGTGAAATTGACTACTGAGCATCATCAAAGGAGGAGGGGCTGCACCACATAAAGCCCCCGCTGTTCAAGCGCGAGCGCGAAAGCGCGAGCGCCACTCGGTGATGAAAAGTAACGATCAAAAATAAACAGAGTTTGACCCAGCAACTGAAATAAGCCTGTAAGAGTAACCTCATAGTAACTGAGAAGCTATGTAAAAGCAGTATACTCTGCCTAAATAATATTAAGAGTTTTAGTATAAAGCTATTGATAGTTACTAAAAGAGTGAAACTAAATTCAGTTGAAGGGTAGCGACTGTATTGGGATACCATAATTTTGAGCTGCATCCTCTGGCCATAAAATGAAGGGTATTTTTGTTAAACTAATGGTATTACTGTTGTGTATGACATATTTTTTGTCACACAATGGCTCAGGAAATACCTAGGGATACAAAGAATAAAAACAGCTTATATTTGAAATGTAGTCAATTAAGCAAGAATACTTTAAGTATAAACAAGTTAATGAGAGGGAGAAATCATTTTAAGATGGTAAGGCAGCAAATTTTAAATACTTTCAGGCCAGTTCTTTGTGGTAAATTTTCTTCCTATGATCAGGCTGTTTTGATATCCCTAGTACTAAGTGGGGACATAGAACTGAACCCAGGGCCAAGGGTCGGGGCCATTAGGATTATTTTAGATAATGCTAGAAGCTTAGTTAAAAAAATGGACCTCCTTAGAACCTGGGTAGACCTAGAAAGTCCTGATATAGTAATTTTAACTGAGACTTGGTTAACAAAAGCAATTCCTCAAACGGAAATCGAACTTCATGATTTGTATTGCTTTAGACAGGATCGTGGGTCATTGGGGGGGGTTGTAATTTATCTTAGGCACAATTTAGGTCCCTCCGAAATTATTTACTCTGGGAAAACAGAAGGGATAGAATGTTTATTATTAAAATTCCAGATGATTAACTTGATTGTGGGAGCTGTATATTCACCACCGAAGACAAATACTAAGCATTTTGAAAAGTTCTCTCATTCTATTATGAAATATATAGGTCAGACAAATGTTGTGTTACTGGGTGATTTTAATGCTGCTTGGGGGTGCCCAAGAGGTTGGGTCTTGGAAAACTCAATGAGATGTTTGAATCTGTTACAAATCATCGACTTACCCACAAGGAAAGGGAAAATAACTAGTAGTGGGAATATACTGGATTTGTGTTTTGTAAGTAAGGGTGTTGGGGAGCCAAATTTGGGGGATCATAACATAGTAAGGTGTACAATAAATTTAGAATTAAGAAAGGTACCAGCAATCAAAACATCTGTTGAATATAAAAGAAATTATGCTCAATATGATAAACATCTGTTTTGTGAGTATTTACAGAGACAACCATGGCATAGAGTTTTTTTAATTCCCGACCTGAATTTAGCTATTCAGGAATTTACAACAATGTTTAATGAGGCATGTGATATGTTTGTGCCATGGAAAAAAGTTAATCAAAAACAGAATCATTTACCCTGGGTGACCGTAACCATAAGAAAATTAATTAGATCTAAAAATCGATTATGGAAAAAAGCAAACAAATCTCTAAGATCCGATGTATGGGAAAACTTTAAAAAGGTAAGGAACAGAGTGGTTCATGAAATAAGGAACTCTAAGGCCTCTTATTATAAACAGAGAATTAAGGAAGCAACAGATCCCAGGAACTATTGGTCACTGATAAAAAATTTAGCAAATCCTGTTAAAAACCAAGTAGAGACAAAATTAAAATATAATGGGAAAATATTAGAAGCTGATAAAGTTGCAGAGCACTTAAATAATTATTTTATTGAGCTCCCAGATTTAAATGTAAGAAATTGAAACCCATTTGGGAAAAGTTCAGCTTGTGGACCAAAAAACTGACTTTGAAAATTGTAAGGAATATCAGTCACCAAAGTTCCATTTTAAAATAGTGACCACATCTGAAGAATGTAAATTAATAAGACATTTAAACATAAATAAAGCTTGTGGCCCTGGCAAAATAGAAAATAGGTTATTAAAAGAAGCTGCCCAAGTGATATCCCCAGTACTAAGGGATCTTTTTAACTGGATCCTAAGGGAAGGATTATATCCCGTACTATGGAAGAAGGCCAAAATAATTCCAATTTACAAGGGGGGGGGATTCATTGGACACTTCAAATTATCGCCCAATAGCATTATTGTCAACAATTTCTAAATTGCTGGAGCAGCTTGTCCATGGGCAATTAACTACATATTTGGAGAAATACCAAAAAATTACCCCTTTTCAGTCAGGCTTCAGACAGGGTAGGTCCACAGCTACTGCACTCACCAATTTTTTGGACTTAGTTTCCACCCCTCTGGCGTTGGGGAGATCGGTGGGTGCAGTATACGTGGACCTATCTAAGGCATTTGATCTAGTAAATCACCATGCCTTGATCAAGAAGTTGAGATGCCTGGGAGTGGATGATGAATCATGTGGTTGGTTTACATCATATGTAGAAGATAGAACTCAGTTCGTAACAGTAAATGGATATAGCTCTAGTTTGGGTATGGTCACTAGGGGGGGTACCCCAGGGGTCGATCCTGAGCCCCCTCTTGTTCTTAGTATATTTGAATAATTTACCTAGAGTAATTAAAAATTCACAAATTAGATTGTACGCGGACGATACTGTCTTGATTACATCCGATAAAAACGCGGATGAATTGGAACAAAAATTACAGGGCGATTTCCTAAACATGCAAAAATATTTTACAAATTTTGGTTTATTGATTAACTATAAAAAAAAAACAGACTATGTACTTCGGTTCAGAGAAGAAGGATAGTGTGGGCACAAACTTGACAATTAGGACACAGGATGGGAAAATATTAGAGCAAACCCAGCATTATAAATATCTGGGGGTCATAATTGACCAGGAATTGAACTTTAATCAACATGTGACTGAACTTATAAAAAAAATCAACTCAAAACTAGGGGTTATGAGATGCATATCGAATTGTTTAACAAGGGAAATGCGACTGAGTATAGTAAACCAACTACTTCTCCCTGTGATTGATTATGGTTCCCATATCTATAGACACACCTCAAAAAAACAAGAACACAATCTGGATGTTTTATATAATAAATTAGCTAGATTTGTGTTAAATGTGACTTTGGTACCCATCATTGTGATATGTATTTAAGGTTGGGATGGAACTCACTAGAACAGAGGCAGAGGTTTCTTGGTTAACTCAAATAAAGAGTTTACATAAGAATAATTTACAAAATCATTCATTGTATAATTTAAAAAACGAACATGGATTAAATTTACGAAATTCTGGAGCGAGTATATCTTATTCCAAAATTAAAACAGATATAGCACAATGACTTTTCAGTATAAAGTTTCAAAGAGTTGAATAGCTCCCGGACACAAATCTGTCATTATTAGAATATAAGTCTGCAGTGAAAAAAGAGCTGCTTTTTAAATGTTTGTGTAACAGGTGAAGTTTGATTGTTATGAACATATGGTGAATGGATGTATATATAAATGAAATGACTGTATGTACTTAATTGTATGATAATTGTATTTTTACGGTGTGTTTTTGTGTATTGTGTATATTTATTTTGTACAAATACAGGGATGCCTTGTAAATAGGGATTCTCGAATACCTAATGGCATAATATTCTGTATAAATAACATTTTACTACTACTACTACTACTATAATCCCCAGACAAAGGCTGCCAGAATTGAATGTATGAAGGAAATACAACCTTATTTAGTCACCCCATTAAATATTTTTTTTGGGGAGAGACTTTAATTGTAGTTTACACTCGAAAGGAGCAACTAACAAAAAAATGTATTGTGATTCTAACTGTCTCTATACTATAATTTAAACAGCAGGCCTAACTATATGTAATCAGTTAGATAATAAGGGCTTGGGTTGTACTTTTTTTAAAGAGAAAACTGGTTCCATAATAGATTATCTGTTTACATCTAAAGACCTTTTAGTTAAGTCTTTTTCTACCGTCTCAGACCACATGCTTATTGAGGTGGAGGTTGGGAACACTCCCAAAATGAATTTTCAGAATAAGAGATGGAAATTAAATACTTCCATTCTGCAAGATGATACAGTTAAAAATTCTATTACACTGATCCTAAATGCCAGATTATCTGTAGCATTTTTATACTCGGATTTAGGTGTTTGGTGGTGGGAAACAAAAATGACTGTAAAAATTGGTTTAAATATTATAGGACACGTCAGAGAAATTCCAAGTTCTTTTCATATCTGAAATTAAGAACTCATTTACAATATTTAATAACTGTTGCTAATTCCTCCAGAATGGGGTTTTCTGCTCAAATTGACAATATTAAGTTACAGATCAGAGAACTGCAATATGATAGGGCCAGAACACTGCAAGCTCTTATTACAAATCATCTGAAGAAATCTGTCATAGATGACCCCTATGAATTATGTAAAACACTTAGAGATTCCTCCTCTATATATTTTTTACAGCATAATAATAGTAGAGTTTAGAAAGTGGAATCTATTAGCTCTATTATTGAGTCACATTATCAGTCTTTACAACCGGTGTCTTCCCCTTCTTTACAGGACATTAAGAATTATTTGCCCCCCCCCCCATACTTTGACCAGGTAATGATTGTAAATATGAAGGAACCATTTTCCTTACAGGAAATAGAATCAGTTATCAATAATTTGAAAGAAAATATTTCTCCTGGTTTGGATGGCCTGTCAAACCTCTTTTATAAAGTTTTTCGTACGGAGATTGTGGCCTGTCTTAATTTTGTTTTTCAAAAATTTATTGTAGGGGATTCTATCCCAGTTTTTTTCTCTGAAGGACTACAGATATATATTTTTAAATCAGGAAATAGAGGAGACATTAGAAATTGGAGATCAATTACTATATTGAATTCAGACTATAACATTTTCACTACTTTACTAAATAATAGAATCAAACATATGGCAAAAAATGTAATTTTACCTTTTCAGTATTGTGGGTTACCAAATAGGCGAATTCAGTCTGCCTTAGCAACCATAAGAGATTTAATTGAGTATTTGTCTTTAAATGGTAGAACAGATTGTCTGCTCTCTTTAGATATTGAAAAAGCTTTCGACAGGGTAAACCACTTGTTTTTATTTACAACTTTAGAATTTTTGGGGATTCCTAGGTCAGTTATTAAGATTGTAAAATCTTTATATGATTCTCCAAAAGTATATCCGGTAATAAAGGGTAATATTGTTAAAGGATTTGTCATCAAAACAGGGGTACGTCAGGGTTGCCCATTAAGTCCACTGCTGTATACTTTTTCTTTGGAACCCCTTATAAGAGCTTTAAGCAAAGCTCCCAAATGGGAAGGTTTCAAAGTGCCATTAACTGATCATTATTTTATTGTACAGGCATATGCCGATGATGTCTGCTTATTTTTTTAAAATAATGAGCAAATTGGAGAATTTTTTTAAAAGAATTTCTGTCTTTCTCTGCTCTTTCCAATGCTAAATTAAACCTTTCTAAATGAAGAGGTTTGCTGATGGGAAGTAATTTCCAGTCTCCCTTTTTGTGTAATAATATAATAATATCAGTCGAACCTATGACTATTCTAGGTATTCTTTTTGGGTCCCAAAATCTCTCAGATGATAATCGTGAAAGAGTACTGAAAAAGGGGGAATCTAAAATAATTTGTTGGAAACAGCTCAGATTCACGAAAAAAAAAGAATTCTTATTCTGAAACAATTCATTTTGCCATGCTTACAGTATGCAGTTTTAATTTTTTCCTTACCATCACAATATGAAACTAAACTCTATAGTATTTGTTTTCAGATGTTATGGGGTAATAGACTAAACCCTGTAAAAAGATGTTTTACATACCTAGCCCAAAATAAAGGAGGTTTAGGAATGATTGACCCAGTAGTATTTTGCTATACCCTTCTTTTTTTCCTATACAATAAAGTTAAGTTTCGCAGTCCCAGTTAGTAATGAGGCGTTAATGTTTTGAGCCACATTAGGGCACTATTTAACAGCTTGGCTGCATTGTGCACCCAAAATTAACCCACATATCCATTTATCAACCTATTTTAGGCCTGCTGCTCAGAAATTATTTAAATGGCAAGTTACCAAAAGCCAAATATGCATGAACGCATCACAAAAACTTTATTGTTCTGTTATTACTAATATTTACCCCACTATTACAAGTTTTAAGAACTGCCCTATGGCTTTAAATAGTAGGAGTTTGGAACAATTAAGCAATCCTAGACTACCATCGCATATGTGGGAAGTCTAATGGCTTATAATGTATGGTCGGTTGAATATAAGAGGAACTGCAAAATATAAGGCTAAGGAGGAGAGAAATTGCCCATGTATCAAATGCATAAACCAGGAAGAAACAATGGAACATTTTTTTTTATTTTCTGCTCTTATTCTAATCTGTTATGGGCCTAATCTGCAAAGAAATGGAAGTTGGACTGGTTATCTAAACTGACGTATGATATATTGGTGATAGGCATTTTTCCCTCCTAGTCTTAAAACTTATGATTATGGTACTCTGTTGGTATTTGTTGCATGTTTGCAATTTTGTCTATGGCAGATGAGAGGCCAATGGGTCATTTATCAAAAGAAAGCTACTTTTGAGGGACATTGTCTATATGTAGCAAATGAGTTACAAAAAGTGTATTTTGAAGATATTCAACTTTATAATGTAGAGAAAGTAGAGATATTTTGGAAGGGTTTTTCTCATATAATTAAGTATAAATAGGGGGAAAAAGCTGATATGCTCAGGATTTAGAATGGCTTTTGTTTCATCTGTGTTAGGTTCATTTTTGTTTTCAGTTTTTTGGATTTTGTAATATTTTATTATAATTTTTAATGTTCTATTTCATTTATAATTTCTAATGTTTTTTCCTATGTACTATTATAAATAAAATCACCCCTACTCTTTTCGAGAAGTGCCATGAGATCTTTAACATCCACCTGACCTGCCCCTCTAGTGACTTGGACTTGGAGCTGTCTGCTGCTTCAGTGGCTGTAGGGCAGTGATCAGTTCTGATGAAGGGACTAGGACCTGATGCACTGCTCCAGTGTCTCTGGAGCATGGTATCTACCTCTAAAGAGGAGGATCAGGTGCTGCTCTAGATCTCTGGCTGCTGAGAAGCATAGCATTTCCTGCCAGTGATGGAGACCAGGATACCTAGTGCTCCAATGGCTGAGGAGTATGACATCCCTCTCTAATGTGGGGGATCAGGAGTTGATCCACTGATCCAGTGGCTGTGGAGTATGACTTTCCCCTCTAATTAGGGGAGCTAGGAGTTAATTCATGGGTCTGGCAGTTGTGGGTCACAGGGCCTCCTCTGATGAGGGTGACCAAGAGCTGATATGCTTCTCCAGCAGCTCTGTAGCATAGTGCCCCTTCCTTTCCATTCACCCTGTCTTTACCTGAACCAGGAGCAGGTGCCCAACACTGCTGCTGGTACCCCCTTCCCACTCACATATTTAAAAAGTATCCCCCTCTCACCCACCAGATGTTTCAATGCACCTAGGATGGTTTTCCAATCCTGCCACCATATCCCTCATTCCAACCTGCCAGTCACTAAAAGAAACAGAGGCGCCTTCTGACCCACCATGTATTAACTCACTCAGCCCCATAGCGTGTATGTGCATCATCAGGAAAATTCCTCTAGTCCCCATAGCGCATATGTGCATCAGGTATTCACTTCATCTCATCCCCAGAGCGCATATGTGCATCCTGCACTTCTTATGCACTTTCTGGATCAGCCAATCAGGAATAAGGTTATTGGTAAGTGCAGATCAGTAGGAAACATTCCTACCTACCAGAATACCAACTTTATATTGGACGCATTTGCTACCGTTCAGATTTTTTTAGGTTTTAATTTGGGTTAAAAAGTGAAGAAAATGCTATTTTTCTTCATTGCAGGTACCATTACAAAAAATTATAAATGCTAGAAACGTGTGATTCCTGATTTGAAAGCTCTTTTCATTGTGAAAAATATGTATGCTGATGTCTGTGAGCCGGGAGGTGTACTTTTTCTTTAGTTTTTTGGGGATAAAAAAAGTGTAAAAGTGTGATTTTCTCCATTTCAGGTACTGTAAAAAAAAAACTGTAAATGCTAGAAATGTGTCTGACCCATCATTTGAAAGATCTCTTTAATGTGGACAATTATCATGCTGGTGTCTGAAGTCTAGGAGGTGTACTTTTTGTGATACAGGTTTTTATTTGGGAACAAAATGTAAAAAAAATGCTCTTTCTTTTATCATTTCAGGAACTGTGAAAACATATCTGCAAATGCCACTAACACGAGTGACCCATCATTTTAAAGCTCTTGTTATTGTGAACAGTTTCTGTGCAGGTGTCTAGGGGCTAGGAGGCATACTTTTTCAGTTACTGTGGTTTGTGCGTCATGTGGGCAGTTGTACAGAGCATTTTTCTGAATTCAGTCGGTTTACTGGCATTATGTGTTGGCATATGCCTTAGTTTATGATCTGTTTTATTATGTACAACAGCTCAGAAATACTCTAAACCATGGCAGTGTAATGCACAGATGTTGGTGTAATGGAAAACTATCACACAACAGACATTTGCCACTTTTTTTAGTTTTTTTTTTAAAAGAAAAAATGTAAATTTTCATTGTAACATGCTCTGTAAAAAAAAAAAAAAGGTTAATGCTACTAACATGTGTGACCCTTCATTTTAAAGATTTTTTTATTGTGAGCAAACTTTGTGCTGTAAGTTTTGTGATAGGAGTTATACTTTTTTAGTTATTTATACTCCAAGTCGGAGTATTACCATTTTAGCTCTGAACATTCTAACTGCTCAGGAAAAAAGCCATTTTTGCACAAGAATACAGCACTCACTCAAGATTCCATTCTAAAGCTGAGTAAGTTAAAACATAACCCACCCTTTCCCAGCGTATAGCACCCATGCCATTCTCCTTCCCCCAAAGCCAGGACCCTCATCACAAATCCTAAATGTCTTTCAGTGTGATTTCCCGGTGTCACTTCATAAGCTACTCTACTTACAGGGCTGTGTGGGGAAACAGAATAAAATCAAAGTAAGAAAATGCACATACTGCACATGTGGGTGAGGGGCTTTGCGGTTCCACTTTTTTTTTTACTTATTGTCATATCTTGGCCAGTTTGGAGAATTTTAGTCTCAGAGTTTTAGGGTGGACAAGTTGGCACCTCGACATACAATTACATAAGTGTCACCTTGTTAATCTAACCTGAAATGTGTTTTTTTTTGGGGGGGTGAAATTGTTTTTGACAGCTTACATCTCAGTGGTCTTAGACCCTGGAACAAATAAACACTGAAATATAGATAATGATGGCAAAAAAAAAGAAAGATAGTCCATCCAGTCTTCCTGTAACACACTGTCTTACCCTGAGATGTTTTATCAATATGAGTTTTTTGTCTACACTATCTACTCCTTGCTCTGTGTTTCATTACTACCCCCCAAGTAACTACTAAGCCCTTAATTCTGTCCCATCCTTACTGAAACCATTATCAGTTTTGGCACCTACCAACTCAGCTGGCAGACTGTTCCATGGCCCATCCACTCTCACTGTAAAATCAAACTTTCTCATGTCCCTTCAGAACTTCCCCTACCTATCAGCTTTTACTTGTGTCCTTGTGTTCTAGAGTCACTACTCCTGTTGAGTAGTTCCTCACAGATCACCTTGTCCATTCCTTTCTGGAATGTGGAGGGCTCTATTATACAACCCCTCTCTTGTCTGCCATCAAGTGAGTACATGTTCAGGGGACCAGAAGACCTGGCACTTTAGCAGCTGAGCAGCATGGCATACCCCTCTAATAAAGGGGACCGGGAGTTGATTCACTGCTCCAGAAGCTGTGGAGTATGGCTTCTCCCTTGAATGAGGAGAGCAAGTAAGTGATCTGACATGCTGGTGGCTGTGGACTGCAGCAAGTGTAGCATCACCCAAGAACTGGGGGGGGGGGCAGTAGCTGATTCTAGAGCGATGAAGCCCGTGGATCTCTTGTGACAAGGGGGAGCAGGGCTGATCTGCTGCTTCAGCAGCTGTGGAACATGATGTTCTACTCTGAGAAAGGGGCCATAAGCTACTCCTTGTAGGATCTGCCTTGATGACCCTGTATCATTTTGGTTACCCTATGCTGCACCATCTTCTGCCTGACATTGTCTTTCCTTAGGTGAGGACTACAGAACTTGGTACAGTACTCCAGGTGTGGCTTCACCAGTTATTTATAGATAGGCAATGCTACCTCTTTCCTCCTTCTGTCAAAACCATCCCTGATGCACCCAACATCCTGTTTGCCTTACTGCAGACCTTGTTTTACTGGTAAGATTGTTTAAAGGAGTCACTTATGATGATTCCTACAGTATGCCCCTTTCCTTAGAGGTAGTCCATAGCTTAACCCCTCCCATCCAATACTCCATTGTGGGGTTCATGTTCCCTATGTGCATCACTTTGCACTTTTAGGCATTGAATTATAGCTGCCAAACCTTGGACCACCTCCCTAACCATCGCAGGTCCCTCTGCATCTCTCTTACTCCCTCCTCATTGTCTACCGTACCACAGAGCTCAGTGTCATCTGTGAAGAGAAACACCTTGCCCTGAATTCATTCCCCTATGTCACTGATGAACATTTTGAAAAGGACTGGACCCAGGACTGATCCCTGCAAAACCCTACTAGTGACCTCAGTCAGAAAATGCGCCCCTCGCCTCACATCCACATTGCAATTGCTGTGTTAGGCAAAAGTAGGTGTCTCATACAGAAAGAAAAAATTCTCACAACAGGGCTTATAAAAGTATTCTAATATTTATTGTGCAAAACAAAAATGCCGTGCCACAATCCAGGTGCTCGGAAGCATTCTGCCACTTCATCAGAGGGTTTCTGGTGACCTACCTCTCCTCGGCACTGACTTCATTTACCACTCCCCTCTGCTGTCTCCCTTGCAACTAATTTCCCACCCATCTAGCTATGTCCTTCACTCCACCCAGTTTTTCTAGCTTCTTCAGCATCCTTCTGAGAGGCACTAAGTGTTGAATGCCTTTCTGAAGTTGAAGGAGAGTACATCCACTGCATGACCCTTATCTACTGTCCTAGTTTCCTGGACACAACCCCTGCAAGGCACAGCAAGGCAAAGGCAAGAGAAATGTATTTGTTAGGTGCCTATTCAGTGCTCTGAGTGCCGTACAAGTGGGATAGATGTTTCAAATGATACACACCAGAATACAACATGTCAGGAAATAAAAAGGGGCAAAGATTCAAAATATTCCACCTTAATTTATTTTGTTTAACCACCTATTAAACTCCTCAGTCTCCGCCTTCCTCACCCTGTCCTTCCCATTCTCCCTACCCCACTCAGAGAGGACATCAGAATAGGCCAAGGAAGATGTGTGAACCTCAGTCTGTCTCAGTCTTCAAAAATTAGACTTTACTGCCTCCATAGGCTGGTTTGCCAGATCATTGGAACTTAAGTGTACCAGTACACAAAGCTCCCCCACACCCTCCTCTACCTTCCTCCCTATCCTACCTATCCTATCCATATCCTGAATGGCCAATACTCCAGGACTGTGAAATTTGGTTTGCACAGCCTCATTGGTTAATTGTTTGGCAAGTTTAGCCAAAATCAGTTTGGTGGTTCAAAAGTTATGAATTTGTGAAATTATGTAAAAACCCACAAATTGAACATTTGTTTTTGCTCACAGCTAGCAAAAAAAATTCTGAATGATTTAACTATGAAACTAGCAGGTTTGTGAGAGTTTAAGCCAGTGAGGTGTCTTGGTGGGTGGGTGGGGGTTACAATTAATAATTATTTTGTTTTGAAATTAAAAGATTTTAAAGTTCAAGCATGCATGGACAGTTGTTCACAACTTGAGAAACAACTGAAAAATGTGACTTTCTCAGAATTAAAGCTAGACACAGACAAAAACTTTAAAAGATAAAAATGAAAAAAAATTCTTAACTGAAGGTTGACAGTTGCGTGTTTTTTAAAAGAAAGTCTAACAAGAAATCTGCACTGACTTTCTTAAAATGAATGAATAATAGCATTTTAACTGAAAAAACCTTGAAGATTGCCTTGAAAAACTGCTGAGATCCATAGCATTAACAAACTCAGAACATACATTATAAATAGCACGTGAACTATTATGAAAACACCCCACCAAAATAAAAGCAGCCGAGATCATGACCAAACAAAATTGAAAAACATGCCAGTCTTTTATGTTGGCTCGCGCTTATGCGCCAGCCAACATATTGCAGTAGTAGCAGATTTGGAGGTGCGGTCACTGTGGGCGAATGCAGGGCACGCATCAGTAGGTGCGTCCATCATTCCCCAATAAGCTAGCATGCAACATGTACAGTGGTCACCAGATCTAAGAAAAGTGGCACTGTAATGACAGCCAAGCTCATCACACAGTGGCACAATAACACGCCTCCCAACGTGGCTTTCCTGGTGAAGCAGTTTGAGAAATCTGGCTGCACTGACTGCAGCCGCTCAGAGTGCCGACTTCAGGGGTGCCCAATCCCCCTGTCGGCATTCCCTGACCCACTTTATTTGCCAACAGGGGAGCCCAATCCCTATTGGCATAATGCCCCCCTCCCAATCCAATTCTGTGTTGAGGGGGTGCCCAATCCTCCTCGGCATCATGCACCCCCCCAAAAGTCTTTCTTTGTGGACTGGGGGCCCAATCCCCATCAGCATAATGTCCCCAACCCCTATTTGTGCTGTGTGCTGAGGGGGTGCCCAATCCTCCTCGGCATTATGTGCCCCCCACCCATTTCTGTGCTGACAGGGGGCCTAATCCCCATCGGCTGTGGTCTCCCTCCCCGTAATGCAGGTGGTACACTGGGAGCCCACTGCAGTGTACCAAATAAACACCTGCCAAAAAAGAAAACTGACCCTCGTTGTCTTTTTTAGTTTTTCCCTGTAAAAGAAGAAAATGGTCCCACGCGGTTTCTCCTGCCCCCTCCTCCAACCCGCGCCCACCCTCTGTGTACCCTGCCTCCCCACAAGCCCTCTCACCCCATACTTACCTCCAGAGCCCGACACGATGATCTTCAGCAGACTGGGAACACGTCTGCACTCTTCAAAGCCGATCACGAACTGAAGAAATGCCAGTAAGCTATATAATGGCATAAATAGGGTTTTTTCGACTTTGGTGCATATCTCGGGCATTTTTGGGAATTTTGACACCAAATTTTTAACGTGGGGTTACTGAAACCCCTCCTCATGAATTCAGTCACTGTTATGGCATTATTCTGTCCCAAAAGGTGATTTTTGCAGTCACTGCGCAGAATCACCTTTCAGGCCCAAGTAACAAAATGACAGTGCCACTGTTCATGAGGTGGGTTCTCAAAAAGTCTGTGTTGCAAAACTGGTGAAAAAAATCCAAAAAATGTCTGTTTTACGAGCGTGCGTTGTGCAGTTTCCATGCACGTTCATAACTTCTTGAATTTGTAATATTTTCGCTCCAGATTTTCAACATTGGCATTTTTCCACACCTCCTTATGAGCAGTACAGCTGTCATTTTACATATCCTGGCCAAAATGTGTTTTCATACTTCTGGCACTGAATAGCAGAGTCACTGTTGGAGATCAGTTTTAGGGACAGATTAAGAAAATGACAGTGACACTGTTCATTAGTAGAGGTCCTAAAATGCCTATGTTGAAAATTTGGTGATGAAAGTCCATAAAATGACTGCGTTACAAGCATGCATTGTGCAGTTTCCATGCATCCTTGTAACTTCACAAATTTACAATATTTTCATGCCAGATTTTCAACACTGGCATTTTTTCATACCTCCTTATGAACAGTACAGCTGTCATTTTTCACATCCTGCCCCAAATGTGTTTGTGCACCTGTGGCGCACAATGGCATGGCCACTGTGGGAAATCAACTTTTGGGACAGATTAACAAAATCACAGTGCCACTGTTCATGAAGGGTGGTCCCAAAATGCCTATGTTGAAAATGTGGTTAAAAAAATCCCCAAAATAATTGGGTTATGGACATGTGTTGCGCAGTTTACATGCATGCTCATGACTTCACCCATTTCTCATATTTTCACTCCAGATTTTCAACGTTGCCACTTTTTTACACCTCCTCATGAACAATACAGTTGTCATTTTTCACATCCTGCCCAAAATGTGTTTTTGTGCCTGTGTTGCCAATTGGCATAGTCACTGTGCAAAATCACCTTTCGACTAACAAACTGATACTGCCACTCTTCATGAGGTGGGGTCACAAAAAGCCTATGCTGAAAATTTGGAGTGAAAATACCAACAAACACCTACGGCGTTAGGGTTTCTAACTAAAACACCCCACCCTGTAGAGACTGACGGGTGTCAGGGGTGTGACTTGGGATCATTGGCTGTAATGCTCATGCTATTCCACCCCCCCCACACCCACCCTGCACCCAGTGACAAGCATCGAGGTGAGCCTTGGAGTGTTTGGCCCTAAAGTTCACTCCATTCTCCTATACTGCACCCATTTCAGTGTATTTCCTTATGAATGGGGTAAGTATAAGACCCAAAGACCCCGAAGCACACCACAACACTTGTCAGTGTCTACAGGGTAAGGTAAGGTAAAATAGCATGAGTGTTATAGCTGACGACCCTAAGGCACACCCCAACGCCTGTTACTCTCTGCAGGGTGGGGGTGGGGTTGGCGTCAGGTCCATACTTCACTGCCACTTCTATTATTATTTATTTATTTATTTAAGAGATTAACCAGGCAGGCATACTGAGCAGGGGACCACTCATTTCCAGATGCAACCTGGGGAGTTACAGGAGTACAAATCAGGGCAGGTATTTACAAAGATAATTTACATAGGTGCAGAGTATATACAAGCAGAGAGCATTTAGGTACACAGGTATTTTCAAAGTTTTAACATAGGTACAGAGTATAACAAGGCAGAGAACATGTAGGTACTCAGGCAGTGTGCGAACACTCGATTAGGCACAAGGAATCTAAACCAATCAGTAAATGCATTACAATATTTCTGAGCCTGTGGAGCTGCTGGAGGGAGTAAACAATGCAACACTAGCAGGGGCACATGTTTATAGATTCAGGGTTGGTGGTAGCAGTTGCATGTGTCTGAGAAGTGTGCTTGGAGAAGCAGGTTAAGGAGTCTTAGGTTAGAGGTGAGCCTGATATCTGCAGGTAGATCATTCCAAAGTTTGGGCAAGCGATATTTGAAGGCTGATTGACCCTTGAATGTATGCATGAATGGGACTTGGAGAAGCCTGGAGTCAGAGCTTCTGAGTGAGTAGGCAGGGGAGGGTTGTGCCGATAAGGCAGTGCCGAGGTAAGGGGGGAGGGAATTTGACCAGAATTTAGCTATGACACTGGAGCAGTGTATCAGTCTGTGGGACGCTAGCAAGTGTAGTGCTAGGGAGCTGTATAGGTCACAGTGATGGGTCGTAGGGGAGCAGTCCAGGATGATGCGACAGAAGGAATGAAAGATGGTGTCCAGGCTGGCCAGGGTGGATGAGGGTGCTGCGCCATAGACCACGTCGCCATAGTCAAATATTGGGAGAATCATTTTATGCACTATTACCCTCCGGACCGTGGTGGGCATGCTCCCTTTGTTGTGATATAGTGCACCCAGTTTGGGGTGCAGTTTTTTGTGTAGCGAGTCGATGTGAACGGAGAAATCAAGGTGTTGGTCAAGAAAGACTCCCAGGTATCTAAAGGAGGTGCAAGACTCCAGGGGGGACACGTCCAGGATATGGAAGGCAGGGGCAGCAGCTAGGCGGGAGAGTCAGGGTTGCGTGCAGAAGGTAAGGGAGATAGTTTTCTTTGCATTTAGGAATAGTTGGTTGGACCTAAACCATAGCTGTACGGCATCAAAGTCCTGTTGGAGAGCAGTGGAGACAACACCAGTTTAGGGGCCAGAGGCGTACAGTGTGGTGTCATCCACGTACATTTGTATGGCTGAGTTTGTGCAGGCCAGCGGGAGGTCATTTAGAAATATAGAGAATAGTAGCGGGCCCAGAACAGAGCCTTGGGGGACCCCAAGATGACTGGGAGGGGGGGAGATACTTGTGAGATAATTATGCATCTCTGACTCCTGCACTACCAATGCCAATGCCAGTGAGACAACATTCAGCATTGACAAATGCTTGTTGCTGTTTATATTGTTGCTTTTTTTGAACAAGGTGACTCTCCCTTGCTGATATACCTGGAGAGCCTGGTTCAGTGATAAAGGGAGGTAATTTGGATGGAGTTTCTGGCCTTTACTTGCTCCTATTGTTAATGTGACGGACTCCTGAACATGAATGGAGTCTCTTAGCTCATACTCCAATTTACAGATGCCTGAATAAACGGAGCTTTGAGCGTTTGAATTCAAATGGATAGACTTTCGAATATAATGGAGCCACAACTCTCTTCAGCTGAAACTAAAATTAAAAAAAGAACTCCATTCATGCCTATATATACCCTTAATATTTCTCAATCATTTGTGTATATTGTTCATTCTTTTGTGCTCTGAATTAAATATAATTTATCATTGTATCTAAACTTATAGGAGAAAGGAGGTTTGGACTATTGATCCCTCAGCAGGGGCAGTTTAGGCTGTTTAGACTGGTTGTTTATTGCAGCCTGGAAGATAATTCACACCAGTTTATTTGGATTGCTGGTGTTGGGTGGAATTATTAGCTGGCAGTTTGGCTACAGTTCTGTTGAGGTGCTTGCTAATCGTGGAATAAGAATATAAATAACAACATTTTCTGGGACACTTGTACTACTATTTATACTAGCCACACTTTACACAGGTTTAGCAAAGAGCAATAACTGATTATATTTTATAATTTCTCTTGCATGGCAAATGCATAAAATGCTATGTACGCATGGAATTTTGTATGTTTCTATGTCCTGTAAAGGCTTCTGTGCCAAACAATAAACCTTTTTGAACTTTGAACATGTGGCTGCTCTCTAATACCCTCCTAGGCCTAGCCTGAATAATATGTGTCTGCCCTAGAATACCCTCCTGGGCCTACCCTGAATAACATTTAGCTGCTCCCCGGTGTCCTTCTAGGTCTAGCTTGAATAACATTTGACTGCTCTACAGTGCCATCCTAGACTTTGCCCAAATAATGGGCTGCTGTCTGATGCCTTCCTAGACCTAACTTCAATAGCATGTGACTGCTCTCTGTTGCCCTCCTAGGCCCAGCCTGAATAACATATGGCCACTCTCTGGTGCCATCCTAGGCCAAACCTGAATAACATGTGGCTGTTGTGTCCTCCTAGGCCTAGCCTGAATAACAACTGACTTCTCTCAGGTGTCCTCCTAGGCCTAGCCTGAATAACATGCAGCTGCTTTCCAATGGCCTCCTAGGCCAAGCCTGAGCAACATGTGGTTGCTCTTCTATGCCTTCCTAGGCCTAGGCTGAATATTATGTGGCTGCTCTCTCATGCCTTCCTAGGCCTGCCCTGAACAACATGTGGCCACTTGCCAGAGCTTTTCTAGGCATAACATGAATAACATTTAGCTGCTGCCTGGCCCTCTCAGGCCTAGCCTGAACAACATGTGGCTACCATCCAATACCCTCCTGGACCAAGCCTGAATATTATGTGGCTGCAATCTCATGCCTTCTTAGGCCTACCCTGAATAACATGTGGCTGCTCTCCGGTGCTCTGCTAGACCTACCATGGATAACAAGTAGCTGCTCCCTGGCCTTATCAGGCCTAGCCTGAACAACATGTGTCGTTCATCCAATACCCTCCTGGGCCTAGCTTGAATAACATTTAGCTGCTCTCTGGTGCCCTTCTTGGTCTAGCCTGAATAACACGTGGCTGATCTCTAGTGTCCTCCTAAGCCTAGCCTGAATAATGTGGCTGTTCTCTGGTATCATCCTAGGCCTAACCTGAATAACATGAAGCTGCTCTCGTATGCCCTCCTAGGCCTATGACATCTAGCTGCTCTCTGATGCCATCCTACGCCTAACCTAAATTACATGTGGCTGCTCTGTGGTGCCCTCCCAGTCCCAGCCTGAATAACATGACGCTTCTCTCTGGTGCCCTCCTAGGCCCAGTCTGAATAACATGTGTCTGCTCTCTGATGCTTTCATAGACCTTATCTAACTAACTTGTGACTGCTTTCTGGTGCCCTCCTAGGCCCAGCCATAATAATATGTGGCTGCTTTCTGTTGCCATCCTAAGCCAAGCCTGAATAACATGATGCCTCCTAGGCCCAGCCTTAATAACACATGGCTTTCTGATGCCATCCTAGGCCAAGCCTAAATTACATGTAGGTGCTCTCCGATGCCCTCCTAGGCCCAGCGTGAATAACATGTGGCTGTGTGGTGCCCTCCTCGGCCTAGCCTGAATAACACATGGCTTCTCTCTAGTGCCCTCCTCGGCCTAGCCTGAATAACACATGGCTTTTCTCTGGTGCCCTCCTAGGCCTAGCCTGAATAACGTGGATGGTCTCCAATGCCTCTTAGATCTAGCCTGAATAACGTGGCTGCTCTCTGGTACCCTTCTAGGCCTAGCCTGAGACACATGTAGCTGCACAGTGATGTGCCCCAGACCAAATCTGAATAATACGTAGCTGCTTTTTGGTGCCTTTTAGGCCCAGTCTGAAAAACCTGTGGCTACTCTCTGATGCCCTCTTGGGATCTAGCCTGAATAATATGTGGCTGCTCTCTGGTTTCCTCCCAGTCCTAGCCTGAATAACATGTTGTTGATGTCCAATGCCTTCTTAAGCCCCACCCGAATAAGCAATTGCTGCTCTCCGATGCCTTCCTTGGCCTAGCCTGAATAGTATGAGGCTGCTTTCTGGTGTCCCCCCCCCACCGAGGCCTAGCCTGAATAGTATGTGGCTGCTCTCTGATGCCGTCCTAGATCAAGCCTAACTGGCATGTGGCTGCCCTCTGATTCCTTCCCAGGCAAAGTCAAAACAGTTATTTTTCTTCCCTGCAGCTAAATGCCAGTCCAGGTGCAACTGTCAAAACACATCTCAGCACCACACCATGGTGCACAATACAATGAACTACTTCAGCCTTTCAGTACCGGGGCACTATCATCTTCCCATTAGTACTAGTGTTTTACCCTTTTACTGCTAAACAGAGCTCCCACAGCATTACCGCATACTCAACTATTTCTTTTATTACCTAGTTTTTGTTAACTGAGAAGGAGTACTTGGCATGTCTGCTTTTTTTCAGCTTCTATCCAGGATATGGGGACCATGGAATCAGTGTAGGCCTGTTGCTGCTGCACATGGACAGATGGTGGTAGTGACCTTAAAATAACTGGTTAGCAATGATTAGTGGAACAGTGAAATACCAAACCAAAACAGAGGTATTTGTAAGCTCCTGGCTGGTTGGCCAAATCCAGTTAATTGTCACTGAACTATTTGTAAAGTCCCCAGTTGCAGGAGCAAGCCCTGGATTTACTTATTGTTCTGGTACTAGAAGATCAACCTTGCTGTGCAGGTGACTGATGTTGCAGGCCTCAGTGATCTCACTCTGGCAGCTGTCTGGTTGCTCCATTTCTCTGCTGTTCACTGTAAGCCCCCCATGTCTGGGCTTACTTCAATGCCCAGGGAGCATCAGTACCCAGTTTGGTGCCATGACCCATAGAATGGACAAGGCCCTGGCATCAGGCTATAAGAGGGATGCCGCAGTGAGAAAAAGGGGTCTTCGTGAGCCATGCTGTGGGGTCCGGAGAGTGTTGCAGGGCCAGAGCCATTGGGCCAGAGGTCAGGCGATAGCCGTCCCAGTTCCTAGGATGTTCTAGGCATCCCATAGATGGCAGTGTGTATGGGCTGAGGAGTTATGGGTGCCATTTGTGCCAGTGTGGAGATCCTGAGGGCTGGCATTCCTACCATTGGTTGGAGCCTAGGCCGGGGAAGTACCGGAAGAGGGCCCGAACTATGACTTTGGCACCATGGTGGGACAGACAGGCAGGCAGCTGGAGGATTCCAAGCCTGGGTCAGTGGCTGCCATGATAAGGCTCTGGGTCTGAATGTGAGAGGTCAACCAAGGAGTGCCCCGAGGTGGTAGCTCGAGGCCCTTCAGCCGCAGTCCATGTCCACCGGAAGATTTGTATGCCCTCAAAGAGTGACCATTTAGAGTTTTGTTCAGAGCCCAGTTTTCAGCCCCTTCGGAGCTGCAACAAGGGTGCAGGCCATGTCCTTGGAAACCACCCCTTAAATGGGTCTGAGGGGTGGGCGCTGCACCAGGTCTTGCAAGCTCCACGAGGTGGGGAGTAAGTGAAGCTGTGAGAAAATGGGAAGCCAAGACTATTGAGAGCAGTGCCCACTGTGAAGGTAGTCAAACAGTAGCCCCATCACTGGGACAGAGGGAAATGAAGCATGGATTGCTATGAATGTGTGTGTGTGCCTGAGTAAATCCTCTGCTGCCATCACAAATATTTCTGGAGCTCACTCAGCTCCACTGTGGAGGGAATTCATGTTCGGGACTTGTGCCACAAGATAGGTGCCATGGCCTTGGCAGTAGAAAAATGTTTATGAATCAACTGTCCCTTACACTCCATGGAGCAGACTACAACCATGGCTTGAGCCTTGCAAAAACTGTTCAGGGAGAAATCAAACAAATTCCATATTGTTTGAAATGCATTTCTGTTTGGACAATGTTCTCTGTTCATTCCAGCAGTATCCTGTTTGAACTGTGCCAGAAACCTTCTAACAAGTTTTGCCCCAAGGAAAAGTCATCTACCCCTCTGGTCACCCCGGAAAACACCCTGATGGAGACCATCTGTCACCAAGTTGAACCCGGATGCTCAGGTACATTTTTTATAAGTGGCAAGTGATTAATGCTGGACAGTGTTCTTTGGCTGTGGTGCTCTCCCTTCCCCTCAAACTCAAAGACCTTCTAAAATACCCCTAGACATGGGGAAGAGGGTCTACAGCACTTTCCTACTACTTGGTGTCAGGGATGGCTGTGAAGTTCAGAGTTTTGGCTGTTTGACTGATCAAACCAGTGGGGGTCTGTGTCACCTTTCATGTTGAGGCATTCTATCCCAGGGGTAGTGATGGATAACCTGGTAGTGAGCTATGGTACTCACTGAGCAGATCCCACAGTGGCCATGGGCAGTAGTTGAGCACAGTCTTTACTTTCTGTGGCTGGCATTAATTAGTTTTGCAGGTGTGTTTGACTCAGCATAAGAATTCCTCCAATAGCAACCATGGGATCTGCTTGATGCTATTCTGTCTCGTTCTTGCAGACAGACATGCACTGTGTTGCACTACAGCTGTCCGCAGCACTCAGAAAGTCTACACATATGTGATCACATGCAAATCTGTCTTGAGAGTGGCTTAGCCGCTGCTCTCAATGGGGGAATCAACAGAGCTGATTGGCCAAAAAGGGCTGTCCATACAGGCTGTCTTGCAGATCTGTCACTAAACAGACAGCTGGGGACTGAAATGTCACCTGCATTAGCTAAGTCTGTCAGTGTTCCATGAGCCCCTGTGGCTTGTTCTACAGGCAAATATTCCCCTTTGGGTGACCCATCACCCTTTGATCTCATTGACAAGGCAGGGTGGGTCAAAGGCCATGAACATGACAGTTGATTTACAGTCTAATAGCAGATTCCCCCAGATTGCTTAGTGTTATGTGTAGTACAGCTTTAAGAAATCTACTTCCTGTGAGTCTTCCTGTCTGTGTGTGTTGAGAACAGTTTTTCCCTTGTGTTTGAGCTGAATGGAAGTAAACAGAGAAGGCCTAAATTTCTGTGATGCATGTTTTTCCTCTACCAAGACCCTGATGTGTTTAAGGTACTTATTTTCGGCCATCAAATACAACAAACTGGCTACAAGGATGGTAAAAATGTTCATAGTTCCAGTTTTCTGAATTACACCATTTTGTGACTTTCTGCATTGGAGGCAAGTAAGCTATTTGGAACTGTACATTATCATGGCAGCTTCAGCCAGCTTTGAGACTTTAACAGGAACAGACTGGGATACATAGTCCAGATGGTTTGATCAGTGATTATTACTTAATCCTGCCATATAAGCTGCTAAAAATGGACAGCAGGGTGAACTTATTCAAGCTGCTTTTTGTACTTTCTTGGGGAGTGAAATCTCCAAACTTTTATGCAGTCTGTGTGCACTGGACCGGCGGAGAATTTTCATATCAAGAGCTAAAGGCTAATTTGAATGCACAATACAGTTTAATGACTTTTCCAAGGGCTGAATGGTATAAATTCTACCGTTGCTGTCAGAAACCAGATCAGTCATTACAATCTCATTTGGCTGAGATCAAACGCTTAGCTCTCACATGTGAGTGGAGCAGGGAGCATCTTGAATCTAATTTAGCTGATAATTTTGTTATGGGGTTGAATAATGAACATCGTATTAAACAATTACTTTCTGTAAGTGTCAAGAAGTCTGCTGATGAACTTTTACACATGGCACTAATGTATGAGGCTGCAGAAAATGAAGCACATGCTAAGATAGACACTAAAAATGAGGTATACTGTAAATAGCAGCAGTAAACCCCAAATTGAAACAGCTCAAACCTATTTCTAAGCCACTGTTCTCAAAGAAACATTCAACCACTCCACCCAACCTGCACGATAAGTACACATGTGCATCATGTGGGTCTTCTCAGCATAGCAGGGACCAATGCAAATTCAGAGAAGTTCAGTGTCATGCCTGTAAACATCAGGGTCAAATTGCTAAAGTCTGCAGGAACAGCAGAACTGCAGTGATCAGTTCAGAGAGCACAGACAGTGCAGTGGTTCCTATTGCACCACAAATGCAGACTAAAGATGTTCCTCCTTTCTATGTGTTACTTCAGTTGCCACAACTGAGACATCAGTTGTGTTTAATGGTAGACTCTGCTTCTACAGTTACTTTCATTAACTATCAAACATGGTCTGATCTGGATAAGCCACCATTGTCTCCTTGTAATAGGGTGCTGCATGCATTTGAAGGGCAACCAATTCAGCCACTGGGCTTGTTTACCACTTTGGCACACAAAACTTATTCTCCTAGTATACCTTCAACTTTTCTAGATTCAAAAAGGGTGTCAACATTTTGAGCAGAGACGCTGAGGTTCTTCTAAACATTCATATTGATCCAGCAGATTTTGGCCTACTTGCTGCTGTCCAGGTACCACAAAGCAGTAACCCGCCCAAGCTTGGGGAGATTTTAGACATGTATTCAGAGTTGTGAAAAGGCCTGGGGTGTTGCACAACTGCAAAAGCCAATCTAGTTACAAAGCCTGATGCAGTCCCTAAGTTTTGAAAACCACGAACTCTTCCTTCTGCCTTAAAACTGGTTGTTGGGGCAGAATTGGACAGATTGGAAAAAAGCAGGTGTGCTGAAAAAGGTTTCCAGTTCAGATTGGGCTACTCCAATTGTGGTGGTATCTAAACCAGGTGGTAAGGTTTGAATATGTGGAAATTTTAAGGTGACACTTAATCCAGTATTTAGCACAGATGTATTTCCTTTACCCTTACCAGAGGAACTTTTTCATAGACTGAATGGTTATGTGGCATTTTCTAAACTGGACCTCGCTGATGCATAACTTCAAGTGGAACTGGATACAGACTCTCAGAAATTGGTAGTGATTAATACACACCAAGGATTATACAAGTACAAACAGTTATGTTTTGGCCTTAGTTCTGCACCTGCTATTTTCAAAAAAGTGATTGAGCAAACAGTGGGTGATATACCAGGTGTTGCTTGTTACTTGGATGACATCACTGTCATGGGCAAGACAGAAGCAGAACATTTACTTAACTTACAAAAGACTTTAGAGAGATTGCAACAGAGTGGAATCAGACTCAGGAGAGAAAAATGCCAATTTTGTCAACCAAGTGTCATGTACTTAGGTCACACTATTGACAAAGATGGAATTTGTCTGAATGATAAAAAGGTGGAAGCCATTGTGCACATGCCTGAACCGCAGAATGTTTCAGAGTTGCACTCATTCTTGGGTATGGTGTGCTGCTATGACCATTTCATACCTGGCTTAGCTATCCTAAATGAACTGTTACATAAGGGTACTCCGTGGCAGTGGACCAAGGGCCACAGTAAGGCAGTTCAAGCCATCAAGCTCTCTCTAACCAATGAGAATAATTTAACTTATTGTGACTCTAACTTACCTATCACATTGGCCTGTGATGCTAGTCCTGTGGGTATAGGAGCTGTCCTTTTCCATACAGATCCAGATGGAGTGGAGAAGCCGATAGCCCATGCTTCATGCAAACTCACTGCAGCTGAAAGGAATTATGCCCAGATTCAGAGAGTGGCGTTAGCAATTGTGTTCGGAGTCCAGAAATTTCACCAATACTTTCTAGGTAGCAAGTTTCACCTGAAGACGGATCACAAGCCACTAGTGACAATTTTCAGTGCAGAAAAAGGAATTCCTGAGACAGCTGCTAGCTAACTTCAACAATGGGCATTAATTTTGTCTGCCTATAATTTCGAGATTACATACCAACCAGCAGACCAGCATAGAAATGCAGATGCTTTGTCAAGGTTACCAATCTCCAGAGAAATGGAGTTCGATGTGGGACTTAAAGAGGAGACATTACTATGCCAGGTGGGGCCAGACACTTTTCCAGTGCAATTCATAGATATGGAGGACTCTACTGTTGTGTGTGCAATGGAGCTATAATAGTTAGATCAGCTTCCAGTACTAGCCAAGGATATTGCAAAAGTGACTAGTCAAGATGCAGTTTTGAAACAAGTGTATCAGTATACGCTTGAGGGTTGGCCACAAGGCACTACTTGTTTGGCTGAACTACAACCCTACTGTACAAAGAGACTGCAGTTGTCCATTGCTGAGGGGTGTCTTCTATGGGGATTGCGTGTCATAGTACCCCAATGTTATCACTGAAATGTGTTGACTCTTTTGCATATAGGCCATCCAGGCATTGCTAAAATGAAATCCCTAGCCAGACTTCACAGATGGTGACCTTTGGTATTCCATGAGTAGGGCACATGGGGAAGAGCGCTGTCCGTAATGGCGACCTGCTCCCCAGCAAATCCCTCATGGTGATGGGGGGGTAGGGTGGTCGGATGGGGGCAGCAAAATATGCATGTGGGGAGCGAGCATGCCGAGCATGGCTGGGAGGGATGGAGGAGCTGTGGGGGTGCTGTGGTGGGCTGCTAAGCTGCATCATGGCATCAAGGGTTGGTCCATGGCTGTGGCTGGTGTGGTACCAGGTTCAGGTCTGGGCACTGGTGCAATTTTATTGTGCCCGGCCTGAACTTTTTAATTTTTAATGTTTTTACCCCTCCTGACATGCACCCACCAGAGTTGAGAATCCTTTAGTAAGGGGGTGCAGAGGAACACAGCCCTCCCACACAGAAAACATTAAAAAGTAAGTCCCCGCTGCCATTTTCCTGTGTGCTGGTGTGTTAGAGTGCAGAAAATGTTTTTGGCACTCCATACTTCTTGATAACAGCGATCACCTTTAGGCTTTAACCATTATCACATAGAACCAGTGGCCTTCTGTTGACAGAGACCTATACCAGGTTGTGCAAAGATGTGAAGGTTGTGCTGTATCAAAGGGAAATCTGACAAGAGCTCCAGTTCAACATTGAGAACAACCTGAAAAATCCTGGCAAACGTTGCATATTGATTTCGCAGGACCTTATTTAAATTCCATGTGTTTACTCTTAATTGATGCTTATAGTAAATGGCCAGAAATTCATCAAATGTCTACGACAACTACTGAGAGTACCATTAAAGTATTGAAATCTATCTTTGTTACCCATGGTTTTCCGCAAGTGATTATCTCAGATAACGGACCACAGTTCACATCTGTTGAATTCTAAGCATTTTGCCACCAACATGGTATCTGCCATATTTTCTCACGTCCCTACCACCCAAGTTCAAATGGTGAAGCAGAACACCTGGTTCAGACTTTTAAAAAGATTATGGACAAAGCTAACCCTATTACAGTGATGGCAATACAAATAGCCCTTTTGGGACTTTCTTGTGCTGTATCAAACAACACCACATTGTGTCATGGGAATATCCCCTGCAGAATTGTTGTTTGAACATCAGATTCGAACTCAATTGGACCTTCTTCACCCTCTAGGCTATAAGTCAGTAACTGAAATGCTTCCTTAGACCAGATCCTTCAAACCAAATGATCTTGTGTGGGTCAGGATGTATGCAGGCCCGAAGAGATGGATAGAAGACGTGGTAAAAAAAAAGTTTGGAAATTTTGTGTATAGTGTTCAACTGACTAGCCAGAGGAGAGTGAAAAAACATGTGGACCAATTACGTGCTAGAATTGAGACTGAACAAAAAAGGGATACCCAGAGTTGGGGCAGTTATTCAGCATTATTTCTTCCAGAACAAGGAAAGGAAGAGATAGTGGAACTGTAGCATTTGCAACAAGATGTGGCTGACACTAATTAGATTCCACAGCAACAGCCTCCGTCCTGCTACATCAGTCGGGACAAATAAGACGTCCACCAAGGATAATGGACTTGTAGAGATATTGTGTAATGACACAGACTAACTAAAAGGGACATTGCAGTAATAACTTTAATTGTTTCATATTACTTCTGAATTATTGACTTACGTACTTTCTAGCTAAGTCAGGAGGGATTGTTATGTGTAGTACAGCTTTAAGAAATCTACTTCATGTGAGTCTTCCTGTCTGCGTGTGTTGAGAACAGTTTTCCCCTTATGTCTGAGCTGAATGGAAGTAAACAGAGAAGGCCTAAATTTCTGTGGTGCATGTTTTTCTTCTACCAAGACCCTGATGTGTTTAAGGTACTTATTTTCGGGGCACCAGATACAACACTTAGTCACACGAAGTTCCATGTCTATCCATACTCCAAACCTGTCTTGCTACACAGGAGCAAACTTGCATCCAGTTAGGTCAGCACACAGACCAGGCGATTCTTTGTCCTGTCAGTAACAAAGCAGTGCCAGCTCCAGCGGTGATGGAAAATGCCTTTGATGTACTGTACAAGCAGTAAGGATGTCTTGAAGGCATAGTAGCCAACAAGTGGGGGAGAGGGCAATATAGAAGTAATATAATGCAGGGTGGCAGCAGTGTTTATTGCAGTGTGTGTGTATGTGTGTGTGTATGTGTGTGTGTGTGTGAAGTGCTTTTGCAGTACTGGGTACTCCCCCATCTGCTGTCAGCTCTAAGCACATACAGAATATGTGTGAGAATGCCCAGTGATTCCAAACTGTGAGCGTGGTCCCAAGGGCAGGCTGTGGTCTGGAGGGACCAGTGCAAGAGCGTGAAAGAGGTTGGCTGTGTGTGGCTCTCCCTCCTGTGAGTGAGAAGGGATGTTCTTCTTAATTAAAATATTTAGTAGGCAGCAGGCAAGCACCAAGCTAAGATAATGGGGATTGGGCAGCATTTTAAATAAAGAAATAAAGGGGCATTGACAAAATGATTGGGGGATCTCAGGGAGAAAATAAAACTGTGCCATCACTGATGCAAGTACCTGAGTGCAGAGGCTCCATAAAAGTACAATAAATCAAGGAAAACACACAAAAACCACAATATTTCAATAAAATAAACTTATGGGGCACAGGTAAGACTCTGGGAGCCTTGGCAGAGTACTGTAGGCAGTACTAATTCAAGGAATTGAATTTGATATGGCAATATGGTGCTAAAAGAAGTTGATGTGATGCGAGACAGCAGTCAAAGAATTAGAACTGCACAAAAATGTACACATTGTACTCAAATAAGATATTTAAGTACAATGTGAATAGATTTTTCCTTAATTTTTATCACTTCTTGTTAAGAGCACATACTCACCCATGGAAGAGTTTCTGGGGTCTAGAAAACCTGGAAGGGGGCGTTACTAGCCCTGGAAGAAGAGGAGGAGTCTGAATTTTTAAGAAGAAGAAATACAACAGCTATTTTGGCAAACAGAAGGCTGAGTGAAGCAGCCTAGGGGAGGTTCTGGGTGCCTGGGTTCAAGTTTCAGTCAGAAAGCCTTAGGACAGCCTCTGGGTTGAGGCAAGCAGATTTGTCTGTGCTTTACTATCTGTAACTAATTCCATGTCACCCCTGAAAAAGGGACCCTGGTCTCAGTGGGCCTTCCCAGTCAAAAAAATTCAATAAAGAAATAAACTGATGTTTATTAATGGTGGAGACAAACATCCTTAGGGAGCAGTTTTGTAAGCCATAAACCACTAATTTTCAATAAATTCTACAGAGTTGTGGCAGTGGAGGCTGTCCCGGTGGCACTTAAGGTTGAGGTGCTGGTCACTACACCTTGCGCCATGACAGCGACCCGGGTTAAGGAACGAGCCAGGGCCACCGGGGGTCGACAGGGGCAAGAGAGGATCAAGCATCTGGAGGACTGCTCTCCTGTCTTGGAGGAGGGAGGGTGGTTGCCCCGCTCACTGACTGCCCTCTGGCGGTGGCTGGAGGACAGTACAGGTTGGAGGGCATGCACCGGCATCCTTATGCTGGTGGGGGGATGGGAGAAAATGGAAAAACGGAGCCAGCAGGCTCCATGATGGCCACACAAGTGCCCCACTGCCCCCCCGATGTCTGCATTTCAGTCTGGAGGTGGGGGTAAAGCCACCACCCTTTCAACCCGGTCCTGCCATGGGGGGGACCTATGGGGGATCCGGGGGGGGTGTCAGGTCAGGAGAAAGGTGTGGCTGGAGACTGAGTCCCTCCAAGGGAGGGACCAGAGCCATCTACCAGGCTCGGGGAGCATAAAAAGCTCAATGGAAAAAAAAAATTGTGGCAGTGGGGAAGGAAGGGTGTCAGATTAGGACAGAGAGACTATGAGAACTTCAATATAGAGTGCTTGTTGGCTCTATGAGGGCAGTGATTAAAGAATAAACACAGCAGAAAGGTGAATATTTCAGTTGTAAAATGAGAAATGGGAGAAAATACTTGGAGAAACATTAATTGAAAGGCTTTGCCTGTAGTTCGGTGACCAAGCAGCCAGCCACTCCCACTTCCTGAGTTATATAAACAGTTCCTCTCAGCCTCACTGTCAAGCATTTTGTCTTTGTAGCCGAAGGCTCTGCCGGTTTGTTCCCTGAGCTGGTCGGGCCTCCCTGGTTGGAGTCCCCCAACCCCCAACCCTTACTTAACTCTGCAGGGCTTCTGTGTTTGTTTTCCTGCTTTGGTTTGTATCTTGCCTTCAATTGTGTATGCTTCCTTCCTTTTTGGGGGGCTTTTCTAGGCTCCTAGCATACTGCTATTCAGAGCTCATAATGCTAGCTTCAGTTACTCAACTATAGCTGCTCCATGTGGCATATTTTATTGCTCTCACCTGACTCAGATTACTTGAACCTAGCTATACAGCTTACTCATACTTGTTCTACTTTACCTCATTGCTGCAATCTCATTGCACTGCCTGTTTGACAATGCTTAAGAGCATTATGCCTCCTTTATTTGCACTTACAACTCAGGGTGGGATATTCAGAAATGCACCAGAAGCAGGCGCAAGAGCGGTGCAGCTCATGTATACTGCGCCAGTGTGCATCCAATGCAATATTCAAAGGCTGAGCACAATGGCAAGTTACAGCGCAAGACGGCTGAATATCACAGGGATGCACCATAGTGCAACAAGGGCTGCGCCAGGGAGCATGTCAGCAGGCGCCATTGCACAACCAGGGCTGTGCAATGGAGCAAGGCAGGAAGCACATGAGCACAGCATGGGCAGGGCAAGGGACAGAGGCCCATGGGCCATAGCACAGGGCACCCAGCACAGTGCGGAGCAGGCCACAAGAGCAGGACACACTGCCACCATAGTGCAGGGGATGTCCAGAGGGGGGCAAGGCAGGTGCACAGCCACATGCCCTGACCACACAAACAACTGCAGTACATGGAGGTGGCGTGACATCCATGGCCACTGGCAGGCAGCCACGGGCAACACCCACAGGACGGCATGGGACATGGCACTGGGACCAAAACAGACAACACACAAGCTGACAGCACACAACACACCGGCCACACAGCCCAGCAGGGAACACATGCATGCCACAGAGCACACACACACACACACACACACAAGCCATTGGGCGCAGACTACCTGACACAAACCCCAGGCAACCACAAACGTACCACACAGCCACCATGCACACCACTGCAGCATGGCACCAAAGCCAGCTGCAAAGCAGACACAGACATGGATGGCTACCAAAATAGAATTGTATTAAAAGCTACAACCAACAACAACAAACTATATACAGGTGAACAGGGATAGGAGGTAGGGAATGGGGAGGCCACAATCAGGAATGTAGACTGGGGAAGGGGGGGTGGGGAGACAGGGGTCATGGTAGGCAGGGTACAGTGGAGGAATGGGAGGGGTGTCACGGGAAGGGAGGGTGAAGCAGGCCAACGGGCCCCTCGGGAGGGCCACGCCTTCCGGTGCCTCATCCGTCTTCGCCTCTGTGGCTGGAACAGGGCCTGCCAAATGATGTGGGCCACCGCAAGGGTGGCTGTGGTGATCCTCAGGATCCTTTCCAGCAGTCTGGTATGGACATTCACCAGATGGGCACCTAGGACAAAGGAGGGGACATGGGTAAGTGCACACCCACACGACCGTAGCCCACCCACCATGTGTAGCGGACAGTGGTGACATGTACCCTGTAGGGGGCACACAGCCAGCCACAGCATGCATGCCCACACGAGCTGCCATCCCGACCATCCACAGCCATGCACAGCACTGCACACCACCACCAGCCATGCGCAGCATGCCACAGCCATGGCAGCCAAGTGAATGGCCATTGCGTGGGGCTGTCAGTGGCCTGGCTGGGACCCATATGCACCCATAGCCCACCCACAGCAGCCATACACGAGTGTTCAGGATGCATCATGGTGCAATGGACCATGCCAGCAAAGCACGGCATGTAATGGCCATGTGCATGGGGAGCTGTGGCCCACCCCTACCCCACACAACAACATACACCACCAAAGGTGCCTACCTGCAAGCTGCAGCCCAACTGGTGCCCGACCACCTGCACCTCCAGCCTGGCCAGCATCCCTCTGCCATGGACCACTGCTGGCCTGCTGCTGTCTGGCAGTGGCACCCGCCATCTGGGCTCTGCGCTGATCATCAGGGCCTAGTAGGGAGACAGTGAGGGACAGACATCAGCACCAGGCAGCAACACACAGGCTCTCCCCCCGCACAGTATACCCCATGACCCTATGCAGCGGCATTGCCATGGCACAGCACACCTATGGTGCATTGCCATGGCCGTCGGCATTCCCAGCCACTGCTCCCCACCCACAGCAACACGGCATGACACCCACTGGCAACCCACACAACACCAACATGGCATGGACGTGGATATGTGTACTTACCTGACCTTGGCACAGTGCCCCTCCAGACGCATGCTTGCAATGTCCTGAGACGGTCCGTATCCCTCCTCCACAGGTCCCCATACCTGTGGCGGCACTGCTCCCCGCTACAGCATGATCCTGTGGCCTCCTCAAGCTCCTCGGCCACCACCTGCCACACCTCAGTGCATGGCTGGTCCAGGGGCACCTGCCCATAAAGGGCACCAACATGTATCTCCACCAATGCCACCAGGTTGAGCAACTCAACCTGGCTCCAATTGGGCACCCTAGGTGTGCTCCTATGAGGCATGGCTGTATTCAATACCCCAAATGTAAAATGGTGCTGGTGAGTGCACGAGACGCATGTACGAAGGATGTGCGACACGCCTGGCAATGCGTTGCCATCTCCGGATGCGCATGCCCCCTGATGTACAATACAGCTGAGGCAGTGCAGTACAAAATACAGTGTCACGGGGTCAAGGGCACATAGGGGTCAGGGTACATGCACCATGTGCATCACGAATAGGGCATGGATAGCATGGGCGCTATAGGGTCCAGTATGCCCCATCGGTCATGTGCCAAAAGCGCATGGGTGCAAATGGGTGTACAGCACATGTGCACTACATGCCCAGTAGTGGCAGAGCACCATGCTGCCTGTAGCACACTGTGCGTAAGAAGCACCACCACCATACGCAATGTCAGTGCACGCATGTGCTATACCATGCGGACTGCGCATGTCACACAGATGCGCTATGGCATACGCATGAGCAACTCCACTGTGCAATGCACAATCCCGTGATATTCAGCAGGCATATGCAGATGAGCTGATCAGCATATCCACGGCGCATCGGAAGCATTTGCATCTCATTACAGTTGAGCATTCCCTCATTTGCATGTGATGCGCTATAAAGGTGCCATGTGGCAGCACAGGCACCAGACCGGTATTGCATCCTTCACAGGTAGGACGCCAGGCACTGGTCATGTCGGGACTGTGGTGTGGGGGGGACTTTGTGTGTGGCAGCCAGCACTAACCACATGTCCCCACCCACAGGAACAGCATGTCGGAGCATGAGGAAGTTGAGGAGCAGGTGCCTGAACGGAAGTGCAGGCCCAATTTCACAAGGGCAGAGTGTGATGCCCTATATGATGCCTACCTGGACTATGAGCCCCTCCTGAGTGGCTCCACAGGCACCCAGCAGGCCAGAGCAGAAGCATAGGAGGGAGTGGCCAGGGCTATGAACCTGCAGGGCGTTCATCAGAGATTGGCACAGGAGTGCAATAAGAAGGTTGGCATGGACTGCAGGTGGATTAAGGAGAAGGTGGCAGCCATCCGGGCCACACGTGCTGCTACAGACGGTGGAGGTGCCACAGCTGACACTGCAGGAGGAGCTTGTGGCAGTGACTGTACAGTGCAGTGCCATTCAGGGTGTTCCCAGTGGTGAATTCCAGACAGGGGGTAGCCCATCACTGCATGGTAGGTACAGCAGCGCATGGGGATGGGAGTGAGGGGTGCATTGGGGCAGGGGTGCGTGGTGGTGACACTAACATGTATGTGTTTCCTTACAGATCCCAAGTTCCTGCCTGCGGATGCAGGGGTGGCGGTGCCCACCCTGGGTGATGTCAGGGACCTAGAGGAGCACCCATCCACCTCCACTGGGATCCGGGGCCTGGACCACTGCCAGATCCTCCACACTGTCAGCATGGATGCCTGTGGCGTGGGTGCAGATGAGGCCCAGGCAGTGTTTCAGCGGGATGACAGCCATGGCGTCCATTATGCTGAGACTGTGATCAGGGTGGGGCCCAGGTCCGATGATGACTTGACCGCTACCCAGGACAGTGGTGATGCCAAACAGGGGGAGGCACCCCTCCCATGCACTGGACATGGCAGTGCTGATGGAGCACAGGTGGCATTGGCCGACCCGCTAGCTGCACCACCTGGTGTTGTGATGGCCACCATACCTGTGGCACAGTCCAGTCTGTCCAGCAGTTGGGGTGCAGGCTTCCTGGCAACATCATGCACACAGCAGCTGTAGGAGCAGCAGCGGCAGCAGGATGGTGCAGAGGGTGGTCCGGGTGTAGTTTCCACCACCAGTGCACCACAGGCAGTACAGGCCCTAGGGGGCCCTGCTGTGCAGCCCCCACCTGTGCAGGAGGCCATGCCATGGGGCTGCACAACCCCCCCAGGTCAGCACAATACCCAAGCCCCCCAGGGCACTGACCCGCTGGCCGAGCACACCCGTCTGCTCAGGGCATCCATGGAGCAACAGATGCAGGTCGTGACAGGGGTGCATGCACTCCACACTGAGCTGTGCCACTCTGCAGGGAGGCATGACCAGGACTTTGAGCAGCTCCTGGCCAAGGCCACATGCATGCAGGAGGACATGACTGCAAGCCTGGATTGGCTCACCGCTGTAGTCACGGCCGGCCTGGCACCACTGGCCACCCTGGTGCAGGGCCATCTGCAGCAGTCACCATGGAGTGCATTCTCCACCCCTTGGTCCCGGCATTGTGCAACCCCAGCATTGTCATCGCTGGGACCTGGGGGAATGTCTGTGACACCCCCTGTGGCCGCCGCACAGCCTGCATCTGCTGAATGGTCTAGGTGGGGCCGTCCACATGTCCATGGCAGCCGTGCACCTGCGCAGCAGTCATGATCCACTGCCCTCCCTGTCTGCTGCCTGCCACAGCCCTGTATGCATGGTGGTGGTGTGGTGTGTGCGTGTGCGAACCTGAGCCATGCCATCTGAGGCCGCACATCATGCCCACCTTGGGCACACCGTCCTGGCCGCTGACCACCGTGGCGTGTGTATGATGATGCCATCACAGCACCGGCCACCACAGTGCACCGGTGTTCAGCATCTGACACAAGCCCATTGGCAGCCTCGGGGTGTGTGTGTGCCCATGTGACCGTGCCTGTGTGTATGGGGGTGTGTGGAGCTATGTAGGTGGGGTCCACTGTTCTGTCAGGGGTGCTTCCATGGTGTCCTGTCCCATGTCTGTCGACACCTTCCTCTGGATGTGTCTGTTGTGGGGCCATGCCAGCCATGTCTGTATACCGTGCCCTGGTCCTTGGGACATGTGTGTGGACCTATTCACCTACCTGCATGCACCACAGTGCTCCTCTGCAATGGTGTCCCTGTGCCGCTGGGCCATCCTGCACAGCCGGGGTTCCTATCATCCGGGAGGGCTGCCCACCACCATTGGCCCAGCATCCGCATTGTCCCCACTGCTGTTCCCCTCTTCAACCTCGACAGCTATCCCACAGTCAGTGGCCATGTTGTGTAGCACACAGCAGGCCAGGAATAGGCCACAGGCCTTTGAGGGGCTGTACTGTAGGGCACCACCAGACCTGTGCAGGCAATGGAACCATGCCTTCAGCAGTCTAAACACATGCTTGATGATGTTCCGCATGCTGGCGTGTGCCTCATTGTATCTCTCCTGCGCTGGTGTTGACGGGTGCCAGTATGGGGTGAGCAGCCAAGGCCTGAGTGGGTATCCGCTGTCACCTGTGGGGGAACATGTTGGGTTAGCACATTGGTCAGTGTGGCTGCCCCCCTGCCTACACAGCCGAACCCTTTACGCCCCATGCATAGCATCTCCCCCCCCACACCTTGCCCTGTTGGGCAGGGCTGCCCATTCCTGCTGCATACTCACCTACTAGGTGGCCAGTGGAGATGTCCCCATTCTCAAACCTGTGGCACAGTGCAGACTGGTGCCAGATGCAGACATCGTGTTCTCCCCAAGGGTGTGTGGCACAGACATTGATTATGTGCCCCTTGGCATTGCACACTGCCTGGCAGTTGACACTGGGGTAGCCCTTCCTGTTGATGTAGGCCACCCCTGCCAGCCCCAGTGGTGTGTGGATGCCTATGTGGGTGCAGTCAGTGGCCCCTAGCATTCCAGGCATACATGCAACCCTGTGGAACTCCTGCATGTTTGCTGTACGCTCTGCCTGTGTGCTGGGGAAGTGGATGTATTCCGCAGCATGTGGCAGCAGTGCATTGAGGAATTGTGTGAGGAGCTGTGATGCGGCTGACTGGGTTATGCCTGTGGTGTCCCCTGTTGGTCTCTGGAAGGTGCCAGTCGCGAGCAGGCACATTACAGTCGTGACCTTGGTCTCCACTGACAGGGCGTGGCTCTGCCTTGTGGGCATGTGCATCTCATCACTGCACAGCTCACAGAGCTGCCTCAGAATTGCCCAGTTCAGGTGGTACCAGCTCACGATCTCAGTGTCACTGTACTGTTTGAAGGTGGTGCAGGCACGGTACCACCTGTTCCAGGCATACCACCGCCAGGCCCTTCCACGGCCAAGCTGCTCAGCCTCCTGCCTCCTCACTCCCCTCATTGCCGCCTCCATCTGGAATATTGCACTGGCCATGGCCTAGCCTGTCCAGCCCCCCCCCCGCGGCTGTCTCCCTGGGTTACCCCGGCTTTATGCTGCTGCCTGGGCCCTTGCACTGGGCCTGCTTCTGTGTTGGGGACCCACACACACAGTCTGGCCTGCCCACAGGCACGGTCAGGGTCACACACCCTGTCCCACTGCCCGTTGCTCCTCCTGCCTCTGTGACTGTCCTGCACCGCTGCTGTTGTCCTACCTGGCCACTGGCTCTCAGCCTGTCACTGTCTCACACTGTCTCTGTCTCTGTGTCTCACTCTCTCTCTCTCTCTCTCTCTCTCTCTCTCCTTCTCTCACCCCTGCTCCCCCTGGGTGCAAGCTGCCATCTCCTGCTTGCTCCATCCTTTTATAGGCTCATCTTTGCTCTGCACATGACCCTGTTGCTCTGCGCTTGCACCATCGGCCTGCTGTTGAATATCGCACTGTGCTGTTTATTCATGGCAATGCCCCTGCACTTGCACGTGCAGTCATTAGGGTTATGCATTGGCGCACTGCGATTTGCGCTCTGCATTGTCACCCACTGAATATCACTCTTTGGCGCATGTCCACTGTTGCACTGGCACATCTCACTTGCGCCTTGCGTTTCTGCTTTGAATATCCCACCCAGTGTACTCATTTGCTGTACTGGCTTACTTGCTTCCTGCTGCTGCATTGTTTACACCCATTCCTATTGTACCTTGTTTACTCTAAGGTTCGCTGAAGCTACTGCTGAGGCTATTAAATTAGCTTTTATATCTGCATGTGGTTCTCGTCCTTTTATTGCTTCCTTGTTTGTCCTACGGCGGAGACTGGGAGGGTGTTTGGGGGGTCGTGGCCTATGTGGTTAATTAATTCTGTTCTACATCCTGTCTTCACTGCCTAAAATCCTCGCAGTTTGTCACCTTGATTTGGCTATTCATGTCTGGCTGGCTTGCCTCTAACTCAGTGCTGTTTACTTGCTATACAGTTGTTATGCAGGTCCACCTATTACTACTACTGCTTACTGACCTATCAGGTCCACACTTGCTTATGCAACCGTTACTCCTTGCTTACACAAACCATTGCTTCATGCCTAGTGCCATCCCCTTGGCTTTGGCCTGGGATTCTACTGCTCTCAATCTGCATTCAACTTTGCAAGGTCTCAGCACTCAGTGCTCATTACGATCTCAGCACGCCATGTTCATTCAGCTCACCAGCTTTACAGCTGTCAATCAATTCTGGGGCATGCCAGCCATTCTAATCTGGTGCAGGTTCCTGCAGCCAACGGTCTTGCTCTGCATTTAGTCCGCATCATCAAGCGTGTCCAACTTGGGGTGGGATCCTCTCACCTGGCCCATAGCTGGGAATGTCCTCACCTCAGGCTTGGCTTTAGCTGCCTGCTACACGACAGCAGCTCCTGGTATAGAATTTGAGACTAGCGGTGAAGGGTGGTTACGACAATCTCCTTTGGCTCTAGTGTTCCACTATAACGTTTGGCCATTGACTTTAGTGATTTCCCTAGCAAGGCACCATCACTGCATTCTCCCCACGACTGCCTCTGGTTCACCTGGTTTGATTTAGGGTGGGTAGGCCAGGTGAGTGCCTCAGCAGCTGTTGCTCTCTTCCTGCACCTTGGATGCTCATATTGTTGCAGAGTTTCTCGCAACCTTCCACAACGTTCCTGCTAGAGGGTTTGAGTGAGAGTCTTTCTCCAAATTGGAATATTTTCCACCTCCCTTTAATTGAGTTTTCCAAATTGCAGCTGCAGAGCTGTCGCTAAATACATTTTCCCAAGCCTGGAGGGAAGGTGACTTAGGTCTTGGATCCCCAGAGATTTCCTCTTCAAAGGGTTTTTTTTCTCTCCACCATTGCCTCAGGTCTTAACACTTAGTTAGCATGGTTGTTTCCTCTAGTTTCCTTAGGGAGGTTCTGTTGTTGGATGGATGATGTCCTGCTGTTCCCTCTCTCCTTAGGGGATCCTCTTCTCTCAATGCAAGCCATCATTATTCTTCTCTACTATTATGTTGCAGTTACTGCTTCTACGTCACTGTTACTGTTTGCTCATACGCATCATGTTGCCTTCTGTTGGGGATGATGCCACATTCTTTTGGGGATTCCTAAGGTACCTTTAGCCATGGAAACTGTCCAGTGGCACATCTAGAGGCAGAACCCTCTCCGAGAGTTCCTTGCTTTTGTACCCCTACAGCATGGTAATTCCTCTGGAATAGACAGTGCGAACAACCACAACCAAAACTAACACAGGTTACATAAGCATAACACTATACTGGCTGCATAGGTCAGTGAATTGAAAGGCTTTGCCTGCAGTTCGGTGACAAAGCAGCCAGCCACTCCCACTTCCTGAGCTATATAAGCAGTTCCTCTCAGCCTCACTGTGAAGCATTTTGTCTTTGCCCCACCATCCTCCCCTCCTCCTCCTCCAGTGGTAGCGCTCTCCACTTAGAGGGATTCCTAAGGTACCTTTAGCCACAGGAACCGTCCCATGGCACATCCAGGGGCAGAACCCTCTCCAAGAGTTCCTTGCTTTCATACCACTACAGGGTGGTAATTTCTCTGGAATAGAGAGTGTGAACGGCCACAACCAAAACTAACACAGTTACATAAGCATAACACTATACTGGCTGCATAGGTCAGTGAACATATGTTGTAATGTGTTAAATCACAGCTGTGTCATTTTTTGCCATTTATCTAGTGGGAAAAAGGGGCAGAGCCTAGGAAGTAACTCCTCTGGATTGAACATTCCACGCTGGCAGATGCTGCTGCAGGATTCCAGACAAGAATGAGAGTGGATTGTTGCTGTTGTGTGGGAAGATGGCTGAGAGCCACTCACTGACCAGGAATTATAATTTATGCAGAGTTTTGGGAGTTTTAAAAAGGGTTGCAAGCCCAGATTCAGAGAGAGATCTAGCAGGGAGATGAGACTGGCCAGAACTGGGGGGGGAGGTGGCAGTCCAGCTAGTAAAGGCCTACAGCAAGATCCTGGCAGTCTAGCCCTCAAGTAAATAGGTAACAAGGGATCAAATGTAACCCAGAGTAGGGACAGGCGGGCAGTGAGTAAAGCCTGAAAAAGGTTAGCTATTGCCTGCTGCATTGAGGTACAGTCCAATCCGCTTATAACGGGCACATATGTGCAAACACAAACTGCCCGTTATATTGCACGGTCGGTATAATGTAAAGTAGTGACATGCATATAAAAAAAAAAAAAATTCAGTTGCAGTCTCTTTTGCCCCACAGCACACTAAACACAGCCCACAGTGAACTTAATATGGCAAATCAAATAAGTTCAGTACATCAGTCAATAAATCAAGCAAGTACAGCTCCGTTTGATTTTGGTTAGTCAGAGATTTTACTCCGTAATTTTACTCTGTGATTTTGATCTTGGCAATAAGCAGCCCACACCCTTTCCACTGCAGTAAGTGCACACCAGTTTGGTTCAACATCTAGGTCTTAAGGGTCAGCAGTGCGTTCTTTACATTGTTTGGTGTAACCTCAGGCTGCTCCTCATAATCTGCACCATTTTCTTCTTCCGTCTTGGCTGTACGCTAAGAACCGCTAACTCATCTTTGGTACAGCTTCAGTTTTGCTTTTTTTTAAGTTCAACCTTGTCACTAAGTGACATAGTTTTACATTTGTCTGCCATTCTTCGGATGCAGCTGCTGACTTAGCTGTGCACAGTGCGACAACGAGCTTAGAAGGAGACACCAGCCACATTAGTGTCAGATAAAAATACATTCAGTTAATTGGGTTCGTTGACACCTCATCAGGGTTGTAATTTTGCTCAAATAAGTGGCTGATATAGACGGAGGGCAATAAACATTTTGTCAGGAGGATTTATCATTAAGGTCTATTGAAATGGCGTTTGGTAGTGTGAAACTGCCCGCTAAAACCAATTGCCCGCTATGCCCGAGGGCGATATAAGTGGGGCAGACTGTACCAGCAAATTAAACAATTTGTTACTGGTTTGAAAGATAACATGCAAGCCAGGCAACTGCATCTAATAATAAGCCAGGGACTGACAGCTTAGAACAAAGTAGGTTATGATCAACCTGCTCAAACGCTTTTGATAGGGCAACAAAAATGTCACCAGTTAACATACCCTGGTCCATAGCGGGTTTGATATCTGTTGTCAGTTTAGTGAGGGCAGTGGTTGTACTGTAGCCTTTGCGAAAGCCATGCTGCTCTGGAGTAAGTCAGCTGTATTATACAGGTAGTCAGTGATCTGGTTTGCAACAACTCTCTCAAGTAATTTATTAAGAGTGGACAATATTGCTATAGAAGGATGCTTCTTAAGGCACATGAGGTCCCCATGTTTGGGTACCAGGACTACGCTGGCTGTTTTCCAGTGCCAGAAATTAGGACTAAATTAGAAATCTATGTGGCAGTCCCACTCGATGATGGCCCAACAGAAGTGTGTCACATTTCCATGCTGGCAATCTGTGTTTGGGAGGGAACTCAGGGTCTCGAAAGCGGCAGCCAGGCTGAGAGGAAGCACTGCCTATGGCAGCATGCCCCATCAGATGGGAGGAGGCGGCACATTTCGGTGCAGCAGCAGTTCCTCCTGGTGGGGCAAGGAACATCCTCTTCAGGCAGAAGCATGCTGCATGCAGCCAAAGCGTTACCCCCCCACACACACACACACGCTAGCGTGCCATCACCTCTGGCTGTGAAAACCAAGGTGGAAAATTATAGCTGCCTGTGGTTGGATGAGGCAGCCCCTTACAGGCCTCACACCACCGTTAAGGCACCCTCCTCTACCGGACTCTGACATCCAGAGGGGTGCATCCCCAAAGGTCCTGTCACGAGGAGGTAAGCCATAACTAAAGCTACCAACAGTCCCTATTTTCCCAGGACAGTCCCTAATTTAGGCAGCATGTCCCAGTGTCCCCACGAGTTTTGTGATATGTCACTTTTGTCCCTTTTTTTGCTTACTTGACCCAGTTTTGTCCCTTTTTTTTGCTGACTGCTAATCCATGAGTGACAGTTATTTCAGCACCACTGTGGCGCTGCTCAGGCTAGACAGCAGTTTGCAACTTGAACCCCTGCACCGCAAGCATGTCAGTAGGAGCACAGTAAAGCATGCTCCTTCCTGTTAGCTTAGAATGGGTAGTAGTGCAAACAAGCACATGTGGATGTCTGCCTGCCAGCAGCTGAGAGGGACTCCAGACAGAGAAGAGACCGGCAGCAGGGAACTAAGGTACCCTAACCTGATCTGCTGTAGGGAAGTGTGTGAAAACAATCTAGTGTGGTGGTGGGAGTCACTGAAGTGACGTTTGCTCAGCAAATAAGGTGAGTGTGAACAGATTGAATGGGACTGTCAGGAAGAGCAACACATGCAGCTCGAATGTCTGATCACAATTTAAAGCAGGTTTGCTTCTAATGAACTTTTTGTACATCATGATTTGGAACTTGATGCAGCAGAATGATGTACTGTTTTAATCTGAATGTTTACTACTGGTGATACTGTGGGGTGGCATGGCCAGAGCAAGCAGCAAAATGTAACTGTTTGTGCGCAGTATTGTCTGCGGCAGTGCCCGCGGGAGTGATACGGTTGGGGTGGGGTCGTGATCAGGATGGACCGTCCCAGTTTTAGGCCTCGGAAAGTTGGCAGCTTTAGCCATAACAGATGGAAGTTGGGGTAAGTACCTGAGGAAGGCGGGTTATAAGGCTGTGGGGCTGAGCAGATGGGGCAGACCAGAAAAGGTAAACCAACACAATAATAAAATAAATATATACTATATGTATGTTACCAGCAGGGCACAGAGGGGCACCAAGCTGTAGAAGCTTGGGATCTAGGCCCTCATGTCTTGGACTTGTGTAAGGAAATAGATTGTTTAGGAGATTACAGGTATCTTTAATGGCTGTGACTTTAAGATGAAAATTAGGATGATACTGTGGGGAGGACACAGTCAGATCCTGCTAGCAATGCACAGCAAGGAGTAGACATAGAGGCATACACCTATAAATCAGAAAAATATACAGTAGGTTAAAAGCACTGGCCGTGGTAAGTGGGGGTCATTACAGTGTATACCTCTGAGAAGAATGTCAGTCGTTTACTGCTTAGACACCACCCACAAATCCTTCAATACTCCTCCACAAGGAATGAACTTGCAGGCTAACATACTAACATACTAAAATGCCAGCAGAATAGGCCTAACGGTCTTTTGTGTCTGCTCGTTTGGTCAGCTCCCACCCTGGGAGCTGACCTTCCTGCCCCCCTTTACCTCTCTGGCTTCTCCCTTCCCAGTCCGGATATTCTCGCTGCCTCTTTTTGCTTCCAGAACCCTTCCTTGTACCTGTCCCACCCCGTCTTGAACCCCCTCCACCATTTCTGCCTCCATCAGCCCCCTGGGCAGTGCCTTCCATGGCTCCACCACCCTCTCAGTGAAGTAGCACCTCTTTCTTTCTCCCCTGAATCTCCCCTCTCCAGCTTCCACCCATGCCCTCTAGTTGCCCCCCTGCTTCCTTCAGAGCACCCTGACTGCTCCTCCCTTATTTACCCCCTTCAGGTACCAGAAGACCTCTATCATGTCCCCCCGGTCTCTTCTGTCTTCCAATGTGTACATATTTAGCTCTTCGAGCCTCTCCCCATAGGTCCTATCCCCCAAGCCCCAAATCATTTTGGTTGCCCTCCTCTGGACCCTCTCCAGGAGTTCAATGTCCCTCTTTAAATGTGGCCTCCAAAACTGCACGCAGTACTCGAGGTGCAGTCTCACCAAGCAGTTATACAGTGGGAGTATCACTTCCCTCCTTCTGGAGGTGATGCCCCTAACGATGCATCCAAGCATCCTGTTGGCCTTTGCCGCTGCCCTCCTACAAGTCTCCGAGTTGTTCATCTTGACATCCTCCACCACCCCCAGGTCCCACTCAGCCATTGAGACTTTTAGCATTCCCCCCCCCCCGGGTGTACTCTTGGCCTGGGTTTCTGGCTCCCAGGTGCAGTACCTTGCATTTCCCTGCATTGAACCTCAGCTTACGCTTTCTAGACCACCTTTCCAGAGCCTCCAGGTCCCCCTCTAGGGCCACCCTCCCCTCTTCCCCATCCACCACAACCACCACCCCCAGTTTTGAGTCATCCGAAGAGAGACTCATCTCACTCCTGATACCCTTCCTTATGTCAGAGACATAGGCATTGAACAGGAGGAGCCCAAGGACCGATCCCTGAGGGACTCCACTAATGACCCTCCTTGAGGATGAGACTATCCCGCCAACCATGACCCTCTGGGTCTGGTTCTGGAGCCAATTTCCTATCCATCTGATCATCTGGTTCCCACCCCCATTTCTCCCAGATTATCTGACAGGCCCCCATGAGGAACAGAGTCAAACGCCTTGCTGAAGTCAAGATAGAGGATGTCCACTGGTCTACCCAGGTCCATGGCACTCGTCACCCAGTCATAGAACTCCACAAAGTTTGTCTGACACGATTTCCCTGGGATGAATCCATGCTGTCTATCGTCCAGGCACCCCAACTTTTCCAGGTCCCCCCCTAGTCTCTCCTTGACAATGCCTTCCATCACCTTGCCCACCAATGATGTCAGGCTGATGGGCCTGTATTTCCCTGCCACCTCCCTTGATCCCACCTTGTGGATAGGCACTATATGCACCACCTTCCAGTCCTGGGGCACCCACCCTGTCCTCAGAGAGATGTTGAAGAGCTCCGCCAGGGGTTTCGCCAGGCTAGAAGGGCATTTCAGCAGTACCCAGTTCTGGATGTAGAGATTGCCCTCTTACAGTGGTTCTGTGGCCTTCTATATTCATGGAGGTCAGGGAGCGTAGTCGGCCAGCTCCAATATGGCCACTAAATCCTTTATTTCATCAGATCTAGTAACCCTGTCCTGAGACTCCTGCCTAATGTTGGTATGATGGGAACTCCCCAGTGAGCAGACCAGATTTGGGACTCTGGGACTTGCCTCCTAGATACTACCTTACTGAAACTGGCATAGTGCCTGGGGTTATACAGGGACCTACATGTGCACCCTGCCATTCCAAATGAATAAAACTGATGACCGAGCTGCCTTATTCTCTCTACCCAGGTTACTTTCTTCTTGTACTGAACTCTAAGGGAATAATACATCAGACACAGGCTATCAACTCTACTTGAAAATATTGCCAAATTCCTGACCGACCCCTCAGGTGGGAGAGGCTCGAACCAAGACCCACCAAATGGTAATGCTTTTATTTTAAAGGGAACAGCTGTAAACATAGAGAGGCTTCAAGATTTGACACTGTGACATTAATCCCCTCACAACGAGATGCTTCAGACTGCAGCATAGTTGTGGAGCAGCTCACAAAGTATTATGCATAGCAGGGATAGTCCACCCCCACCTCTCACACCCATACACACTGAATTGAAAAGTGACTCTTATGAACTAAACAGCTATATGCTACAGGGTACATCCCTTCTCTCCCCCCCGCCCACTCCCATGCCCACTACAGAGATATGAAGGTTGGAACTCAGTTACAGCAACTTTTGTCTGCACATCCCACCAGATGGACAGAGCTCTTGTTTGCCTTAAATGTTAGCCCTAACACAAACCTTCCCTCTTGTCCCCCCCAACCTAAGGCCTCTACCTAACCTGACTCTGCTCCATGTACCTAGGATTCTTACATAGTTTACACCAATGTGTTTATATTCAATATAGCATGGGCTTCTAAACAAGGCAGTGGTGAGTTAGGCCATTGCCATTTTAAAAAGAGTTTCAATCAGGAGTTGATACTTAATTTGCATAAAGGATATTAGGTGAAGGGATACTAGGATGACAGAAATGAACTATTTTTAAAAGGGTATTTGTATGTCTTACTACTTCATACTGGTCACGTTAACTGTCCTATTGGGGGGGAGATGCCAGCAGGGTACTGGTCAGGTCCCTGGTAAGTGGCACTTTATTGGGCCATATCAACTTGTTTGATCCAGCTCCTCCATTCCCCAGGGGGTCCCTGCTTTACTACTCACTCTGATTTGATGAAAGGGAGGATCCCTCTTCAGCAGTATACTGATGAGCCTACCCTTCTGACTATTTCAACAAGGATTAGCAAGTTCCCTGGTGCAGCGGGCAACTATATATGGAGCGAGTATTGAGTTGTTTGCTTGGAGTATTGTGATTGTGCAACATATGGGTCGCAAGTTTGAGTGGGTTGTAGTGTATGAGGCCTATTGTAGTCTCTCTTCTTGGTGAACTGCCACCTTTTTGAGGTACCTGAGGCATGAGAACCCATTTGAGGAGGACTCCACCCATAGAGGTACAAAAGGTTTCAGTACTTTTGCTAAAGGCACTTTATGAAAGAAGCCAAAAAGCAGAGCCAAAGGTGTATAGTAGGACTCTCAAAACATTCTCATTCACTAAGGAAAGAGTGAAGGCCACAAAGTAGAGCTGTGCGGGATATAAAATTCTGCCCGCAGAATACCCATTCCGATTCCACAGAATTTTGTGGAATTTTCGCGAACATTCTGTAGAATTTCACCAAATTTTACATTTCAGTTATTTCACTATAATTTTAACAGTACGCATCCAAATAACACCACATTTGGAACATAAATGGCACATAATGGCTTACAAGAGTGCACCAAGCATCAGAGCTGTACCCTGAAAGGGGGCAGAGTTATAGGTGGCTAAACATCTAATCAAAATTAACAGCCTCCTATCATCAAAAACTGAGCTGGCCATTACAAGAACACAGCATAAATATTGGGACAACAGGGAGAAAGCAAGTAAATTGCTTTCTTACAGGCTTAAGAACCAATACGAAAAAAGACATACTGCTGCCTTATGAGATTTCTCTGATACCCCTAAAACTGGCTCACAAGATATTAATAACATAATGAAGGAGTTTTACAGTGTCAAGCCCTTTATAAGTCTAAAGACAGCTTGAACCCACAGATTTTTCTACTTCATTTTATTTATTTTGTATTTTTATTTATTAAGATTTTGGATACACCTTTGAGCCAAGGCTCTTTTGCAAAGGTTCCACATCAGCAAACAAGAACAAAAACAAAGTCCGAAGACAAAAAATAAATGAGCCTATAAGAGCAGCCAGAAGGCTTTGTCAGGTACAATAGTTAGCAAATACACTTCAAATCATATTTACAATGGAATTTCAGGGAGGTCACAAGCTTATAGTGGGGTAAGAGACAGGTGGCAAAGTCAGTAGGGCATGAGCAAAAAGGTAGAGGTGATGGAGGGGAGCTGTGCATTGAGCATTGTTAGGGTAGGGTGGGGGAGTGGCAGGGGCAGGGAAAGGGGAGAAATAAGGAGGACATTATAGGGAAAAGCAGGAGGGAAGGAGGTATTGGTTAATTATGAGAAGCAGTCACAGGAGGCCCTGGCAACAAGGTGTTGACTAAGACTGTGCTTAAAGGTGCCCAAAGTAGTATTGTCGATAACTTCTGGTATAAGTGAGTTAAACCATGATGAGGCTCTGGATCTGAAGGAGCGTTGACCTTGGGTAGTTCAGCATTTCCTCTTCCCCAGCTTTTAGAGAAGCAGAGCACTCTTATCGATGCGCCTCTGTCCCTCACAGAGGTTACACAGGTCTTGGCATCACTTACTCTGCATGAAATTCCCGGAGTTGATAAATTCCCTGTTGACATTTTCCAGCATTTGAGTGACATAATCTATCCTCCACTTCATAGAATGTTTCTAGAGGTACACAGGGATGTATCTGTCCTGCCAACGCTCAGAGAAGCCACAATCACCCTACCCCCTAAATAAGGGAAGGAACTTACTGTTCCCAAAACCTTTCGACTGATATTCCTCATTAGTGTTGATGCCATGATGTTAGCTAAAGCCCTGGCCCAAAGGTTGGAGTCCTTGCTTCTGATGTTAATACACAAATCGCAGGTAGACTTTGTAAAAGGGAGGGTTTGTTCAGACCATCTATGCTCCCTTATTTCCCTTCAGGGTGTGAGCTCTGTCCCCACTCCAGCAGCTGCAGTAACGATTGACTTTGAAGAGGTGTTTGATTCAGTGTAGTGGGGCTATCTCCAAGCAGTGTTAACACATATGGGGTTTGGCACTACATTTTGTGAGCGGATTGGTACCCTGTAATCAACCATGGCAAAAGTGCTTACCAACTCGACTCTATCACCAGCTTTTCAGTTGGGATGTGGAACACATCAGGGATACTCTCCTCCCCCGATGTTATTAATTTTGGCCATTAAGTCATTGACTGCTGCAGTATGAGCACATCCTGCTATAGAGGTCATCCAAGTAGGCCCCATGACTTCAAAGACAAACTGTATACAGATAACTGCTTGATTCTGATGGCTTATGTGCTGCAAAATGTCTTCACTGTTACACCTCTTGCACAATATCAACCAACTTTCAGGACCAGATTAATCCCTCAAGAACAAAAGGCATGCATCTAAGCAGCAAATGTTTTGAGAAGAACATTCTTCCCTTGAGACAATCCAGGGCCCCCAAATCAATTAAATGTCTAGGGATCCAGGTCACAGCCAACCTTGCATACCTCTGCCCCACAAATCGCATCCCTTTATTATCCAAATTACAAGCAAAACACCCTGCAGATTGTACTTCCTAAACCTCACTATGGCAGGGAAGATATCATCATTACAAACAGTGACATCTCCCAATGTTCTTCACTGTCTGTCCCACCTGCCAGGTGACATTTCTTCTTCCTGGTTTATCAAGATAGATGCCTTGATTGCAAGGTCCCTATGGGAAGGGAAACCTCCTCACTATAGTAGATTAAAAGAACATGCACACTGGAACCAGGAGGGTTGGAACTATCCATGGCTCTGTGCTTATGTCCTGTCCATCAGAGCCATGCAAATGTGCCAATCATTTGTACCTGCTTCCAAATCTTTATCAGTATGAAGAGACACAGAAGTGTCTACTCTGTCCTAGGAGGAACCCTGCTAACAATCACTTTATATTCTCAGGCTCCTACACCAAAAAAAAAATGGCACACAATATACAGCTCTATTAAAGTTTGGTCATAGCAATAGAGAGACTCAAGGCACCACTTATAGTACACTGCTAGCTTGGTCCCACTGCGGAATAATACCTGGCTTTGCATAGAAAACTATGATTCACTGGCCCACATGGAACTCAAGTGGCATTCATAACATCCAAGATGTAGTCTCCCCTGGCATGCAGCATTTGAAAACCTTAGAGCCAGGGTCTCACTGCCTTACAAAGACATTTGGTGGTACTTATAGATTTGAAGCCTGATCACAGCGAAACTTACAGAGGAGCCTTCTGAAAACCATGCTTGGGGCTACTGTCCTCAGCTATCAGCTGTGTCTTTTCTTTCATATTGGGACAGGCTCAGTAAAAGGAGAGCAGCTCTAATATACAAGACAATAAAGGATCCCACCATCAAGGTCAGAAAAATGGCAGAACTCTCTGAATCTAGATTTCAGATGAGGAGTGGCCCTGTTGCTGCAGATTGGTGTACCAGAGCTGCACAGAAAGTCATGATCTCTTGCCACAAAATGAAATCCAGCACCAGTGGTAAAACACACCTCAGCAAGTTAAAGAGTAACTGCCATGATCCAGGCAGGCAACCCATGCTGTAAATTTGCCTGCCCAACGAGCTATTTGTTCCATAATTCTAATCTTTTCTGCACTTAAAAAAAAAAAGAGTTATAGCCTCCATAAAGCCCAGCTCGTAACTCCCAGGTATAAGCCTAGGAGCTGCCAAGTGCTGCAGCCCCAACCCTACAAACTGCACTTTGATGATGTGAGGTAGGGAATGGGGTCTGCAGGCACTCCATGTATACTGTAATGGAATCAGGGAGGGGGCATCACCTAAATGTACTTGGATGATCTTTGCTGGCAGGTATACATGTATGGGGTTATATTATATGTGCTATATATGAGCCCGATACATGTATATCTGCCAGCAAAGATAAACTAAGCATGTTTAGGTGGTGCCCCTTCCCCAATCCTATTACAGTATCCACGGGGTGCCTACAGCCCCATCCTCTACCTCACATCATCAAAGTGTAGTTTTTAAGGGCGGGGCCAAGGCACTCAGACTGCTCAGCTCGATTCGAAGTTAATGTTGGGCTTTACGGAGGATATAACTTTTTTTAAGTGCAGAAAAAATCATAGAATTATGGATAAAATAGCTCCCAGGGCAGGTAACTAAATTTATGGTATGGGCTGCCTGCCTCATGCCAAGAAATGTGACAGTTGCTTTTTAAATCTCTTGGTTTACTTTCTAATGATAGTTGCTAGAGGTGTGGTGACATTGGAGCTGTGGAGGTGTGATCTTGTACATATACTGTGGAACTGTCAGAATCTGCATCAGTTTTGGATGGCTGTACACCAGAAATGTTCCTGTAAACTGAAGGTACAACTACCATACTCACATCTCCTATTTCACCTAGAAATTCCTGACATAGACATCTTGATAGAGCATTACCTGCTCAAATGGCTTTAGTAGTAACATCGGAGACCAAGCATCTCATACTTTGTCAGCGGCATACCACAGACATCCCATCATTTGCTGAATGGCTAGCAGTGATTCACTCCCCTAGTTACCATGGTAAGAAGGTCCCCCAAAACACCATGCCTGCATATAGAGAGATGTGGGGCCCATTTTTACAATCTACAGAACCCTCCCCCCAATACTTTATGTCAGGGAAGTAAGGAAATGCCCCCTTGAGCCCATTGTAAGCCAGGGAGGTCCTTTCACACTCCTCCTCCTCCCATTGGGCTCGATTCACTAATGCGCAGGATGTATGTGCAGTTCTCATATACAGAGTTCACACAGCTGTGCACCCTGGGACAGGAGAATGGGGTGAAAGTTAGGGCTGAAGACCACAAGGAACACCTCAATGCCTGTCAGTGGCTGCAGGGTGGGGGTGGGGTGGAATGGCGTGAGCATTACGGCCGACGACCCCAAGCCACACCCCCGACGCCTGTCAATCTGTACAGGGTGGGGCATTACAATTGGAAACCCTAATGCCCCAGAGCGTTTGCTGGTTTTTTAACTCCAAATTTTCAACATGGGCATTTTGGGACCCCACCTCATGAACAGTGGTACTATCATTTCATTAATCAATCCCAAAAGGTGATTTCGCAAAGCGAATGCGCCATTCGGCACAACAGGTGGTAAAAAGACATTTTGGGCAGGATGTGAAAAATTACATCTGTACTGTTCATGAGGAGGTGTGAAACGATGGCAATGTTGAAAATCTGGTGTGAAAATATGAAAAAATGGCGAACTTACGAGAATGCGTAGAAATTGCATAATGCACACTTGTAATGCAGTCATTTTTTTGCAATTTGTTCACCAAATTTTCAACATGGCCTTTTTGGGGAACTCCCTCATGAACAGTAGCACTCTGACTTTATTAATTCTGTCCCAAAAGTAGATTTTGCACAGCGACTGCGCCATTCTACACCACAGGTGCAAAACTGCCCGAAACATGTTTTTGCACCTGTGATGTAGAATGGTGCAGTTACTGTGCAAAATCAACTTTTGGGATAGATTAATAAAATCACAGTGCTATTGTTCATGAGGGGAGGTTCTAGAAAGGCCATGTTGAAAATTTGGTGAACAAATTTCAAAAACTGACTGCGATACAAGCGTGCATTATGCAGTTTCTATGCATGCTCATAACATTGCCACTTTTTCATATTTTCACACCAGGGAAATGTTGAAAATCTGGAGTGAAAATATTAAAAATTCTCAAAGTTATGAGCGTGCGTGGAAACTGCGCAATGCACGCTCGTAACAGGATCAGTTTTTGGAATTTTTCACCAAATTTTCAAAATAGGCATTTTGAGACCTCCGCTCATGAACAGTGTCACTGTGATTTTCTTAATCTGTCCCGAACATTGATTTTCCACAGTGACCACGCCATTGTGCGCCAGATATGCGAAAACACATTTCAGGCAGGATGTGAAAAATGACAGCTATACTGTTCATAAGGAGGTGTGACAAAATGGCAATGTTCAAAATCTGGAGTGAAAATATTAAAAATTCATGACGTTACGAGCGTGCATGAAAATTGCGCAATGCACGCTCATAACAGCCATTTTTTTGAATTTTTTCACCAAATTTGCAACATAGACTTTTTGGGAACTTGACTCATGAGCAGTATCACTGTGATTTTCTTAATCTGTCCTGAACATTGATTTCTCACAGTGACCGTGCCATTGTGCACCAGATGTGCGAAAACACGTTTTGGGCAGGGTATGAAAAATGACAGCTGTACTGTTCATAAGGAGGTGTGAAAAAATGGCAATGTTGAAAATCTGGAGTGAAAATATTAGAAATTCACAATGTTATGAGCGTGCATGGAAACTGTGCTACGCACACTCGTAACAGCCATTTTTGGGAATTTTTTCACCAAATTTGCAACATAGGCTTTTTGGAAGCCCACCTCATGAACAGTGGCATTGTTATTTCATTAATCGGTCCCGAAAGGTGATTCCATGCAGTGACTGCGAAATCACCTTTCGGGACTGAATAACGAAATGACAGTGACTCATTTCATGAGGTGGAGTCCCAAGAGCCCCATGTTGAAAAGTTGGAGCCAAAAGTCAAAAAATGGCCGCGATATCCACCTAAGTTGAAACCTCCCCCATTGATGCCATTATACAGTTTAGCGTGATTTTATTCAGTTCATGGTCAGCTTTTGAACAGTTCAGATGTCTCCTGGTCCACCGAAGATCGCCGCACCTGGCCTCTGGAGGTAAGTATGGGGTGAGGGGAGGTGGGATGCACAGAGGGTGGGTGCTGGTTGTGGGATGAGGGGCATCGTGTTGATGAGGGACCGTTTTATTGTTCACAGGGCCAAATTCAAAAATAGTTCTGGAAAGTTTTTTTTTTTTTACAGGTTTAACAGATACATTTGAGCAAACTGGGTGGGCTCCCAGTGTTCCACCTGGCTTTTTTGGGGGGGTGGGACTGAAGCCGACAAGGATTGGGCACCCTGTCAACAAAGAAAGCATGTCTGTGATGGTGGGGGGGGGCATGATGCAGTTACCCAGGTTGGTTCTGTCCCCACTTTTAAGCACTGGGGTAACAAGGGATGCTTTCCATCTGTTGGGGAATACCCCCATCCTTAACCTCAGTCCTGGTTTTGCCAAGGACCCTCCTGACATATTTAATGGTTTGGGTCCTTGTTACTTGTCTGAAATAGAATAGGGTGGACTCAAGTTGTGAGTGGGGTGTGATTTAGTGGGGAGGGTCATACTGCTGGGTTGGGTTTTTAAGTAGTCTGGGGTAGAACCAAGCCCAGGTCCATAAATGCATTGTTAAATGAATTTGCTATGCCCTCAGGCTCCTGTAAGGGGCCTGATGTTGTGACGATTAGGTCAGGCGGGGCTCTGGTGTCCCTGCCAGTCAAGGATTTAATGTTGTTCCAGAATTCCCTTCCATTGCCCCAGCTTTTTTCCATTAGCTCTTTGTAGTAAGTAGCTTTTGCATTCCTCACCAGCCTAGTACACCTGTTTCTGGCTGCTTTGTATGCAGTATAGTTGGATTGTCTTCTGGTCGCCCTTGCCTTATGCCAGAGGTTGTCGCGTATGTTCAGCTGCTCCATTAGGGAGCCCGTGAGCCATGGGTTGGTGGTGCCTTTGACTTTAGATTTTTTGTAGGGTGCAAACAGATCACAGGCATAGTTGAAAGTTGTAGTGAAATTGCCTAGGGCGTGATTAACATCATCTAAGACATCGTACATAGTAACAATCCTGAGAGCAGCAGAGGCTCAGACCAAACAGAAGCTGAATGCAAACCAAACAAAATGGCCCCAAAACAACTGAGAAAACAGCAACCCCAGCTTGAGCAAAACACCTAGCGCCAGGAGGCAGGGGCCTGATGTGTATTTATAGGAGTAGGTGGTGGGGTCAGCCTGCCTCAGAACCGTAGGCTTTAGCCTTTTTAGTCTACTGTTTGGCCCTTTCATTTTTTGGGGGTGGGTTGGGCTCTGTGTTTACATTTCAACCTCACTGATTCAGTGCATATTCACACTTCATTTAGTCTATTTGTCAAAATGATTAATCTCTCCTTTCTCCCTTGTTCAGTTTCCATTTTCCTATTACTAGTTTTAAAGTTTCCACTTCATATTTTGAAGTGTATCCTTCCATTGGTGTAATACTTATTTTTTCCCTTCTGCCACAAATTTTCTTTATACCATACTGTATATTGTGCCATACTATGATCACTACTCCCCTAGAGGTTTACTTGTACCGTATGTCTCAATACCTTCTCCCATATTACTGACTACTAGATTTAGGATTACATTTTCCCTTGTGCTTCCTTGCACTAAGGGTGTGTAGGAGCTAGAGTATTTCTGAAATACCATAAATAGTGGGCCTCTCAAATATTCAGGAGCCCTTTCCAAATAAGGCACTAGTTGTCCTCTATTTGTATTTGTGAAATATATAACTTTTTTTACAAAAAAAAACAAAACAGCCCCACCCTCCTCCCGAACACAAGTCCTTGGATACAACCTCGATCCCCACCCTCTATTAGAACCCAGTTCCACCCTCTTGTACCTCAGTCACCCACAAGTTGATAATTCTATTTAAACAAAACCCCCACAGTGGTCAACCTGCCCACCTCCATGGCTGGCCACTGTCTTTCAGCACTTGTTTGTGCTTAAACAAATATTATGTATCCCCCCCCCCACACTGGTAGCACCCTCCTCCCTACCCCTGCACCCAACTATCTATAGGAGTTGGAGAAGGTCACTGACATAACCTACCCTCCTCCATGGCTGGTCAAATTAATGAAACTACTGCTGTGTTTGCTTGTGCTGTAATAATAATCAGCTGTTTTACTGTTACAGAACGAGCAAGTGTTGGAGTGCTTTCAGGCAGGAGAATGCAAATGCAGGCAGGGAATATGGGCAGACTGAGTGGTCCTTGCGGTCCTTATCAGCCATCAATTACTATGTTACTACGAAGGCAGACGGCCATGGAGGTGGGTGGATTTTGTCGGTCACTTTCTCCGACTCCTATAGAGAAATGGGTGCGGGGTTGGGGGACAGTGCTGTCAGCTGCCAGCTCATGGATGCTGAATCTCCTACACTTCAGCTGGGTTAAAGACAGAGGATGGTAATGTGGATGTCAAGGGCTTCTGCGTCCATTAGTCTTTTTTGGACTGAGTAGCCCGCAGTCAGAATATGGGATGCTACACTGTTGTCTCCATACAGTTTTTGTGAATTTGCAAGGCTACATACAGTAGGCTGAAAAACTAATTTGTGGGGCAATGTTGCTCATGTAACTGGCGTGTACAACACTTATCCATGACATAAAGAGAAGCCTGGTACATGTGTTGACAATATTCCAATATACATAATTTTTGAAACAGTAATCTACACTGTGGTATGCCGTACTGCTGTCTTCACTCAGTCTCCTTCAGATTACAATGCTTTGTGAATTTTTGGCAGGCCTACATATGCTGAATAAATACTTTTGGGGGCAACATTTCTAATGTAACCAGTGTGTTCAATACATATCTATGGCATGACTGGGAGCTTTGTCCATGTGTGGCACTGTTACGATGGGCACACAATTTCCGGACCCAGTAGACTACACTCTGGGATGCTACATTAATATTTTGTGGACATATGTAGCTCTTACCATTTAAAAACGTTTTATTTTGAGCACTTTTGGCCAGGTACTCTTGTGTACTATCCTTGTCTATATTTAGCACTGGCTAAACAGACACCATTTTCAGAATTCATACCCTTCAGTGTTTGCCACTGCATCATACTGCTGTTTTGGGCACAGCATCAGCCCAGTACATTATGTTTTGATTTTACTCCCATTCCTCAGTGCTTTCTAAGTGTCCAAACAGTGCAAACTAGTTGCCAGTAAGACAGCTTTGGTGAAATTTACCTGATTTGATGTTTGAAACTCACATGGTCAGACTTTGGGAGATTCACATGGCCCTAACCTGAAGTATATGCAGTCAGGAACACAGATTTAACTGTATATATGCTGAGGTATAAATATGCTACTAGATTTGAACCCCTAAATGGCTGGTTGGAAACTTGTTCAGTGGAGGGATTATACAAAATTATGTCTGTAATTTGGAGTTCTGCATTAAACTAGGCCCACACTGGGAGCTGCCGGAACACTCACCATCGCCACTACTTCAAGCAAGCGCACTGCCATATAAATAAATTGCTGAAGTTTGGCAAAAAGTTTATGCTAGGAATGCTTGGATATATGAAAATCTGATCTGAATTAGGGTAGTCAGATATTAGGATAACCCATATCTAAATCCATTTCCAATCTGACTGTCAGATAGCATCAGATACCATTGGACAGTGTCAGACTGACCTTAAATCCTACAGGATTTTAGGATATTTAGAAATAAGATTTTAGGATATCCTAAAATCTGAATTAATAGCTAAGGTTTTTAGGATATCAGACTTTGAGAACAAATATCCTAAAATCCTAATATCTTCAAAAAGGACCTATTATCTTAATTGTCCATTTTTCAAAATGGATATCTGAGCAACCCTAATTGATGTCTAAGAAACATGCTCTGTTTCCATACATTTACTAAATGAGTTTAGGGTCTTGGTTCAGTATTTGCAATTTCTAGTGCAACAAAGTGAATTTATGGATTTACAATTTAAATATGTTAAGGCCTACCACAAGCTACCATGTGGGGACAGAAATGGTGTACAGTGTAAATGTAATGTAAAATCTATTCTTTGACCTACAAAGCTGCCTCTGTTTACCCACAGAGCCAAAGAGATAAAAAGCCAGATGAAGGGGACTGTGACCAAGGTAAGGATCTCGCTACACCGGTGGCATGGGGCAGAAAAGATGAAATCCTGGTGAAATGAAGACCAGGGCCCATTGCAATGCTGGGAGGCTGCTCAGGAGAAAAAGGTTAAGCGATTCTTCCCCAAGGGGGCACAGGCAGTGTGGCCAAGGCAGTCCCACTGGGGTGCACAGGGACTTTATAGCAAGCTCCTTGGTGGACCATACTTCCAGGGGCATGGCAGAACTCCAGACCTGGGAGCTGTTTAATACCCTGGGGCGGCTCCTGGAAGGAATGAACCATCCTAATACCCCCAGAGTCAGAAGTCACTCCTGAAGTTATTGCCCACTTCCCTTCCTTTCTACAGGGCAAGTAGATAGAGGTGGTATAAGTGCCTGGGTGTGTTATGCTATTATAAATGAGAAAGATACAACACTTATTTAGCATCACTAATTTAAATTAGTAGTGACAATTATCTTTTTAAGTTTGCTAACATTTGTTTTTATTGTGTATTTTTTTCACTTTGAACTATTGCAATTTCTGTTACACTTCTAGCTACTGGAGCTCTACTATGAACAGCACATGACTTATTATAATGCATGCTAATTACATGTGCCCAGTAATGAACTCCATATAATAACCACATTGCCATCAATAGCTAAGTCATTGAGACGGTGCATTGCACGTGAACGAAATGTCATGCAATTGCCAGTAGTAGCCAGGAAGGGATTTGGTCTGCTTCACTCTGTACCACCTTTTTTGCACATTATTTTCACAAATAAAGAAGAATTTACAAAAAAAAAAAAAAGAGTGCTCTTCCGTCTGTCTTGTACAAGTGGAAGTTCAAAGGGTGAGTGCCCAGTTTCTTCTTTTAATTCCATTATTCCCCCCTCCCTCATGTGCATTTTGTTTTCATGTTCTTTTTCCCAATGTGTATTTCTTCACATTTATTTGCATTAAAGGTCATCTGTCAGAACTTAAGACTATTTCACTAGTCTAGCCATGTCCTCCATTAGTGCCCTAATCACCTTTTTTGTGCCTGCCCTCACAAAGAACTTGGTGTCTTCTGCAAAAATGGAGATTGTGTCCTGTACACCCACTCCTATGTTGCATATGAATATGTTAAAGAGGACAGGATCCAGGACTGAGCCATGTGGCACCCCACTTGTGACCTGTTAAAGATCCAAGAATTCACCATTCACCACTACCCTCAATGTCCTGCCTCTCTGCCAGCTCTTCAGCCATGCCACTATTCATTCTTCCACCCCTAGGTCCCTCAGAATTTTGACCAGTTTTCTCTGGGGGTCTGACTCAAGAGCATTACTGTAGCCCAGGTACAGTATGTTGATTGTCCACCCTTTGTCAGCCTCTCTCATCACCGAGTTGATGAACTCAGTTGGGTTCATCTGGCATGCCCTCCCCTTGGTGAATCCATGCTGCCAGTCATCCTATAATCCATTTATATTGGTTCACCTCTCTTTACATCTGTATGGCTTCAAGTAATGTATAGTATCCTCCCAACTACAGACCTCAGGCTGACTGGTCTATACTGTAGGTGCCCAGCTCATACTTCCTTTCACGTTTATGGAAAGAGACCACATCAGGTGTCCTCCAGTCCCTGAGGACCATGCCTGTGCCCAGTTAAACAAATTCTAGCCAGAGCCGATAAGGCTGTGAAGAGCTACCAAATGACCAAAGTTATTTTCTTGTTGGTGCCAAATAGTGCTGTCTAGTCATAATCATCACAGTGCTCCCAAATCCAAATAACTGTTTTCCTGTAACAAGCCCGCATTTTCCTGTAGTTTCCTCTGTAGAGGCAGCATCAAATCCCTATATAAATCCCTGTAGATTTTTCCATAAGCCACTAGTTCCTTATTTGTGACTTTGTTGTTTATTTAAATGTAATATGTTGGCAGCCTTTTATCAGGCAAATGACTCTGATTTGCTGTTAGGTATTAAAATTATATGTCAAGATGGCCTTTGAATTATTTGGATTTATATGGAATCCATAAGGCATAATGGGGGAATTTATTTATTCGCTTGAATTTTGTTGACCGGGTAGGCCCACGAAGACTAGAAGTCCCTTTTTCAGGAGTGGGGTGGGGGGGTACAGATGGTAACCAAATGAAATTGTAACATGGCATGAATCCTTACTTGAACCAGATTAAGCTGTTGGTGGTATTTTTAGTGAATGGGGGAAATTTGGCCAGGACACCATGGCAATTCCCCTACTCTTTTTGAGAAGTGCTATAGTTTCTTTAATATCCACCTAAACAGGCAGACAGAAAAGACAGAAGCACCCCCCCATGCTGCACTACAGAGTCAGTATTGGGATTTAAAGAGCTAGTGTCTTCATCAGTGGCATTGCAGAGGGACTGGAAGGAAAAGTATGCCTTTTTGCAGATGACACAAAGATCTGCAACAGGGTTGATACACAAGGAGGCGTGGAAAGGATGAAAAGGGACTTGGCAAGGTTGGAGGAATGATCTGACGTATGGTAGCTAGGATTCAATGCAAAAAAGTGCAAAATAATGCACCTGGGAAACAAGAACCCAAGGGAAGAATACACAATGGGTGGGGAGGTAGTAACAACAACAAAACAGGAAAGGGACCTGGGGGTAATCATATCAGATGACCTTAAGGTTAGCAAGCAATGTGGAGAAGGCAGTAGGGAGGGCAGGGGTATACTGGGATGTATAGGGAGAGGCATCAGCAGCAGAAAACAGGAAGTTGTTATCCTCTGTACAGACAGTTGGTGAGACCCCATCTGGAATACTGTGTCCAGTTCTGGAGACCCCATCTCCATAAGGACATAGACAGGATAGAGGCAGTCCAGAGGAGGGCAACTAAAATGGTGCAGGGTCTGCAAGAGAAGCCGTATGAGGAGAGACTAAAGGAGCTTAATATGTATACCCTTGAGGAAAGAAGGGAGAGGGGGGACATGATAGAAACTTTCAAGTGCCTCAAGGGAATCAACAAAGTCCAAGAGGGTAGCATCTTTCAGAAAAAGAGACTTGCAAGAACAAGGGGACACAATTTAAAGATAGAAGGAGGGCGGTTCAGGGGCAATGTGAGGAAGTATTATTTCACAGAGAGGGTTGTGGATGCATGGAACAGCCTTCCTGAGGAAGTTGTGGAGTCTAAAACTGTGGGAGAATTCAAGAATGCATGGGCAGACATAAGGCAGTTCTTGTGGGGGGCAGGAAGATATAGGCTGTTGGTTAAATAGGATCTGCGGCCTATCCTGTAGGTAGGGAAATAGGTAGACTAGATGGGCCTAGCGGTCCTTATCTGCCATCAAAGTCTATGTTTCTATGTTTCTAGTGGAGCCAAACCAGACAGACAGGAAAATAATAGAAATTTTAAGTAGTCAGTTATAAAATTTTATTTCTGAAGTACCTTTCTTTTACCTTTTGCCCAACAGAGAGGCTTCTATGTCATAATGTTGTGGTGGATGTGTGGAACTGCTGTTAGCATAGCAGCTGACATATCTAGCTCTACTGCCTCCACACTACATCATCAGCATTGTGATTTTGCTGACAGTGATATCACATGTGAATGACCTGGCAGTCACTGAATTTCTTTTCCTAAGTAGCAGTGATGTCATGATGCTGGTGATGTAGTGGGGGCAGTATAGCTAGCTATGTGAGCTACCATGTTCCATACATCACACATATTAACATCAGGTAAACAATCTTCTAATTAAACAAAGGGAAATGATAAAGTACTTCACATGTAAAAGGTAATGGCTGACTGCTTTTAAAATCCAATATTAGTTTTAGGTAGTACACAAGCTCTAACCCACATGACTAGTGTGGGGATAGAACCCACAGCCTTCTGATCTTCCAGTCTCAGATGCCAGTGTGCGTGCTATGTTTTGCATTTTTCACGTGTTAGTTTTTACACAAATTCTCTCAGACTTTTTCTGACCACCTGATGGAATCTTGAATGAGTTTCTTCAAGGCCTTGACCCTGCAACTAAACGCACACTCAGTATATCATATTATAAAATGAGAAAAAAAAGTCTTCTGTTTCCACTGCTTGCCTCCATTCTGTTCTATGGAAAGGAATGTCAGGCAGCTAGCAATATGCATTCCACTGTATGTAATCTGACATTGAGTATGACTTTCATTGTCACAAAAAACAAGAAGAAATGAGTCCCCTAGGTTGCTGAAAGGAACAGAACAAATCTGTTAGACTGAGCTGGACAGATGATAGAATCAGCAGTTTAAAAATATTTTTTTTTGTTAATATCCTGAGAAGTTCTGAGGTACAATACAGTAGCACCCCCCCCCCTTCAGATGCCTTTAACATAGAGCTACAAATAGCAAATATCAGAGAGGGGGTGCACTACTTTGCTGCTGTGGAGGAATACATACAAATGTCTAAAATGGAAGTTCCAAGAAAAGCCGTTTTAGAGCTACAGATGACAGAAGGGCTATAGGCTCCACCCACAGCCCTAAAATATCTACGTGTAGAATTGCTAGTACCTGTGCTGCATTCTTGAGTATCCTAAGATGCAACTTGTCTGGCTCCTTTGATTTATCCTCTTCAGCTCTCTTATCCCTTCCACTGCCCTTCCTTCCATGATGCTGCCTTGACTGATAGAGCTACAGTAGTAGCACTGAATTAGTCAAAGGATTTTTAAGGATTTTTAAAAATCCCTATTGAGAATTGTGAAACCTTTAATTAGGGATTTTGTTTTGTTTGATAGTGTGTTCACTGCTACCCAGAGAGGATTGTCTCATCTGATAGTGTAGTTGAAAATCTACCAGATGGCACTTAAGTACTGTAATAGGAACTGGCCTCTTTCTGTAGGTATGACAAAAAGAATTTTAGAGGATTTTTTCCCCCTAAATTTTGTGAAAGATAAATAGGGAATCTCACAAAATTGCTTGACAAATTCAACGCTACTACTGTAACTCTCTCCCTTCCTATTAACCCCCCACTCTGCACTCTGGTAATAGGCCCCCTTCCTCCCGGTAAATACTGAACAAAAATATTGGTTCAGTACCTCCAACATGGCTTCATCCCATTCCTCCAATCCTTCCTCTTTTTTCACCTCATAATTCTCTGCCTGACTTGCATTTCTCCCAGATGTATTGGAAGAACGATTGTCCATTATCTTTATTACCCCCCTCCCTTTGCAGTTTTTATATCAGCCTCTATACTCCTGCCCCTTCAACTAGCCTTCTGGTTGCTTTTAGATAATTTTTCATGTGTTCCTCCCTTTTGGTTCGCTTATACATCTTAAATATATCAAAAGTCCCTTGATGGAGTAGAGGGGACAACTAGGGGCGCAGAAGGCTGTGAGATCTTTGAGATAGCCAGGGTCCAGTCCATGTAGGGCTTTATAAGTTAGCAAAGTGGTCTTGAAAGTGAGGTGCTACCTAACAAGTAACTAGTGCTGGTTGTGCATCCCAGGTGACGTATGCTGCATGCATGATGCCTGTGATCAACCTGGATGAGGCATTCTCAACAAGCTGTAGGCAACATACCAACTTTCTGGACAGTCCTTGGTATAGGGCATTACAAACGTCAAGCCCTGAGGTGGCAAATGCATGTATAATGGTCATCAGATCCTCATGTGTAGTAAGGGTTTGAGCTGGCAGATATTTTGTAGCTGGGAAAAACAATTGTGATTTATTGCTGCCTCATGATGTTCCAGTGTCAGTTTGCCATCCACCTCCAGATTCTTTACCGTATCCATGTCTTAAAGAGTGGTACTATTCAAAGATGGCAACATTGCCCACTACCACCTCTCTTAGCCGACCAAGGAGTTCTACCAGGGACAGCTCTGTTTTGACCAGATTAAAAGTCAGCCAACTGGAGGCTATTGAGTCTCAAATTTCTGGTAGGCAGTGGCTTAGCACAGAGAGTGCCTTACATCCATTTAGTAGAGACAACAGGCATTGCCTATATCATCTGCATGGCAGTGAAAACTCACACCATACTGTTAAATGATCCATCCCAAGGGCAATATGTATACCGTAAAAAACATGGGGGAAAGAACTGAACCCTGGGAAACTCCACAAATGACCGTGGCAGGATGGAACAAGTAAACACATGATTACCTGCTGTGACATGCCAGAGAGAAATGACTCAGACCATTTCAAGGTTGTTCTAGTGAACCTCACATATTCCTGCAGGGAGATCCACCAAAACTCAATCATCCACAGTATCAAATGCCTGTGAGAAGTCAAGGAGAATGATACTTGAACAGTCACCTCTATCTTTCCCCAGGAGCAGGTCATTAAACACATTTACTAGCACAGTCTCTACACTGGTCCAAGGCCTGAAACCAGACTGTAATGGTTTGTAGATGCCAATTTCCTTGAGATAAGTCTCGAGCTGCATCACTGCTACCATATCTTCTCTGAAAAGGGAATGTTTTGCACTAGCCTGTAGTTTGCCAGCACTTCAGGATTCAACAAAACACCTCCACAATGGAACACGAGGCAATGCTGGTGAACACAGGACCCTGAGATTCCTGGCATTCCCTGAGTCAGAATCACAAAAAGTGGGATGTAGTCTGGAGACAGTCCTGAGCAAATCTTCCTCTGAGACTGGCTAAACTTATTCCAGCCATAGAAGGACCCCAGTCTTTTTCAATCCCACCATTGCTGGCCACTGTCAGGCCACCCAAAGAGATTAGCACTCTAACAGAGGACATACTGTTTGCGAAGAACTGACTGAGTATCTCCTACCTTCCTCTGGATAAAACACCTGCAGAATGTAGACAGGTAGGATGAATTAATTTGTCTACAGTGTGGAAGAGTCAAGCCAGTCTATTCTTATCTGAGGAGATTACCTGTGACAGGAACTCTACCTTATTTAGCGATATTGAATTCTGATAGTCTTTGTGATAGGCCTGATAAACCTTCTGTTCTCTGCTGAGACTAGCCTCTTACTGGTATTCCGTGCCCCAAAACTATTGCATTAAAGGTGAGTAATCAGCACAGAGAGCTCCACACTCGAGCATGGAGCTGGTTTCAATTTTCAGTTTGTATGCAAAAAGATTGTCTTAACTTACTGTTAACTATGGTATCCCATTATGTGGTGGATTCAAATTGAGTGACCTAGTTTGAGCACCTGTGATGTGAGCAAGTGTGCTAGGGTAGCAAGGTGCTGTGACAGTGACAGTAAGAGTAGAAGAACTGCGACTGATGAATATAGCGAATGGGAGGTATAGGGAAAGGGTAGATCATAGGTAGTTTGGCCAGGCAGTTCCCAACTGGACATTTGGTCTTGTGGTGAGAGTGCAAGCCTGTAGTGTGTGAAGACCTGGGTTCAGAGCTGGCTAAGAATGCGGGAATTCTTTTGTTGTTGTGTGTGTTAGGCACTTAAATTTTTTTTGGTTCATTGTTCGATCTTCTGTTTAGGTGGTAAATGGGGTTCCATGTCATAACAGTGATCGCAAAAAAACGATTGCTTTTATGGCAAGTATATATCTCCAAAAATCAAATCGTCGATATACACTTCCAGGTGACCTGACATCTGGAATATTAAAAGTGTTTTTATGGGGGGGCTCTGCCCCCCACAACCTTCCCTCACAAGGGGCTTTACCCCCCGCACCCCACTGAATTTAGCTTCTCAACTTCAGGGGGTGCATGTTGGGGGGGACAAAATCTAGATTTTGCAAAAAAATTAAGTCCCACAGCCACAGGCAGTGGCAATATATACATGCTCCCTGTCCCCAGCCCTGAACGCAGTACCTGCTATGCCAGATCTAGCCACCTGCACCACCACACCACCATGCCACACTACACCACATGGCTAGCTCAGCAGCAACAAGCACATCAGTCTCCTAAAACCCCTTCCCTGTCCTTCCCCCTTCCCCTCGCTATTCCCCCCTTCCAGTCACCCTTCCCCACAGTCACTTTCCAGGAAGGTCAATACTTTTGCAGGGTATCCCAGAATGATAGCGTTGAAAATGAGTTGCTATTTTTGTAGTCGCTCATTTTCGGTCACTATCATCACTGGATACTGGTAAATGGTCCCCCACCCTCCTGAATGTAGCCCCTCCATTTTGATGAAGCAAGCCCCCCCAAAGAGCCCCCTCTTGAGTTGTCTCCTATACCCCAGTGTCAGGCACCCCCCAGGAGTTGATTATAATAATTAAGGGGAGTGCAGAGGGCGTTGCCCTCGCATAAAAAGTAAAGTAACTTTTACATCTGCAGTTCCGCTGTTGTGCACAGTCACTGCTGCTGTTTTCGGTGATGCACACTCAATGATGTGTGTGTCGCTATTCCATTTTTGCTGTTATGATATATGTCGTGGGGTGAAGAAATGACTTTTACCAGAAACAGCAAATTGGGTACAACATACCTTACAGGTATGATTTTTATTAAAAAAAATCAAGGAAAATACAAATAAATGACTTTTTGTTCAAACAGAGTAAATAAATCAAAAGAAAATCATAAAGCACAGCTTGGCTAGAAAATACAGAGCTATCTTGTCAACATCTATCTGTGCCTGACCTCTCATAGAGATCTCCCAGGGAGAACCACACAGGACCTCTCCCCACAAACATCTGATCTGGGAGTCTCAGCTAAATCCTTTTATATGCTTGTAGCTCCTCCTATAATTACAGCCTGCATCCGATTTGTAATTTATTCTATGTCCCCAGGAGCCATACCAGTCCTAATCTTGGGCCTGATTACAGGAGGAAGTTCTGATAGTAAGGGTTCCCCAGTGATGGCAGTCTGGCTTCTTGTTGTAAGTCCATAGGGCTCTTCCATCTTATGAGCCATGTACCTACTGTTTCCTCAAAAGTCACAGATACTAAATGCAATATCTATTCTGGGATCCCTTTTTAGTTGACACCATATGTGATAGGGCGCAGGTGAGCAAGTGGACAGCACTGACAGTCTTACACATCAGCAATCATTAAAGTTCAAATTTCTTTTTTTCTTCTTCTTAGCAGGACACATAAACTACAGTGAACTGGTTCAACAGCAAGTCAACATAACAAAATATATATAATTTAGACAAAACTCAACATGGTGGAGTGTTTGGCAGAGCCGCCCTTAAAAACTACAAGTTAGGCAGAGCTCCCTGGAGTTCCTCTCCAGACCCCAAATCCTATCTGACTTGGGAGTCTCAGTTTATTCTTTAAATATGGTCTAATCTCCTCCCATAATCTGAAACCCCTCCAAACAATTTAAAATAACACATTTGTTTATCTCAATACTACAGTTGTTTTACTGCAATAACAAAGATTTTCATATCTGTTTTATAATAATCAACCTTATAATTTGCTATTTGTATTGTATCCCTCTGAAGAGTTTATAAAGTAAACTAAACTGTAAAAGTGGGCTGCATTAACAGATGCTCCACCCAGTAAGACAGGAAGGAGGCTTCAACATGAGTATAAAATCAGCACACATTGAGCTAGTCCCTCCTTATACAGTTTCATCTAATGATTAGTCTGTGTGTTTCTTCCACAGCTTCAGACCGCACGCTCAGCCAGCAAGCAGTGAAGGAAAGTAAGGACATTTTTCCCCCTCATTTCCTTGATTATCAGGCTGTATTAGCTATCTAGGTTACCTGCCTCCCATAACCAGGGAGCTCCCTTGGGATTGAGCTGAGACAACATGGACCCCTCTCTCCAACCATTTTGACTCATGGTGTGTACTCGGCTTAACAGTTCTATTCTGACCATGACCCCCAACACCAATCCTGGATCATGCTTCCCAACATCTCCACTATCTCAGGGTGGCTGTTATCTTTGCTGCTTACCTTGCTATTGTAATTTCTCTGTCAACATTTCTATCACTGCTTGCATCTGATTCATTGTAGGCCATCTTATTATTGTTTAGCCTGTTGTCATTTTCTCTGCCAGTTGTTTATTACAGCTTGCATCTAATTCATTATATGCCTATTGTTATTTAAGCAATAAGGAATGAGAGGGGGTGCATTATCATGGTGGCATAATGGCCCACTCTTTGGGGTGAAGCACGCAGTGAAGTCAAGTGCAAGTGCTTCCGCCACCCAAAAAAGGCCATTATCCCACCGTAATACACTCCCTGGAGTGCCTTATTGGGATTATGAAATGGATCCCTATTAGTAAACTGTACACAGTATTTTAAAATTATTTTTGGATAATTACATTTAGAAAAAATATAAAAAAAAATTACAATAGAAGTATACAGGCCAAAAAAGAAGTCCAATTTGAACATTGCATTTTTTCTCATTGCCAGCAGGTGGCACAAATGCTGCATATAAGGGATCCATGACACAACGGTGACAACTTTTTTCCGACGCAACACTACAGCAATGGATTTATGCCAACCGCAAGTTGCAGTAGGCATAAATCCGTCAGGAAACTGTCTGTGTTTCTGTCTGTGTTTTTCAAGGGGCTTCACCCCTGAACCCCTCATGCAGGGGGCTCTGCCCCCACACCTTCCATAACTAAGGATTATCAACTCCAAGTCGGAGTTAATTCGGGGAGGGGGGGCAAACCCCTGAGAAAGCAGTGCTGGAGTCCTGCGGGTACATTACAGCGGCAACAGTGACTTGCCGCTGTAATGTACTTCACTATTGAAATGTTGCTGCAGCATCTACATATGGTATATAAGCAGTACTAAGGGTAACGGGAGAGTAGGCAGTGGCTTCAGCCACTAGCACATCCTGGTAAAGGAGCTTGCATTTGGTTACGATGTCCCCTGTATTGGGGCACTAGTGTCCAAAATCAAGACAGAGCAGGCTGCGTTTGCCTCCTCTTACTGTTTTAGGAGGCAGCAGTCACTAGTTTGAAAGTTAATCTGTTTGTTGTTTAAAAAAAGGGTAAAAACATAAATCAACAGTTCGTATTGGTGCAGTGCATGCAAGACAGAGATGGAGACAGTTACGAAGCAGCCACATAATTACTGCACTTAATGAAAAGCAGGATTTGAAATTTAAAAAAAAGGAAACTTTTGGAGAGCAGGAGTAACAGAATGTTCAAAACCGGGGAGACGGAAGCAAGTTCATTGCTATGAGAAAGATAAGGTATGGTGACAGTGCTGTGTGGGAACGAGCAGTCATGTCTTTTGTGGGAATTCTCTTTTTCAGAAAGGAGTGGAAAGGTATTTCTTACATTCTGAGTCCTGACTGCCAGAAGTTACTTTCAGCTGGGCCATTGTGCTGGGATAGCAGCCCTGCAGAAAGTACATACAAACATTCGAAGATGCCAGTAGACAAAGGCCTTATGGGCTAGCTTGTCTTCTCGGCTATGCAGGTCCTCTCTTTGTCTACTATGGGACCTACCACCCTCCTCAAATCTCCTTGACTCCCCTCAGTCCCCCTACCCTTCCCCCTGGCAATTTCCCCTTCATTCTGTCCCATCTTCTCTTGAAGCTATCCAACGTCTTCAGGAAGACCACCTCCTTTGGCAAGTCATTCCACTTGACCACCACACTCTCAGTGAATGAGCTTGTCCCCCACCCCCAGATCCTTCAGACTCCTGACCAGTCTCCTATGAGGCACAGAGTCAAAGGCCATGCTAAAGTTCTGGTACAGGACATCAACTACTTGGCCCCTGTCCACTGTCTTTGTCATCCAGTCAAAAAAAATCAATAAAATTAGTCTGCCAGGACCCAACCGTCACAAATCCATGCGGCCTCTCATTTTGCAGCCCATTTTCCTTGAGAAAGCCCACCAGTCTCTCCTTCAGAATTATCTCTATTGGTTTCCCCACTACTGAGATTAGACTGACTGGCCAGTGATTCCCTGGTTCATCCTGTTAGGGTGCTTAGCCCTGATCAGATTCTTGGCAGTACTGAATCAGCAAAAGAGACACAGACAAGTAACATATTCAGAAATAAACTTGTTTATTACATGAAAGGTACACAGTTGCCCTAAAACAGGTCTTACCATTAGACATTGGGAGCCGAAGTTTTCCAAACCCCCTAGGAGTGAAGATGGTCTCTGGGGCATACATAATACAGTAGGATATATACCTCTGATAGTTACTATAGTTACCAAAAGACTAAAAATATAAAATAGGCCCTATTGGCTAAAAGTTATGTCATTCCACAGTGTTATCTACTGATATACTGTACATTATTTGTAAAGCCAGCTAAATATAAGAATAAAGAACTCATACAAGGTACAGAATGTAGTGCAGCATTATATAAATCCACATAGTGACAGTGCAGGCTATACAATAACTTCTCAGAAGGATAAACAGAGAACAACAATTGTATCTTGGTCATCACAGTATGTCACTGGCTACTTACACTTGTATGGTAAGTGCCAATGCCCTAAATGTTAGTACATTAGGTATCATAATATATATATATATATATATATATATATATTAGAGAAAAAACTGCATTTAATGTATTAGTTAGGGTTGTTCCACAGCTACAAAAGTGAGGAAATTCACTGTTAGGGTTGAAAACCCTAACTAAGAATTTACCCCCACCCCGAGCACCACACACACACGGACTAACACACATGCAAGTATGGGGGAGGACCAAGTCAACACGACCAATGACAGACATCCAGCAGCAGGTGACAGAAATAACAAACAATTGTCTAAATGTACTACGAGACATCCCCACCCACCTGACCAGGTACTGCATGCTCAGTGGAGATCAACAGCAAAACTGAGGCCATGTACACCAAGCGTACACATCCCTGATTGCAGCTGCACACAGCGTACCACCCTTTGCAAACTGTGTGAGAGGCCTTTCGGCACCATGCAATTCTGCTTAAAGTTGGACCAGCATAACATTCTGTGGTGATTTGCATATGCAGCCCATGATGCTTTGCATTGTGGGGGCATGTGTGATTTTGTATTTTCTTGAAACTTGGCTTCCCAGCCAAATGCCCTTTGGAAGTAACCCTTGCCTCAGTGTTTACGCACAGAGGTTCTTTGTCTTTTAAATAGTTTTTTATTTTAATGGGTTCACCACAATATCTACAAGGCACACTGCCTTAACTAATACATTAAATGCAGTCTTTTTGAGAATGATAACGAGAAATAGTGAATGTAATGCAGCGGCGGGAGCACAGGGCCCGAACACTCCCGCCACATGATGTCTTGTGGCATAGTAACAGGAACAGCAATGCAAACAGAAGTGCCAACAGTGGCGCACACAGTAACGCAAGCACGAATGAGAACAGAAGAGATGCTTGCACTACGGTGGCATAGAGCGGGAATGGTCTGCCACGTGATGTGTTGTCACATAGTAACATGGTGCCTGCAAACGGAAATGTCACGGGCATGGTGACGCAGCTGAAACAGAAAGAGAAACAGTACTGTAGACACAAATGGCAAAAAACAAACAGCAAGCATAGCGCAAATGAAAAAGCAAAGGATAACACTCATGGTGGCGTACCGTCACGATGAAGTGAAACAAACGCGGAACACATAGCGGAAGAAAGGCAATAATGGTAACAGTAATGTAAGCACACAGGCTGGTTTTCCCCAAAAGCTGCACAGAGAAAGACAGTGAGTACAAAGAATGTATGCATAATAATGGGTATCGGAGCAGAAAATGAGGACTTGGAATACTAAATAGGTTATATCTCAGGACCTGTACGACGTAGAAAAAAAATTAAAAAGTCATATGATTTATGACTGTCCTGGCTAATTTTTTAGCTAAGCATTTTTCCAACATAATGTCTGTATCTCGCACCGTTTCCAAGATACGGGCCCTGAAAGGCGCGGCAAACGCCGTAATGTTATCCTATGGGAAAAAAAGAGAAGTTCGGAGCACCATAACTTTGCCTCCCTGTAATATTTTTTCACCAAACCACTGAAAGGCACATCTGTGGGCTGTTGGCTATCTTTCCTCCAAATTTCAGGAAAAAAGACCAAACCGTTATTTTGCAGCAGGGTGCCAAAGGATTCCTGTAATGCGTTGGGCACCGTAATGTTATCCTATGGGAAAAAATGTCAAGTTTAGAGTGCTGTAACTTTGCTGCCATGAAATATTTTTTCAATACAACACTGAAAGGCACATCTGTGAGATGTTGGCTGCGTTCCCTCCAAATTTAAGCCCAAAACTCCCAACCGTTCTTTTGCAGTGCAATGCCAAAGAATTGCTGTCATTTTCCCACAGACTAGAAAACTGTCGCCATTTGCGAAAGCTTTTACAAAAATTTGTGACACTTTCATGAGCACGAAAGTATTTTGTGAAAGTACTTTTTCCAGAAATTTGAAAAACATTTTTCTGGGGTGTTTTACCCCAAAATAAAGACATGGCTAGCATCCTCAGGGTCCGACTAGGTGAATACAAAAAGAATTAGGTTGCTACAGGCCCCAAATTTAAATGCCAAGCATTTTTCTGATCACCAACTGAAAACAAAATGGCGGATTTGCAAAAGTAACAGGCCCATTTGCGAAAGTAAAAATGCATTTGCAAAAGTGTTGAACTTTTTGTTAACTTTTCCCATTGACTTATAATGGGAAATTGTTTTTGGAATAACTTTTGAACCGTTTAATATTTTTTCACCAAATCTTTGAAAGGCACATCGGGGACCCTGGCTGCACATTCCCTGAAGATTTTGGGCCAGTCGCTCAAACCGTGCGACCTGTAGACGCGACCGTAGAATTCCAGAAAAAGCATAACGCATGCGCAGATCACACTTAATAACTCCACAGCCGTTTATCCAACCAGTACGAAACTTGTCAGATGCCAAGGCCTTTGATTCTTGATCATGTATTCCAAATTTCAGGCAAATACATCAAACGGTTGCAAAGTTATTAAGGTGCAAACCTTTGGGGTTTAACATAGAAATGGCTCCTCAACCCTAACTATGGTAGCACTACTGTGCTACCATAATGTATGTATTATAATTATTGTCTAAGGTGCACTGTGGGTATCCAATCAGACTGTAGGGACCTCACATAACCCCCTCCACCATTGCCTTACCGAAAAGGCAACAACACTATGGGAAAGCAGTGGAAACAATCTCCATCAATTACAGACATGATGCATGAACCTTGTAAAGCAACTTGAGTTGCTCACGGTGTTGTTTGAGCATGTGCCTTAAACAGTAAAGTTTTAGTATTAAAAATATAGTTAAAGCCGGACCACTGGCACAGTGGAAAGATTCATTGCTGCAGCGCCAGCGACCCACGTTCGGGAATGGATATGGGTGTCAGAGGGCGGGCCAGAGAGAGAAGGCTTCAGCATCCGCTGATTGCTCACCTTCTCTCAGGGGGAAGGTGGGGTAGAGGACCGGTGCCTTCTGACCTCTGGCAGAGGCTGGGGGTATGGGAGCACACTGGGTCCCACTGTCTAAGGAGCGTGACAGATGCTGGTGTTGCCTTGCATCCTGCACATCATGCTCCTGCAGGAGAAAAATGGGAAAATGGTACACTGGCAGATCCAGTGATGGCTTCCCGGATCCTCGCTGCCAGAGATATGGACCTCTGTCAGCCACCTCAGCAGGACCCAGGATCACTGGCATGGCCAGCAAGACTTATTCCTTATGTAGGCAGGAGAACCTCCCAATTAAGGGATATATTGGGGCACCCCGGGGTGGCTGCGATGTGGGGCTGTGGGGTCAGGAGCAGCTGGGGTGAGAAGGTCCCTGAGAGGCCTGAAAGAGTGATCAGCCAGGGTGTGAGGTGGGAGCATAAAAAAAAAATACAACTAAAAATGCCTGAATAATAACAAAACCTTTAAAAGTTAATTCTAACCAAATATTTGAAAGTGCAGCACTTAAAGCACCATCATGGATAAGGGTGTTAAGGTAATCTCCTGCTTTGGAGATATTATTGCTGATGCAGATGAGATTAGTGTCCTTTCTGTCTAAAATGAATTTCAAAATTAATGTCAAAGAGTCTATATGGACATTAACAAGCATTTGTCAATGCCGAATGTTTGCTTGCTGGCATTGACAGTGGTAGTGTAGAAGTTACAGAGCTGCGTAATAGGAATGGCAGTGAAGTACTGAACTGAAGCCAACCCTGCCACCACCTGGCAGAGAGTGACAGGCATTGGGGTGAGCATTTGGGTCATCAGGCATAACGTCCACACCATTTCAGTACACCCCAGCCTGCAGACACTGGCAAGTGTCACGGTGTTCCTTGGGGTCTTTGGCCCTTATGCGCATCCCATTCAATTAGGAAATACAGTCAGATGAGTGTGATATAGGAGAATGGGGTGAACTTTGGGGCCAGAGAGTCCAAGGCATACCTCGATGCCTCTCACTGGCTGCAGGGTGTGGAATGGAATGAGCATTACAGGCAAGAATCTCAAGTCACACCCCTGATGCCTGTCATTCTCTACAGGTTGGGCGTTATGGTTGGAAACCCTAATACCTCGGGCATTCATTGGTATTTTCACTCCAAATGTTCAACATGGTTTTTTTGTGACCCCACCTCATGAACAGGGGGAATATCAGTTTCTTAGCGGCTGCTTATGCACAGCGACTACGGCATTTAGCACCACAGGTGCAAAAACATTCGAACAGGATGTAAAAATGACAGCTGTACTGTTCATGGGAGGTGTAAAAAATGGCAATGTTGCAAATCTGCAGTAAAAATGTTGAAAAAATGGTGGCGTCCGCGTTACGCAAAGCGTACAGCAACACCCGTAATATAATTGGGTTGGGGATTTTTACAGCAGATTGTCAACTCAGGCATTTTGGTGCCTCCGATCATGAACAGTGTCACTGTGATTTTCTTTATGTGTCCCGAACAATGATTTCCCACAGCAACCATGCATCTCTGCGCTGAAAGTGTGAAAACACACTTCAGCTATGTTGTGAAAAATGACAGCTGTACTGTAAATAATGCAGTGTGGAAAAATGCCAGTGGTGAAAATCTGGACTTAAAATATTACAAAGTAATGAACTTACCAGGGTGCGTGGAAACTGTGCAATGCTCACTCGTAACACAGTCATTTTATGGACTTTTGTCACCAAATGTTCAACATAGCCATTTTAAGACCTCTGCTCATGAACAGTGTAACTGTGATTTTCTTAATCTGTCCCAAATATTGCTTTCGCTCACCAACAGCACCATTGTGCACTACATGCACGAAAACACATTTTGGGTGGCATATAAAAAATGACAGCTGTACTGTTCATAAGGAAGTGTAATAAAATGGCAATGTTGAAAATCTGGAGTGAAAATATTAAATTCGCAAACTTATGAGCATGCATAGGAACTGCGCAACGCACGCTCATAAAACAGTCATTTTTAGGAATTTTTTCACCAAATTTTCAACATAGCCATTTTAAGACCTCTGCTCATGAACAGTGTCACTGTGATTTTCTTAATGTGTCCCATACATTGATTTTGCACATCGACTGCGCCATTGTGTGCTACATGGGCGGAAACACATTTTGGGCAAGATGTGAAAAATGACAGCTGTACTGCTCATAAGGAGGTGTGGTAAAATGGCAATGTTGAAAATCTGGAGTGAAAATATTGAAAATTCAGCAAACTTACGAGCGTGTGTAGGAACTGCACAACGCACGTTCATAAAACAGTAATTCTTTGGAATTTTTTCACCAAATTTTCAACATAGCCATTTTAAGACCTCTGCTCATGAACAGTGTCACTGTGATTCTCTTAATTTGTCCCGTACATTGATTTCGCACACCAACTGCGCCATTGTGTGCTACATGGGCGGAAACACGTTTTGGGTGTGATGTGAAAAATGACAGCTGTACTACTCATAAGAAGGTGTGGTAAAATGGCAATGTTGAAAATCTGGAGTGAAAATATTGAAAATTTGCAAACTTACGAGCGTGCGTAGGAACTATACAACGCACACTCATAAAACAGTCATTGTTAGGAATTTTTTCACCAAATTTTCAACATAGCCATTTTAAGACCTCTGCTCATGAAAAGTGTCACTGTGGTTTTCTTAATTTGTCCCATACATTGGTTTCGCACACCGACTGCGCCATTGTGTGCTACATGGGCAGAAACACATTTTGGGTGAGATGTGAAAAATGACAGCTGTACTACTCATAAGAAGGTGTGGTAAAATGGCAATGTTGAAAATCTGAAGTGAAAATATTGAAAATTCGTGAACTTACAAGCGTGCGTAGGAACTGCGCAACACAAGCACGTAATACAGTTGTTTTTTGGAATTTTTCTGCAAAATTTTCAAAATAGGCTTCTTGAGACCCCCACCTTAAGAACACTGGCAGTGTTGTTTTGTTAATCAGTCCCAAAAGGTGATTTCACACAGTGACCACGCAGTGACTGCGAAATCACCCTTCGGGCCCGAATAACGTCATGGCAATGAGAGCATTCATGAAAAGGGGTCCCAAAAACCCCATGTTGGAAATTTGGTGCAAAAATTCCAAAAAATGCCTGAGATATGCAACAAAGTTGAAAAAACCCTATCTAGCCCATTATATAGCTTACAGGCATTTCTGCAGTTCGCAGTTGACTTTAAAGAGTGCAGACATGTTCCTGGTCCACCGAAGATCGTTGTGCCGAGGTCGGGAGGTAAGTATGGGGTGAGGGGGGTGTGGGGAGGCAGGATGCACAGTGGGTGGGTGCGGGTTGTGGGAGGGGGCCAGGTAGACTATGTGGGACTGTTTTTTCTTTACAGGTTTTCTTTTTATTTTCAATGACGACGTGGGACGTTTGCCATGCTGGGGTGGGCTCCCAGTGTGGCACAAGGACGGTTGAGGGTGGGGGCGTTCAGCCGATGGGGGATTGGGCACCCCCATCAGCCAAAGCATCTATTGTCATGCTGGGGTGGGCTCCCAGCGTGGCACCCAGTACTCAGGGGGGTGAGGATAGTGGAGCTGACGGGATTAGGCACCCCTCGGCTATACATGAGTTGCCATGCTGGGGTGGGCACCCAGCGTGGCATTTGGAAAAACTTTGGGGGTGGGGGGCGCAGCTTAGCCGATGGGGATTGGCTATTCAGTATGTGTGTGCGGGCGCACACCTGCGTTGTGTGTGTGTGTGTGTGTGTGTGTGTGTGTGTGTGTGTGTGTGTGTGTGTGTGTAGGGGGAGCTGCGCATGAGCAGGCAATATCTTATCACTGCTCACTGGAGCGTAGCTCCCCCTTTCAACTGTATGCCTCTGCATTTTGGAGCTTGTCATAGACAGCTCCAGCGTGCATTGGCTTACAGGGGCTGCGCCTGCCAACACACTGACTGAATTGGAAGATGGGGTGACACACCTCTGAAATCTCGGATGATGGCACTATGTTTCTTGCACATGAGTGCAAGCAAACATAAAAATGGGTAAATACTGAGAAAGAGCAAGCATATATTCAGGGTCACTGTCAATAATGTCCGGTTCCGCAATGGGACTAGGAGTAATCACTGTATGACCAACTACGGTAGGTTGAGGAGGAATAAAACAAAAGTTAGGATACTGTACATTACAGGATTTAAGACCATAAGTAAATGATTTATGATTTGTAACTATACAGTACTCACCATCAGAGTTATATGACATTTTAACGGTAGGAACCCTCCATTTCTGCAGTTGAACTGGGCAGGTGAAAGATTGATTCGTGAATCTAGTAGTCAAGTGATGAACCTGTTCTGCATAGTTGTTGTAGAGATATCCAGTGTTGCCCACTAGTGGTGATTCTGTTTATGATGCCCTGGGGTTATCAGTTTTATTAGAATGAATGTCCAAGTCTATAGTAAATGACCATAGGAGACCCAATGTTTCGGGGAGTTGATAACTATCTCCAGCCAGGGGTAATGGTCAGATGTCTCTCAGGTACATCAGCATGGAGAGACACTGACCGCATTCCTAAAATTGTACAGGAAGCAGGAGAAAACATTATGTCCTGGTACACATAGGGACTAACGATCTCGCCAGCTGGTCAGTTGTGGAGACCAAGGAACATCTGACCAGGCTGGGAGACAAACTGTCATCCATTTCATCCAGCATCTCCTTCTCTGAGATCCTACCAGTCTGTGAGGGGGGGCAGATGGGCGGAAGGATCAAAGAAGGGGAGATAGGGGAGCTAAACATGTGGCTCAAGGGTTGGTGCCATGAAAAAGGTCACACATTTGTAGGTAACTGGCAACAGTTTTGAGAGTGAAAGTTCTTTAAATTTGATAGACTGCATCTGACTAAGGAGGGAGTCAGTGCATTGGGGCAGAACTTTGCTGTCTTTGCAGAATATTTAAACTAACAAATGGAGAGAGGGGTGCAGCACCCAATACGTCGAATGGGAAGAACACCCCTCCCCCCTCAGCTAGTGATCAAACAGGAGTTCAGCATGTTTATAGTTCATTTGCATCACCAGGTAAGGAAAAAGATCCAGCTCCCCATATGATGCACAGGGAAAATATCAGACCTTGTCCAACAACCAGCACACCAAAATCTGGCCAGTGGAAAATCATGTACACAAATGCTCGCAGTCTCGGAAACATGATCCCAGACCTGCAGGTAATAATGACAGAGGCTAAACTGGACACAGTAGCCATTAGCAAGACATGGTTCACCAGTAACCACATTTGGGAGACTTCAGTACCTGGCTATATAATGTTCAGAAGAGACCGAGGTGGAAAAAAGGGGGTGGAGTGGCTCTTTATGTCAATGAAAATATCAAAGCTACAGAAATTCAAAATACACATAAGAAACCAGAAGAACTGTGGGTCACCCTGAAAACAGGAAATGGGACAACCATACGAACTGGGGTTGTCTACAGGCCTCCAGACCAGGGGGAGGACATAGACACATTACTGTTAGAAGATATACAAAACATGACAGTTAAGGGGGAGGTTCTGATAATGGGAGACTTCAACATGCCAGATACAGATTGGTCAGTACCAGGAGGAACATCTGCCAGAACTAGACACATAGTGGATTCCCTGCCGGGGGAGGGACTCAAACAACAGGTACAACAACCCACAAGAGACAGGGCTATCCTATATCTACTACTAACTAAAAGGGAAAGGATCACAGATTTCCAGGTAGAAGGTCACCTGGAGGCCAGTGACCATCACATGGTATGGTTCAATTTGGCCACTATAACTAAATCATCCCATTCCAAGGCAAAAATATGGGACTTCAGAGGAGCTGACTTTGACAAGATGGCCAACAGAGTTAAGCTAGCCCTGGCAAGAAGAAATACAGGCGAGGGGGAACAGGCAAAGTGGGCAAGTATTAAGGATGCAATACTTGAAGCAACATCCCATTGTGTTAGAGAGAAAAGGAAGTGCAAAGGAAGAAGGAAACCACTTTGGTTCTCAAAAACAGTAGCAGAAAAGGTCAGAGCCAAAAGCTGACCTTCAGGAAATATAAGGGAATGCAGCAGGATGAAGATAGGGAGGCATACCAAACTTCCCTAAGGGAAACAGGGAAGATAGTAAGGCAGGCAAAGGCCCAAAATGAGGAAACACTAGCATGAACAGTAAAAGAAGGTGACAAGACTTTCTCTAGATACATTAGTGAAAGGAGAAAGTCCAGAGGGGGTATTACTAAGATCAAAGGGGATAAGGGGGCATGTGAGGAGGAGGACCATGTAAAAGCATCTATCCTAAATAGATACTTCTGCTCAGTATTTACTGAGGAGAAGATAGGGCAGGGCCCACAGCTCAGCACCATAAACACAGGAGGGAAGGAGGTGTGCACTTGTATCTTCACAAAAGAAAGGGTCCTACAAGAGCGCGATAAGTTCAGGGTGTACAAGGCAATGGGACCTGATGGCATATATCCCAGGGTACTAAGGGAGCTAAGGGTGGAACTAGCAGAGCCATTATCAGAACTATTTAATGAGTCTCTGAGCACAGGAGAGGTCCCAGAAGACTGGAGAAGGGCTCATGTGATCCCACTCCACAAGAGTAGAAGCAGGGAGGAGACAGAGAATTACAGACCAGTCAGCCTTACCTCAGTAGTGGGCAAGATTAGAGAGGCACTCCTTAAAGAAAAGATAGTGCAACACCTGGAATCCATAGGAGCACAGGATCCAAGACAGCTTGGGTTTACAACAGGAAGGTCCTGTCAAACTAATCTCATAGATTTCTTTGACTGGGTAACCAGAGTGGTGGACCAAGGGGGAGCAGTTGATGTCACTTACCTCGACTTCAGTAAAGCTTTCAATACTGTTCCACATAGAAGATTGATTAATAAGCTGGGTAGGCTCAGGGTGGGTCAGAAGTTGGTCAACTGGGTGGAAAACTGGATGACGGGCAGAAAAGAGAGAGTCATGGTAAATGGGATACAGTCAGAAAAGATGCAAGTCACAAGTGGGGTACCTCAGAGATCAGTCCTGGGGCCAGTCCTCTTCAATATCTTCATCAGTGATATTGCAGATGGACTGGAGGGTAAGGTTTGTCTGTTTGCAGATGACACCAAGATCTGCAACACAATAGATGATCCAGATGGAGTGGGCAGAATGAGAAGAGATCTGGATAAACTGACAAAATGGTCAGAGGAGTGGCAACTGGGGTTTAATGCAAAGAAGTGCAAGATCATGCACATATGGAAGAGAAACCCTGAAGCCACCTATAGGCTGGGAGGGGAGTTGCTGCCAGTCACAAGGGAAAAAAGAGACTTGTGCATCGTCATCAACAGAGATGACCCAAAATCATCCATGCAGGCCACTAAAGCAGTAGGTAAGGCTAGGGGGATGATGGGATGTATTAGTAGGGGTATCACAAGTCATAAGAAGGAGGTAATAATCCCTCTTTACAAGACATTGGTTAGGCCCCATCTGGAGTACTGCTTGCAGTACTGGAGGCCACATCTTCACAAGGACATTAACCAAATTGAGGCAGTCCAGAGAAGGGCAACCAAAATGGTGCAAGGATTGCATCAGAAAACATATCAGGATAGATTAACAGAACTCAGTATGCATACCCTGGAGCAAAGGAGGGAGAGAGGTGACATGACTGAAACATTCAAACACCTTAAGGGCATTAACAAGGTGAAAGAGTCTAGCATGTTTCAATATAAGAAAAATAGCAGGACAAAAGGACACAGCATGAGATTAGAGGTAAGCTGATTAAGGGGTAATGTGAGGAAGTTCTTTTTCACAGAAAGGGTGATGGATGCATGGAATGGCCTACCTCAGGAAGTGGTGGATATGAATACAGCTCAGGGCTTCAGACAGGCATGGGAGAGGCGTAAGGCTGTAATACAGATAAATATGAATAGATAGGCCATTGACAGAGCAAATGCTGATGGCACATTCAAAAGGTAGAAAAAGAAATGAGCAGACTGGATGGGCCTTGCAGTCCTCATGTGTCATCAACGTTAATGTTTCTATGTTTCTATGTCAATGCTGTCCAATGAATAACCACACATCAACTTGATGATGTTGAAAATGTCACAGTGACACAATAATGATACCCCTTTTCGGCACAACAGTCTGTATGAGAAGCCAACCGAGCTTCAAGGGTGGGATGAAAAACCAGAGGAGGTGGAAGGTCGATGCATTCTCTGTAGATGTCCCTGTTGAAATGCCCAATGGAGTGAATGAAAGCTAATTGATCAAAAGTTCCTGTACTGGGATCAAAATGCGGTAAAGACACAGTGAGGGTAACAAACATGGTATCTCTGATGGTGCAAAGATTAGTAGTATAACATGGTTCCCTATTGGGATAACGGGTAACATAACTTAGGTTATGTGCAGTAGACATAGGTATGGATAGTGATCTAGAAGAGCATGTGGTGACACAAGTAGTGGACGTACAACGTGGACAGTACCATTTAGCAAGTCTCCTGTCATGAGTAATATCCGGAATATGTCCAGATTCCAGATCATGGAAGAGGTTATTGACAGTGTATATGACATAACAGCCATAAGCAGAGAACAAAAGTTCCCTGGCAATATATTGCTTGTCTGCCTCCTTGTTATTCTGAGCAACAAGTTCATTAATTTTATCCTTAGTATCTGTAAGACTCTTGGCAATATCATGCATGTTATACACGGTAAAGCGCTCCTCCTGACTAAGTCCATCCACACCATGCAATAAGAGTGGAAGGATATTATTTTTCATGCCATCCTGGAATTTTGCCATTTGACTGGAGATAGAGGCAATGTCTGCCCTGTTCCAGACTGACATGCTGGTTCCGAAGAGACCGGAGATAGTGCCAGTGGCACCAATGACATCAGCAGTGTCAAGCCTCCTATGAAAGGAGGGAGATTTAGCATTTTTCTTAACATCAGGGTTAGGTCTAGGCCTAAATAAGCCTAAATGTTCAAAAGTACACAGCAGCTAGAACAGAACACTCACACAGGGGCTATCTGGAGGAACGAGGCGTCGTTAAAGGCCTCGGAATCCCCTAGCCCCAGTCTACACAGCAGCTAGAACAGGACAATCACATAGGGGTTACCTGGAGGAATGAGGTCCCCTTAAAAGTAATCTTGCCAGCTCCCTGCTTACTTCTGGAGGGGCGTTAGCCCGTCAACTGCCCCACCGACCCAGAGGGGTGTGTTCCAATTTATCTCTGGCTGCACTTAATGTCACATGATTTTGACTAAGTCCCTATACTTCCAATAGCAAGTTATAACACTCCACCATTAGTGGGAGTATTGAAATCCTTGCTTATTACTACCCACTTTATCTCCTACCTCTCCCCCAGGTGCTCCCCCCACTTCCACTAGTAACCACCACGAGTCAGCATTGCCCCGTGCTCCTGCACTTTGTGGCCTGTAACCTTTCTCCCTCTACCATCCATAAACTCCACTCCCTTCTCTGTCTCACCCCCATTGTTAACCTCTTTTTAACAAAAATACACAAATCACCCCCATAAGATACTATCTACCACTGTGCTCTCAGATGTTATGTGACCATTTCCCCATTCTCTGCACTTGGTCGTTCAAACTTAAAAAACAGGCTCCAGTCATAATCCTGTTGTGCAAGCTCAAGCCCGGTAAACTGGGCCTCCTGAAGGACTACCTTGTCCACCTTGATTGGAGTCAAGTATACTGTGCCGCCAGTGTCAACTCTGCACTTGACCACTTCATTAAGTCCTTCAACTGGGCATGTGACAGGTTTAACGCCCTAACCAAGTGCGCAATCAAATGTATAGACACCCCCTGGATCACACATACGTTACTCAACCAGATGCACCAACAGGACCAACTCTGGTACAAGGCACTTGAAACTGGTTTACCCTCTGACAAACGATATCAGGTGGCTCACAACCAATGCACATGGGCCACTCTAAAGGCTAAGGCAGAGCACTATAAAATGTTCCTAACCTCTACCTGGGGCTCAGGGTGAAAATTCTGGCAAAATCTAAAGGAACTAAATGGAAAATCTGCCCCACCCTCTCACACTCAACTCAACATCAGTGGCTCTCTAACTACCAATCCTCAGCAGATGGACAACACCCTAAATGCCTCCTTCTCTGACCCAAGCGCAGTCCTCCCACCAAACTTCTTTGATCCTGCTGCCACCCCCAACACCCACCCACTCCCACCCCTTTCTACTTCCATGCCACTGATGCACATGTAGCTAAGCCATACCTCCTCAAAGCCCTAAGGGATACCCATCACTGTAGTGACTCTTTAGATCTCTGTATATTCAAACTGGTTCTAAATGAGGTTCTCTCCCACCTCATCTTAATCCTAAACAGGTCCCTATGTCTGGGTAAGTTCCCCTTAGTATGGAAAATGGCCACTATCACCCTTATTCACAAAAGTGGAGACCACTCCTCATCCAGGAACTACTGGCCTATCTCTATCCTCCCCCAGCTCTCCAAAGTGCTGAAAAAAATTGCCTCAGACCAGCTCTCAGACTACCTCACCAAGTACAACCTCCTATGTGATGAGCAACATGGTTGCAGGAAGGGTCTCAGCACCACAACCGCCCTGGTAGAGTTCACTAACTCTATCTACTCTGCCCTGGACAAGGGACACCTAGCTGCTGCAGTCTTCATTGACCTGTCGACAGCTTTTGACACTGTTAATCTCTCCCTCCTAATATCCACAATCTCCCAGCCTGGCCTGTCAAATGATGCTACAGCCTGGTTCAAGAACTACCGCTCCTCCAGGACACAATGTGTAAAAATAAATGGGACCCTCTCCAGCTGCCTCCCAGTTCACTCAAGGGTATCTCAGGGCTCAATATTAGGGCCCACCTTGTTCAGTCTATTTTTGGACAAACTTCCAAAAGCCTGTCCTAGCACAATTCTTATGTACGCAAATGATGCCGTCCTCTATGACGCCCATCCCAACTCAACATTGCTGCAGCAAGCTCTACAGGACTCCTTCAGTAAAGTGGAGGCCTGGTTCTCTGATCACTTGTTGGTACTAAACAGTAAAGATACAAAGGTAATGTTCTTCTCCCATTACCAAAAAAAAATTGAAAACATCTCCTCTCCTAGTTCACACTGAGCATCACCAACCTCTAGAACAAGTCCAGAACTTTAGATACCTTGGGATCACCCTCGACCCTGCACTTACATTCCAAGCTCACATACACCAACTTGGTACTGCTATTAATGCAAGACTTGGCTAGCTGTACCGCCATAGGCCCTGTCTCCCCCCTGAGGCCAGCAAACCGGCTGTATCCTCATCCATATTGTCCTTGGTAGACTATGGTATTCTTGTCTACAGATCCGCTGATGTCACCTCCCTGCACAGATTGAGGATCTCTCTGAGCAAAGCATGTCACCTTATCATTGGATGTGACAGACTGACTCTTACAGTAACTGCACTCTCTATGACTCCGCCAAATCACTAGACCGTAATGAAAGACTAAAGTATCAGGCCTGCCTCTTTACTAGGAAAATTCTCAGTGGTCTTTCCCCTCCAGGTGTCTCCTCCCTCCTTCACCCTTCCCCCAATATGATATCTACCCGCAGCTCCACAAAACCCTTCCTCCAAATCCCTCACCTCAGAACTGCACTAGGGCAGCGCTCCTTCTACTATCGTGCCCCCTCCTGAATGAACTCTCTCCCCACTCATATTGCTGCCACACCCAAACTTGGAAAATTCAAAATCCTCCTTAGGAAGCATCTACTCAACTCTTGGGCCTGCACCTGCCACTAACTTACCACTCCTCCAAACAAAGGACCCTGCTTCTACCCCCTCACCCTACCCTACCCTACCCTCCTTGATGTGGGGCACAGCCCTGCCTGACTTGCAACTCTGCCTCAGCTAGAATTACTATTGTAACTTTGTTTGACTTCTTAAGCCAAAATTGTATCAAGTACAGTACGGGTACCAGCCACAGGGTCTTGTGTGCATGTCTGGTATGCAGCAAGACCATCTAATACAGTAACATAGTACTGAAAAACTTGGAGGTATTGGCATTATGACACATACCAAATTTAGCCATATTCCACTAAGTAAGATTAAAAATAAATGGGACATGTATATATTGCAAATTGTTTACTAGGGTACCTGGAAGGGAAGTGACAGTGAGACCACTGGTAGGGCTAGGTTCCTGTGGGGCACAATCAGTTCTGCTTCAGTAGGAGGTACTACAGTCAGAAACATAGCTGATGTAGCCTTGTAATGTTGATTACAAAATTCTTTTGCAGAGTCTTCTGGGAACCGCTCACAAAAGGTTGGGTCAATTAAAGCAGAGAGACTATATAAACCAGAATGTCTGTGACTAGCTTGGCGAATGGACAGGGTACTATTTGGATCGATTTTAGTATTGGGCCAACCTTGGAAAGTGCCTTTGGCAAGGCTGGCAATGGGAAGTGTCTGTCCATTGTAGTCAGTTTGCCATTCAGTTTGGAAGGAAGACTTGTCAGGACCTACAACTGAGGCAATGAGGTAGGTGTCCTTGCCTTCCTGAACAGTAATCAATTTGTTGGAAACATCTATGCTAACTCCTTCTGGGATGGTGGTAGGTTTGTCTGTTAGGGTCATGTATCTTCCCAGAGGATGATCAAGTACCTTAGAAGCTGATTGCTTTCGAAAATAGTTTTCATATCCCTTCCATGGACAAAGGGGAGTGCCCCCAGTAGCAGGCGAGTCAGGTGCATGATGGCCATCTTGTGGGAATACCTATAAGGAAAAAGAAAAGGTCAGTAGGTACAATTCCAACCAATAGGTTTAGGAAAAGTAATTATTCTCCTTTATACAGTTTTAATTATTTAGCATGCAACCATTTCTCAGTAAGTTTCTTTTGGTGAAGGAGTATAACTCGGTAGACTGTAGGACTGAGTTTGTTGGCAAAGGGGTAGATTCCTTCCCATTTATTGGAGAAGGAATGTGTAGGGTGAGCAAATCTGAGAACAATTACCTGTTCTCTGACTTGCCAGTCCACCTCTTGTGTGTGTTTGTCAAAATGAATCATGGACTGTTATTGGGCCTTGCCCACACGATGTGCAGTGTACAAGTGGGTTTTAACAGGTATACTGTGACACTGGTGACCACAATTGAGCGACCTGCGAAAGAATGACTCAATTGCAGTGCATGTCAGAGCAGCAACCCAGGATCTACAGTGACCGGATGGAGTGGGTTGGCAACCTGAATGACACGAAGCCATTACAGGTACACGCACAGAGCTGGTAGGAGCGAGCACGCCGCTATAAGTATGCACGCAGGGTGATGGGAGCAAGCATGGTCAGCGAGGGGTGGAAGGGGATTTGAGGGGTGGCACTGCGGTAGGCTGCCAAGTTTGCCCCATGTTGTAATTGGGTCAGCTGGTGGCTTTGCTATGTAGGGTGCTTGGTTCGGGTCCCAGTGCAGGTTCGTTTTTGTTTCACCCTGCCCGAATTAAATTTTTTTATGTTTTGCCCCACCCCCCACTGACATGCAACCCCCTGGAGTTGAGAATCCTTAAGTAGGGGGTACGGGGGGGCACAGCCCCCTGCATAAAATTAAAAAATACAAGTCCCCGGCACCATTTTGTTGTGCATTGTCGAATCAGTGTGCCGAAACTGATTTTCAGCACTCTGACTTTCCCGTAATGGCGATCGCCCTTTGGCGGTTGCTATTATCACATAGGACCATGTTAACAATATCCTCTTTGAGTTTTGCAACATATTTGTCTACAGACACTCTGTCTGCAGTGGGTGTGTGTAGGTCAATCAACAGGTGTTCAGGTAATGTCATGGTCCTACTAGTCATCACCTCGAAGGGTGTCAACTGGGTGGTGGCTGAAGGAGTACCTCTAACTGCCATATGGAGTAAAGACAAAAAGGGAATCCCAGTCCTTGAGATTGTCCTTGATAAATCTGAAAAGCATTTACTTAATCCATCTGTTGGCTCTTTCTATCTGACCTGATGATTGAGGGTGATAGGGTATGTGTAACTTCTGGTGTACACCAAGAAGTTGGAGAGTTTATTGTATCAACTGACCTGTAAAGCTGTTTCCATGGTCAGAGTCTACCTTGAGAGGCAGACCCCACCTGGAGAACAATTATTCTACTAGGACTTTTGCCATTGCCATGGTTATACATTTCTAAGTGGGGAAAGCTTCAACTCACTTAGAAAATAGGTTGGTAACCACAAGTGCATACTTGTTATTCCTGCTGATATTGGTCAGAGGACCAATACAATCTTTTTGGATTGCATGCCAAGGGCCAGATTGTCTCTGGGGAAGTAGTTTGGCATTTTGATTGGTTGAGGTTGGATTGTTCTGAGCACAAATCTGACAGTTTTCTATGTAGTGCTTGACATCCTTTGTGATGCCAGGCCACCAACCAACAGATTTCAGTCTCTGGAGTGTGTTTTCCACTCCCTGGTGTCCACTAGTTGGGGTGTCATGGACCTAGTGAATGAATTCAGATCTCAAGGATTCAGGGACTACCCACAACTTGTAGTTCGAGTCGTCAGACTGTTACCAGATCAATTTTTTGTCCTAGGACAGATGCAGTTGGTTTGCATGTCTTTTGTAAAGGCTGTGGGTAAGCAATTCTTGTCCAGTTCCTTTGTCAAGGAATCTGAACACATCTCACAGTTGAGGGTCAGACTTCAGTGTTGTGGACAAGTCCAGTGGCACAAAAGCTTTGGGTTTCTTCCTTAAGGCAGCTATTTGTACTGCTGCTGGAACATCAGGGTGAGCCATTTCCCATGCCTCCCTCCCCCTCTCGAGCACCCGCTTTTGCAAGAGTGTCTGCTCGATCATTGAAAAAATGGAATCGGTCAGATTTGGAGTGGGCCCTCACTTTGTGAATAAACAGTTTATGCTGAAATTGTTGAGTCAATTTGTGAAAGTATACAAAGAGTTCTTTGTACTTCACAGGGGTGCTTCAGAAGATGCAAAGAGTTCTTCTGCCAGAAAGGTAAAAATTCAGTCAGAGAACAACAGACCCAGTTAGAGTCTATAAAGATGATGGTGTGCTCGACGTCATGCTGTATTAGTTTGAGGACACAGGCCACAGCTGCCAGTTCTGCACACTGCAGCATTTAGAAGCATGAACAGTATTGCCATTAGGGTGCATGATGAGCACTCCAAATCTAGCTACCTGTTCTTCTTGGTAGTACAAGGCTGAGCCATCAGTAAAGATGTGACATAGTGAGGTGTCAGCAAGGAGCTTTGGAGTAGCAGGAAAAAAGGGCCTGATTCAGGAAAATCTGGGGACTGGAGTGTGCAGTCATGCGGGGCTCCTTGGTATAAAAGACCATTGGCTAAAATTGAGGGCATCTTGGCTGGGTGGACCTGTATGATGCGGTCCTGGAGAAGAAGGGACCAGTGAGTCAGTCTGGTATTGGATACTGATCCATCCTTTACTCTGTCTGATAGCAGAAAGGTTGAGGGGGTGTGGTTTGTGTTCAGAATGATAGGTGAGTACCCAATGATATACAGGAAATGCTTGACCAGCCAGTAGGTAGACGGAAGGTTCCTTTCACAAAGACTGTACTGCTGTTTCACTGGAGATAGCATCTGGGATGCATAAGCAATAGATCTCAAGGTACGATTCACTTTCTGAGCAAGTACTGCAGACATGGCTATGTCTGAAGTAGCTGATTCCAAATGGAAAGGTAGAGCTGGATTGGGGTTCACTAAAGCTGGAGCAGAGGCCAGGGCCCATTTCAGAAGAGTCACAGCTTGAGTGTGGATAGGACCCCAAGTCCAGGGAACATCCTTTTCCAGGAGCTAATACAGAGGTGTGGCCTTTTGTGCAAAGTCACAAATTAAGTCCTTGGAATAGTTGACCATTCTCAGGAAACATCAGAGTGTTACCACAATGGTGGGTAGTGGCAAATATTTCTAGGCCCTTGGATAATCTTCTTCTTCCAGGCCAGGTTCCTGCCCTGTTCTGTTATGTGCAAGCCAAGAAAGATGACATCCTTCTGGCATAATTGTGCTTTTGCAGGATTGCACTTAAGGCCTGCTCTCTGTAAGAGAGTCAGTAGTTAATCAAGGAGGTAAAAATGTTGCTCCTTGATGGCAGCAACCAACAGTGAATAATCTACATACTATAGAAGACACTGTGGGGCAGAGAAACCCTGCAGGGTGTCCATCATATGGAGATGGAAAAGAGAAGGGCTGTTGTGAAAGCCCTGGGGTAAGCAGGTCCAAGAGTACTGTCGAACCTCAAAGGTAAAGGCAAACTTGTATTGACTTTCCTGAGCTGGGGCAGTGCCCAAAAGTCATTGGAGATGTCAAGATCACTGAACCACCAATGATCTGGTGTTAGCAGTCTGAACACATCTGGTGCTGAGGCTACAGTAGGGGAGCAGCTAGGAGTGACAATTAAGTCTCCTATAATCAGTAGTGACTCTCCAAGATCCAGTGGGCTTTTTCACTGGCCAAATTGGTGAGCTGACGGTTGAGACACAAGGTCTGATTACACATTGTCTAGGGAATGACTGAATGGTTTCTCTGGGTGATGGTAAGGCCTCAGCAGAAAAAGGGTATTGCCTTTGCCTGTCATGTGCTGGGACTGGGATTTCAATAACAGTCTGCATTCTCCCACAGTCATACTTGCTTGTGGCAAAAGCATTCAGGTGCTTCTGCAGGATGGGTAGGAGTTTCTTGAAAAACTCATGTGTCTGGAATAGAGCTATGACGTCATAGATATATCTTGAATGTATGTACTTGTAATTATTGTGTTCCCTTATGTGTACTATGATGTGAAGCCTTTAGAAATAAGTCCATGACAAATAAATAATTCCTTTTCATTGGGGGTAATAGCTGCAACCACATGCGAACTGGAAATCATGACTGTATGGTACTGTCCTCTGATCTGGATCAAGAGCATGTTGGCCAAGTCCACCACACAGCTGTGTAGTGCAAGAAAATCAATTCCCAGGATGGTAGGATGACTAAATAATACCATCAGGTCAAAAATGTGATTCGCTTTGAGGCCGCCTATCACCACAGGAAGTACAATAGAATGATAGGTGTATAGCTTTGTGCCATCCACACCTTGTGTACTGGCCCTCCATACAGTGAACCAGAAGGAGTTTTCTGGATCCTCCTCATGTAGTACAGACACAGCCATGCCTGTATATAGCAAAATAACCAGTTGGCGGCCCTGACCATGGCCTTGGTACAAGGCTTTCTGTTTGTGTCAAGGGTGAGCTTGTTCACAATACAGACTGGGGCCTGTAGTTGTCAATCCGAGTTACTGACAGGCAGTTCCTGCAAGAGTAGGCTGGCCTGCTCTTGCCAGCCCTCTTCCAGGTCCTGCGTAGCCGCTATGAAGGGTGAGGCCTCAGAGTTCAGGCCTGATGTGGCCTGGTCTGAGGAGGCTCCAATGTCTCCTTGGCCTGGTGTGGCCTGGTGTACCAGAGTTAATGCTGCAACAGTTAGTTTCGGGATTGAGTTCACTACTGATCTGACATGCCCGGGAAGAGTGCAGAGGTTGTTGCTCTCCTCCACTATCTCATGATAAGAAGGGCCTGATTGATAATTTCCATTGCCCTGATTATGATGCTGCTGGTTATGCCATTCTGAATTAGTATTGTTCCAATTCCACCTGTTATTCCTATTTCAATTTTGGTTCCATTCCAGGACTGGTAGTGCTGTTTGTTATCCGTGGGTGCAGCCTTTTTGTCTTGGGCCTTGCCCTCCACTGTATAGTGGGCCATGGGCTCCCTGGTAGATTGTACCGTGGCCACCTTTTTCAAGCCAGAATTCAGATCTAAGAGATAGAGCTGGTAAACCCACTCGGTCTTCTGGAGAGTGTCTGCAAATTTGTCCATTCCGGGAAAAACTGTAGGTATGCCAGAATCATGTTCCAAAGAAACAATTTTTTTTACTCAGTTTGGTCAGCATCTGCACCCTCTTCCAAAAGCTCTTTGCCAGTATGGTTGGTCAGCCATAGCCTTTGGCGGTATGTCACTAGGTTCTCCTTGGCAGTTTGCTTTATGGGGTAGGCCAAGAGAACGCCAACCACATTTGGGGTGTGCCCAGAAATAAGGGCCAGGGTGACCTCATCAAAGGTTGTGTCTGTGGATTGAAGAATTTCCTCTGGAGTTTCAACCAGAGTCTGGGGTCTACAGTCTGCCAAATGATGTGTACTTGGTAGGCTGATCGTAGACTGAGCATTTCACATTTAGAACTAACCTTTTCCAAAGGGCAACAGAGATTATCACTGGGGTACATGCGGTCTATGCTGTCAACAATCTGCTGTACAGAACGGGCCATTTGAAGGGGATTATTTTGAGCTGCTGGATGCTCAGAGAAGGGATTTTGGTTTTATGCATTGCAAAGAGCAGCCTCCACTGCGGCATCAGCCACAGAGCGGATGATAGATGGCTGGGCAGCGGCTTCCTTCATCATCGCATCCAAGGGCTGTTTGAAGAGTTTCATTTGTTCCTCAGACATTTCTGTCCAAGAGAGGGCAGGTTTGATGTTTTGATTGATCTCTGTTGTGTCACCTTTGGTCAATGTGGCAATCAGAGGGGTTGTACCTAGGCCTCAGCCTCCCCTTCTATCATGGGGATCATCATCTTGACATTGCACGTGATAGTTGTCATTCCGCTGATGACATAGGGTTGCGCTGTCATAGCGTGGGGATCCGCCATTTTGTGGGTGGTGGGAGGACACTGGACCACAGTGAGGGAGTGTCTGGGCACCATCTTGGCTGTTGTCCTCACCAGAATCGTCATCACTGGATGACGTAAGGTCGATGGGTGCGTAGTGAAACCCACCCATTGCTTTGACATGACCAACCAACACCTCTTGCTGATGGCACAATTTTGCCATCATAAGTCAACATGGTTTGTGACTAACTTTTGAAATGTCCTGCTCAACAACTTTCGCAACTTTTTTCCATAATACTCTGTACACAGTGCTCAATTTGCAGCTGTCCCTAAGCTCCCTATCCAACTCGTCACTTACCCATTTCAGGTACTCTCTCATCTCTTCAATCTCCTCACACAAAGTCTCATTCGTATCACTCAACAAATCATTCAACTGTAACACCTGTTTCTTATCTTGCCTCAACCTTATCACATTCATCTCTCAATGTGCATAACTCTCTATCATTACCCTTTACAGAACGGTGCAAAAGAGTCTCGTATTTGCTATGCAATGAGTGAAGCTCTGTTTCAAGCTGTTGCTTGGTTTTCAAACTTTCAGATGCCTGCAATCCCATCTCTTTCTTAAGCGATGAGAGTTGCAGTTCAAATGAATGAAACCTCAATTCAGAGGCTTCTAGAGCAGCATAAAGAGCTGGAACTAATAGCCCTTTAGCTTCACACTTTTTGGCTGTTTGCCTTACCTCGGAATACTGGGTTGAGATTCCCAGTACTGGGTTTTCAGATTGATTGGCGTCCAGCGCGAAATCATTCCAGTCTCCATGGGAGGTAAGAAAATCAGAGACATCAAGTCTCAGAACTGCACAGATATTAGACATAACGGTACCAGCAGAAAGTTGGGAAACACAAAATGAACCAGTAAGTGGTTGCCCTGCTGTGTATCAATCCACAGTGGTTGAACCAACTGACAGTCAGGCTACTGTACTCTCGCAAACTTGCAATTCAAAACTGCTGTTGAGCAAGGTGAGATGGCATCAACCTTGCCGAGTAAGCAGCCAGACTTTATAAGATGCTATGGAGTTAAAAGTACGGGTGAGGTGATATGGGTGTGCACATCTACTTACTACCCACAAGGGAAGGGTTAGCAAACAAGTTGCAAAACGTTGCAAATCCAAACCACCTGCATACAGTCGCCAATATGTTAGGGTGCTTAGTCCTTATCAGATTCTTGGCAGTACTGAATCAGCAAAAGAGACACAAACAAATGGTATATTCTTGTTTATTACACAAAAGGTAGGTACACAGTTGCCTTAAAACAGGTCTTACCATTAGACAGTGGGAGCTAAAGTTTCTCAAATACCCCTAGGAGTGAAGATGGCCTTGAGAGGAATACGTAATACAGTAGGTTATATACCTCTGATAGTTACTATAGTTACCAAAAGACTAGAAACATAAAATAGGCCCTATTGACTAAAAATGATGTGGTTCCACAGTGTTAGTTACCGATATGCATTATTTGTAAAGCCAGCTAAATATAAGAACAAAGAACTCATACAAGGTACAGAATGTAGTGCATTATATAAATCCACATAGTGGCAGTGCAGGCTATACAATAACTTCTCAGAAGGATAAACAGAGAACACAAATGTATCTCAGTACAGTACTTGCAATATGTTTCTTAGCAAAGAATCATAGGAATCATAGTATGTCCCTGGATACTTAACACTTGTACAGTAAGTACCAACGCCCTAAATGTTAGTATATTAGGTATCATTTTTTAATTTTTTTATTTCTGTTTTTCTGCCCCCCCACCGACAGCCCCCATCTGATCGGCTCCCCCAGCCCCGTCGCACAGAATTACTAGGGCTTACCTTATGTCCGGCCCGGAAGCGGCGCCTGTGGAGAGTCAATTGTCATCAAGCTGCCAGTGATTTTTCCTCCATTTTTCTCCTGAGGGCTCCTGGAGAAGGACATGTGTGCGTGTAGGCGCGCATGCATCTTACAGCTCTGGTACCGACCCCCTTCTGCCCACCCCATTGGCCTAATGCTTGACACCCTCAGAGCCTGCACTGTCCCCCGGCCACCACCAGAGGGCAGCCATTAGCCAAGGGATGCTGCTTCACCATCCCGACGAGGAGAGTTGCCTGCTGGTGGCTCCATCCACCTCCGCCCTCCCCCCGTACCGACCTCTGATGGCCCGAGCTCATTCCCAAACCCAGGTCACCATATATATCTATATTATGTGTATATATATATATATATATATATATATATACATATCTTATAGTGGCACAGTAGTGCCACTAAGTTAGGGTTGAGTACCCCATTTAAGGTTAAAGTGTGAAATTTTGCAGCTTAATAACTTTGCCACCATATGATCGATTTGCCTAAAATTTGGCAGTCATGGAGCGGTACCATAGATTGCAGGATCTGCCAAGGTTTGTACTGGTCGGATATACGGTTGTGGAGTTATAAAGTGACATTCCGTAGTGCATTTACACTTTTTTGTGCATTCTTTGTTCACACCTACATGTCACACGGTTTGTGTGACTGGTCTGAAACCTTCAGGGAACATGCAGCCAGAGTCCTCAATGTGCCTTTCAAAGATTTCGTGAAAAAATATTAAACGGTTCAAAAGTTGTTCAAAAAACAATTTTCCCATTATAGTCAATGGGAAAAGTTAACAAAAAGTTTGAAAGTGTCGCAAATGACCCCTGTAGTGTCATGAGGCAGCCATTTGTTTTTCAGTTAGTGGTCACAGGAATGCTTGGCATTTAAATTTGGGACCATCTACTGTAGGTACACAATTTCTTTGTGTTCACCTAGTCGATCCCTGAGGATTCTAGCCATTTTAGCCAGCCTTTTTTGGGGATTAAATACCCCAGAAATATGTTTTTTAAATTTTTGTAAACTGTAGTGTCACAAAGTGATGTTGCACCTGTGACACTTCTGTGATTTTTTTTTTGCGAAAGTGTCGTGATTTGCGACACTACTTTGTGACACTATGCCCAAATTAACAGGAATTCTTTGACACTCTGCTGCAAAAGAACAGTTTGGTCTTTTGGGCTGAAATTTGGAGGGAAGAAAGCCAACATCCCACAGATGTGCCTTTTGGTGGTTTGGTGACAACATATAACAGGGATGCAAAGTTACGGTACTCCAAAGCTGACACTTTTTCCCATAGACTAACATTACAGTGTCTGCCGCGCCTTTCGGAGCCCATATCTTGGAAACGCTTTGAGATACGGACTTTTCATCAGAAAAATACTTAGTCCCCCACTAGGGGGCTAAGTGCAAAACAAGACGGGGAAGCCATAATTTATATGAAATTTAGATTTTTTTTCTGCGTCATACAGTTCCTGACATATAAGCAATTTAGTATTCCAAGCGGTCATTTTCTGCTCCGAGGCCAATTATTATGCACGCAATCTTTGTACTCACTGAGCTTCTTTTTGCAGCTGTTGGGCAAAAACAGGGTGTGCGCTTCCGTTACTATTACAGTTAGCATTTCCACTTGCGTTTCCATACCCGTTTGTGTTAGCTTTCCCGTGTACGCCACTGTGTGCGTTTTGCTTTGCATTTTTGTTTGCGCTTGTGTTTGCGTTACTGTTATCAATTGCATTTCCACTACCGTTTCTGTGTGCTTTTTGTTTTGCATCACTGTGTGCATTACTGTTTGCATTTGCGTATGTGCTTCCGTTTGCATTAGCATTTGTCTTTCCTTTGTTTGGCGTCCTCGTTGCTGTTACCATAACCATTTGCGTTACCATGACCATGCGCATTACAGTTTGTGTTTCCATACCCACTTGTGTTTGCATTTCTGTTCGCATTACTGTTTGCATTTGCATTTCCATTGCCGTTTGCATTATCATTAATGTTTGCGTCACCATGTGCATAAGCGTTTGTGCTTGCATTTGCTTTACTGTTACCATTTATTTTGTTTTTTTGAAATTTAAGTTTATTAATTTTCCAAAAACAACATACAACCCACATGACATAACATAAGGAGCAATCACAGAGAAAAATGCATGGTACAACATAAGATTACAATAAAGGGAGAAGGAAAGGAAAGAAAAAAAAAACCCTCCACCAACCCCCAAGCCCCACTACCTCCCTACCCCTCCCTACCCCTCAAATCCAAGTGTGCAGAATCCATAAAGCTCCCTGAGCTGGGTAGTCGACACTGTATCAATTTAAAACACAAAAGAAGGAAAAAAAAGGAAAAACAGAGCATAATCTCCAAATATAGAAGGAATATGTGTCACAATCAGGAAGATACAAGAAAGTGCTGTGGGCAAAACAGAGAGAGGGCCAAGGGATCATTGGTTGAGGTATAACGAATACAGCTTGCCCCACTTTTTATAGAACAGGTCCATACGGTTACGCAAGCTGGCTACCAGCCTTTCCGCATTAAGACATGCAGAAAGCTCACTTATTCATTCATTATATGGTAGAGCCAGCTGATCAGTCCAATGCCTAAGGACCAGTCTTTTGACCACAAACTATCAGTGCCATATGATACCGGCGTTCCACACTATCAATATTAGCATAGTCCCCCAAAATACAGATCTCTGGGACAAAAAAACTCTGAGAGGCCTAATAATGGATCTAGATTGTCTCGAATAGCAGACCACAGTGGGGTGACTTTGCTGCAACTCCAAAAAATATGCAGGGAGTTCCTCACTTTGTTTACACCTAGAGCAGCGGAAGGGAAGCCTTTGAGTTGAAAAAGCTTCTTAGGAGTATAGTACATATTATTCACAATACAATATGAGTGAGTCTTAACCTGTCCTGAGTATGGAACTTATGGAGGTCCTTCCAAATCACGGGCCAATTCAGGGCAGTGTCAGGGAAGGAGGAAGACCAAATCTTAGACCCAACAACAGCCTTGAGAATTTGTAATTTAGTAAGAATGAGTAAATTAACGAGATGGCATGCGGTTTAGAAGCAAGGGTTAAAACCTGAGAGAGGAAAGGGCGGACTTCCGGGTCTCTGAATTGAGTACCGAACTTCGCCACAATGAGATGCCTCAATCGATAAACTTTAAACATTTTGGCACTGGGAACAGCATGTTTGCTAAGAATGTCAGAGGAAGATAGGAGAGACCCATGGTCGTAGAAATGCTCCAGGTTGGTCTCTTTAATTTATGGAAGCCAATCGGGAGTAATTAATGAGTTACCAACCTTAACATTAGGATTAAGCGTAACTGGTTGACCCAAGTCATTTCTCGGAAAAATTCTGAGAAAATGCAGACATTGTGAAAGAGATTTAAGAGATACGAGAACAGTGCGGTCAGGTATCCAGTGTGAGAGAATGGAGGGAGGAGTGTAAAAAATAGCATAGGGATCGATTCCAGAGTCCAAGAGGATTGATTTCTCAGTTTGAAGCCAGATCGGGGAAGAAATCAGGTTAGCGGCAGCCATCTCCCAATTTAACTGAATCATAGCCAATGAAGTAGAACAGCAGATTAGGAAGCCGAACCCTGCCCTTAGCCTTGGGAAGGATAGTTTAGAGAAAGAGCGCCGAACACCCTTACCATGCCAGATAAAATTTGAGAACATCGTATGAAACTGCCAGAAGTAAGAGATAGGCAACCAGAGATTTAATAAGTTAAGGGGGTAGAAGACACGGGGAAGGACATTCATTTTAATAATATTGACCCGTCCCCAAAGAGAAATAGGGATGGTGGACCATCGTTGCAAATCCTGCTGAATGTGAGCCTTGAGGTCATCTAAGTTTAGCTTTTTAAGTAAGGAAGGATCTGTTGAGAAATGAATCCCTAAATATTTAATTGATTGGGGGGACCACCTCATACCAAAACTGTCAAGATCCTGTTTACATGTATGAATATTTAGTGGGAAGATTTCTGATTTAGAGATGTTCAGTTTATATTGGGAGAGAGTCCCATAGTGTTTGATGACATCCAACACATGTCTTAAGGATTCAGCAGGATATGCAATATGCAAGAGTATGTCATCCGCATACGCCGATAGGACTAGTTCTTGTCGATTTATTATACACCCTTTAATGAGCGGAGAGGATTTAAGTTTGATAAGGAGAGGTTCCAGATACAAATTAAAAAGAAAAGATGAGAGGGGACAACCTTGCCTAGTACCAGTATATAGCCGGAACGATGCAGAGAAGAGTCCATTACAATAAATTTTGGCCGAAGGACATTTATAAAGAGTCTGGACCCACTTTAGGAACGGAGCCGGGGAAGCCCATCTTAGTCATCACAGCCCAGAGAAAAGACCAGTCTACCCGATCAAAAGCCTTCTCTGCATCTAACGAGACCAGAGCCATGGGAATTAGGGCTACGCTAGCGTGTTGGGAAATATGAGAAAGAGTTCTAAGGTGGTCCGATGGGGATCGGGAATATACAAACCCAACTTGCTCCGGACTAAGAAGATGGGTCCAGACTCCTTTGACTCGTTCGGCCAGGATCTTAGAAAGAATTTTCATATCATAATTTTGGAGAGATATAGGCCGATAACTCGCCGGATCAGTAGGGTCTTTACCCGGCTTAGGGATCAGGATAACCGTAGCTTCAAGAAGTGTAGGGTCTATGTCAGGGGAAGAAAAAGGTATTCATAGAGTTTGAGGAGGATAGGGGGAGCTCATTAGAAAAAACCTTATAAAAATTAGCAGGAAAACCATCCGGACTGGGTGCCTTATCCGGAGTCAAAGAGGCAATGACGGTCTTGATTTCCAAGAGAGAAATGGGAACCATTAGGGCCTTTTTGTGGGACGGCATCAACTGGGGGATATCAATCTCAGCCAGGTAAGAAGCAGTGTCTGAGGAGGATGTCGGGGAGGCAGGCAATTGGTAAAGATCGTTATAATAGTCCTCGAAGATCCGCACAATTTCTTTAGGGAAGTTTGGATGGAACCCGCAGAGCGTCTGCAGAGCCGGATTAATCTAGAGCTTTAAAGTCGCGAAGCCTCAAGGCTAACAACCTCCGGCTTTTTCACCATAATCTATATATTTAGCCTGAGTTTTAACTATACAGTATTCAGCCCTTTCCTTAAGGAGATCGGCATACTCATTCTTAACCGCCATAAGGGCTTCCAAAGAGAGTAATGAGGAGTTCGAAGAATAGATAGCCTCCAATTCCTTAATTTTGTTCATTAGGGAAAAAGCTTGCGCTTGGCGGGCTTTTTTTCTTGCTGAAGCTAGTTTGATTAATTCCCCTCTAAGAAAGCACTTTAGGGAACACCAGATGGAATCAAATCTTGAAGTGGATCCAACATTGTCCGCGAGAAACAGAGAGATTAGAGATTTGATCTGGGTCACCATATGGGGATCTTTAAGCAACTGCGTATTCAGCTTCCAAGTAGTATCTCAACGAAACTCTGGGTCTAGAGAGAGTTTAATCCAGACAATTGCATGATCCGAGAGGATTATCGGTTCAATATCGGCTTGGAGAAAGCCGGGAAGGAGGCTCGTACTAAGCAGAATATAGTCTATCCTAGACCATGATTGATGAGGCTGGGCAAAGAAAGAAAATGCCCAAAAGAGGGGTTGGAAAGCCGCCAGGGTCACATAGCCCTAACATGTATAAGAAATCTTGCAAAGCCCTCTGCGAGGGGGTGAGGGGATGGGCAATCTGGGGATCTCTGTCTAGTGAGTGAGAAGGTGATATATTCCAGTTCCCCCCAAGGATAAGCTGCGAGGGAAGGAGAGCACTCATTTTATCTGTAAGGTCCATAAGGAAATCAGGACTACCCCCAACCGGACCGTAAATTGAACCCAGAACCACCATACTTCCATTAAGGGAGCCTTTGACCAAAATGAACCTCCCCTCAGGGTCCACCATTGTTAAGTCCTTCAAAAAGAGGACATGCCTTTTAAGGAGTACAGCAACCCCTCTGCTAGAGCTAGATCCACATGCCGCGTAAATCTGTGAGAAGCCAGATCTAGATAACCACTTAACCTCTGCACTAAGCAAATGGGTTTCTTGAAGGAGTAATATATCCGTCTGCAGCAGAGCACAGTGATTAAAAACCTGAGTTCTCTTGACTCTCTCTCTGAGCCCACGTACATTCCAAGAGATCACCTTAACAGCACCATTAGCCATTTTAGCAAACGTATCATAGGGAGGTAAATATAGAAATATCCAGCAACATAGCAAGAAAAAGAGCACACTCAAATCCCCAAATCCCACCTACCCCCAGCCTGCCCACGGGAAGCTTTTAGGAAAGCTCCTAAAAAAAAGAAAATAGTTGTATTTAAAGTACACTCCTGTGCATGATAAAGCTGGCAGGCTGGCCCTCCCCTCAAATGTCCCCCATAACCCAAAACCCCCAACTATGTACAATATGGTGCCAGGTACGGAAGATAACCAAACCAATGCAATAAAACCTGAAGTCTGGACACCAAACCCCCAGCACGAATCCTGAAAGCCCCAACCTACAGGGACCCCCTGAAAAAAGGAAACCCCAGACTCTAATCAATCAAAAAACCAAACTTCTCCCAAACCGGGCTAGAAAGAGATCTGGGGGCCCTGTAGGAGGGGCTGGATTGGCAAACCCCCATGCCATCAGCTCGTGATTCAGCTACCCACCGACCCAAGGGCCCAAAGTCCACCCCCCCAGTCCAACCGCCTAGTCGTCAAGTAAAATTAGTATTTAGCCACATTTCCCCTTATTGAGAAAAACGGAGTGGGGAGGATAACCAAGAAAGCTGCTCAAACTCACCCCTCTGGAACAGGACAGGGAAAAGAAAGTCACAACCCAGTGAATTACGGCCTGGTAATTGAAAAAACCCAGCACAGATGTTCCCGGGGGGCTCAATTTGACAGCGGGACCAAGGAGGTCCCACACCCAAAATCAACCCCATCGGGGAACGCCACCCCAGATAGGGAGTTCCGGGAAGGAAACTTACGGTTCCACCTGCGCGAATCCACTCCACCTCCACTCGACCATCCTGGATCCTCGCCCCACGCAACAATCCAAGGACAGTCTGAACAGGTAGGTCAGATCAGGGTGTGGAAATAACGTACCCCTCGAAAGGAGGTAACCAGATGGGGATATCGATCTCCTCCATATGCTTTAACTAACCCAGAACATCAATGAGGAGGTTACCCATTGAACCATCCATGACTCGCTTAACAAACAAAAAAAATAAAATTAATATACCGCAGTCACCATCAGTGATTCTAGGGACTTTGGGAGAAATCAGCAAGAGAAGGGAAAAGCAAGACCAACTAATTTCAGGGCTTATTTTTTTTTTTTAATATATGAGTCAGCAAGTCACTCAGCCCTGGGGTTTGAAAAGGTCAGGAAGCCTGATGGAGAGATCTTTGTAGGCCGCTTCTGGCGAGTTGAAGCTATGTGCTATGTTCCCCAACGAAACCTTGAGCGTGGCGGGGTACATCATCCTGAAAGGGATGGACGCCGCAATCAGTTTCTGGACCGTAGGATGTAAGGCGGCCCTCTTCTCTCTCGTTTCCTTTGGGAGGTCTTGGGTGATGCGAATCCTGGTCGATCCCCACATGACAGCTTGCAGATCCCGAGATTTACTGTAGACGTGCTGCCTCTCAATGTAACTTAAAAACTTAACGATGATAGGTCGTGGGGGGGAATCTGGTGGTGGCCTGGGCCTAAGCGACCGGTGAGCCCTCTCAAGATGGTAATTTGGGCTGAGTGGTGAGGGACCGACTACCTTAAGAAGGAACTTTTGTAGGAAGGCCAATAAGTCGGGTCCTTCTTCCAGCTCCGGGAGGCCAAAAATCAATAGGTTGCTCCTCCGGTTGCGGCCTTCCAAATCTTCGGATTTTAACTGGAGCCTCCGCACCTGTTGAGCCAGTCCAGCCATTTCCCCTTCAGCTTTCACCTTCCATTGTTCTAGGGAAAAAAGTCTAGCCTCCACGTCCGACACTCTTGTAGTAAGAGTGGAAAGATCACCCCGCAGGGACTTCAACTCGGAGGTGATATCCTGGAGAATACTCTTCAATGGGGCCAATTCTTGCATGAATTTGTCCTCCGTGAGAGGACCAGAAGATTGAGATTTCTCTCCACTTCTTTCCGACCCTTGGGCCACCTGATTCCGCGGTTTTTTAGACGATTTCTCGGGGGTCGCGGGCGGTGTATGTCTTACTGTGGCCTGCTTCTTATCCCCTTCCATCTTCTTATATAGCTAACAAAATCGCCAGAAACACACACTCAGGTCAACGATCGAGGTGTAAACAACTCAGTAGAGATGATTTGTACAAAATCAAAGTTCTGGAGATCCCAGAAAGTGGCGATTAGAAAGGAGGGAGGGAAGAGCTCTAAGCCCCTGCTGCCATTCAGCCAGCTGCCATCACGTGACTCCAGCCATACATTTTCTACTGTTACCATTTGTGTTTGCATATGTGCATCCGTTTGCATTTGTCTTTCCTTTGGCATCATCTTTGCTGTTACCGTTCCCATTTGTGTTTCCAATTGCATTACCGTGACCATGCACATTACAGTTTGCGTTCCCATATGCACTTGTGTTTATATTTCTGTTTCTCTTTCCTTTGGCATCATCTTGGCTGTTACCATTAGCATTTTCAATTGTGGTACTGTGACTGTACGTGTTACCATTTGCGTTTCTGTTTGTGTTACTGTTCGCTTTGGCATCATCGTCACTGTTACTGTAACTGTTTGCATTTCCAATTGTATTACCATTACTGTTTGCGTCTTTGTCACCATTTGCATTTCTGTTGCCCTTAGTGTTTGCATTTTCAGTTGCGTTTCCGTTGTCAATTGCGTTACTGTTTCCTTCTGTGGTGCTGTTGCCTTAACCGTTTGCATTTCTGTTTGCATTTGTGTTATCATTTGCATTTTTCTTACCATTTGCATTTCCATTGGTGTTACAGTTTACGTTACTGTTTTCGTTAATGTTTGTGTTTCTGTTGCTGTTAGCGTTTGTGTTACAGTTTGCGCTACGATTTCGGTTTTCATTAATGTTTGCACTTGCATTCCTCTTACTGTTTATGTCACCATGTGCATTACCATTTGTGCTTGCATTTGCATTACCGTTAGCGTTACTATGAGACACAGAATCATATTTTGGGAGTGCAGGGCCCTCCCACCATCTCATTCATTCACTATTTATAGTGCTCATTCTCAAAAAGAAAGGAAATTCATGAAAAAAAAACTTTGTTTAATGCATCAGTTAGGGTTGTTCAACAGCGACAAAAGTGAGGTAATTCGGTGTTAGGGTTGCCACCCCTTGCACCCCAAGCCCACCGCATCCCCACCAACAGGCATCGGGGTGTGCGTTGGAGTCATCGGTCCTAACTCTCACCTCATTCTCCTATACTGCACCCCCTCAGCTTCTTTACACATGGGATAGGGTGAGAGATAGGATGATTACCCCAATGCACACCCTGATACCTGTTGTGGTGGATAGTGAATAGGGTGCAAGGGTGCTGCAACAACAAAATTCTTCACTTTGTCACTGTTAAACAACCTCAACTGATGCATTAAATAGTTTTTTCCATGATATATATGTGTGTGTGTGTATATATATATATATATATATATATATATATATATATATATATGATGCAAAACACTTCATTAATGCATCACTTAGGGTTATTCTACAGTGACAAAATTGAAGTAATTCGACATTAGGGTTCCCACCCCTTGCACTCCACCCCCACAGTGTCCCCACCAACAGGCATTAGGATGTGCACTGGGGTCATCGGTCCTAACTCTCACTCCATCCCATGTGCAAACAAGCTGAGGTGGTGCATTGCAGGAGAATGGGGTGATAGTTAGGGCTGATGACCCCAATGCACTCTCTGATGCCTGTTGGTGAGGGCACGGTGGGGGTGGGTTGCAATCGGTGGGAACCCTAACACCAGATTTCCTCACTTTTGTCGCTGTAGAATAACCCTAACTGATGCATTTACAAAGTTTTTTGCATTTCATTTCATTACTTTTTAAGAAAGAATAAAAAAGTAGAAAGTTGCACAAGCTGGTGGGAGCCAACTTGTAAGTGTTGGGCCACATTATACAGCTAAGCTGCCCTGAGGGAGGAAGTTGCCTGTCTTCAGGCCACAATGGAAAGTAGTAAGGGAACCTTCCCCCAGGCCACACTGAATGGTAGGAAGGGAACCTCCCCCATCCAGGGAGCACCAGAGCCACCACCACTACCTCAGAGGTTGCAAAGAAAGCACAGCAGTTGGACCACAGTGGGCTTGGGGAGGGTGAGGATGGTGGAACAGAGGCACACCGAGTCAGTTGTTCCACACTACAATCCATACACCATTCTAGGGGAGCATAGCTTCCCTATGGATGCATCCGCAGAGGAGACAAAGGAGACCGAGGACAACTGTCACAAGGGAGGCCCACAGGAAGGAGACAGAGGACATCACAAGGAAAGGAAGCAGCTCCTGGTGGGGGACTCAATTATTAGGGGATAGAACTGGGGGGAGCAGGGAAAACTGAAGTAAGGTGCCTGCCTGGTGCCATGGCTTGGAGAGACAGGAAGCGCATCCTCAGGATCACGAGAACAGCTTGCATGGGGAGTCTGAGCTGGACATCAATGTCCACCTAGGGACAAATGACTTGGCTCATCATGAGATTAGAGCAGTGCAGAAGGACTTTGTAGAATTGGGGAGGGGCCTAAGACAAGTAGCACACACAATATCCTTCTCTGAGGTGCTGCCTGTCAATGGCATGAGTGAGGTGAGGGTACTTTGCACCATGCAGCTTAATGAATGGTTGAAAAAATGGTGTGGAGCACAGGGGTTTGGCATCATTGGGGACTGGGGTTCCACCTGGAGGGACACCAGCCTACACTGGCAGGATGGTCTGCATCTGTCCAGGAAGGGAACAAGTCTTTCGAGCAATCAGTTTAAATGCTTCATTGGCAAGCTTTTAAACTAGTCAAGGGGGAAGAACTGATAAGCAGCAGAAAAATCCCAGCCTCTCCCTACAAAACAGGGTACTAAATGAGAAAAAGACAGAGGTAGAAAGGTCAGTGGGGGATGCTGCAAAAGAAGGTGAAGCCATCAAAAAGTGGAGAGCAATGAGTACCAATGCCCGTAGTCTGAGTAACAAGCTTCCTGAATTAGTGGCCTTGATGGAGGAGGAACATCTGGATATTGTGGCAGTCACAGAAACATGGTATACTCAAAACCATGACTGGGATGTAAACATACCAGGATATACTGTCTACAGGAGGGACAGGGAGGGTAAAAGAGGAGGAGGAGGAGGAGGAGGAGCTCTTTACATAAGGGAAGGAATCAAAGCAACAGAACAAAAGGGTAAACAGGGAGGAGAGGAAGCACTGTGGGTAAATTTGGAGACTGGCAATGGCACCACAATCTGCACAGGGGTTGTATACAGACCCCCTTCTCAGGAGGAGGAAATGGACAAGGAAATGATAGAAAGACTACTTAGAATAGCAGAAAAAGGGGAGCTATTGCTGATGGGTGATCTGAATATGCCAGATGTTAACTGGAGTGCAGTTGCAGCAGCGACTTCGAAGAGTGAGGTTATTCTAGATGCCCTACAGATAGCATGCCTTAGACAACTAGTATTGGAGCCCACTCAAGAGGGAGCAATCTTAGACCTGGTTCTCTCAAATGGAGATGAAAAGAGGATCACAGATGTAGAAGTGGGTAGCCATCTGGGAACTAGCGACCATCGAACAGTATGGTTCACAATAAACACAGCAATAGAGTCAAGCCATACAAAGGCAAAAGTACTGGACTTTAGGAGGGCTGACTTTGCCAAAATGGGTGAGTGCCTAAGGAATGCACTAGCAAATTGGCAGGAAGGAGGGTGAAAGAACAATGGGGAATAATAAAAACTGCCATCACAGAGGTAACAATCCTTTGTGTGAAGCAAATAAACAAAACAAAACAATGTAAGAAACCACTATGGTTCTCAAAGGAAGTGGCAGTGAAAGTTCAAGAGAAAAAGAAAGCATTCAGGAAGTACAAGGAATCACAGAAGGAGCAGGACAGAGAACTGAATCAGTTAAAGCAAAAGGAAGCTGGGAAGGCAGTCAGAACAGCAAAGGCCCAAACCAAGGAAAAGATAGCCAACTCAGTTAAGAAGGGGATAAAACCTTTATAGGTACATCAGGAGTAAAGGAAGACCAAGGAGGGTTAATGAGGCTTAATAAAGGGAGGGAGGGTGGGCAGAGGTGACTGTGAAAGGCAGAGATACTAAACAAATATTTTTGCTCAGTATTTACAAAGGAAGTGGGGGAGGTACCTAAAACAAACAATAGAAACACTCTGGATACAGAAGTTGATACCAGCCCATTTACAGAAGATAGGGTTCTGAAACAACTCTTAAAACTGAAGGTGGACAAAGCAATGGGGCCTGATGGGATTCATCCCAGAATTCTAAAAGAACTAAGGGTAGAACTTGTGACACCACTGACTACCCTCTTTAACAAATCATGGGAGGATGGGGTGGTACCCGAGAGCTGGAGAAGGGCAGATGTGATTCCTCTTCACAAAAGTGGGAGCAAGGCAGAAGCAGGAAACTACAGACCTGTTAGTTTAACCTCAGTGGTAGGGAAAATGATGGAATCACTTCTGAAGGAAAGAATTGTTGAGTATCTAGAGGCCAGAGAGGCACAGGACCCAAGGCAGCATGGATTTACAGTGGGGAGGTCATGCCAGACAAATCTGATAGATTTCTTTGACTGGGTGACCAAAGTAGTAGATCAGGGAGGGCCTGTGAACATGGCCTAGCTAGACTTTAGCAAGGCATTTGACACAGTCCCACACAAAATATTAATATACAAGTTAGCCAGCCTGGGAGTGGGTCCCAAGATGACAGCCTGGGTAAAGAATTGGCTGAAGAATAGGACACAGAGAGTAATAGTAAATGGAGCCCACTCTGAAGAAAGGGGGGTTACTAGTGGGGTACCGCGGTGTTCAGTATTAGGACCGGTCCTCTTCAATGTCTTTATAAGCAACATTGCAGAGGGATGGAAGAAAGAGTATGTCTCTTTGCAGATGACACAAAGATCTGCAACAGAGTTGATGCACAAGGTGGGGTGGAAAGGATGAGAAGGGACTTGGCAAGGTTAGAGGAATGGTCAAATGTATGGCAACTTAGATTCAATGCTAAACAGTGCAAGGTAATACACCTGGGAAACAATAACCTAGGGGAAGAGTACACAATGGGGGGTGAGATACTGACAACAACAAAAATGGAAAGAGACCTGGGGGTAGTCATATCAGATGACCTAAAGGTGGGCAAGCAATGTGAGAGGGCAGCAATGAGGGCTGGGGGATACTGGGATGCATAGGGAGAGGCATCACCAGTAGAAAATAGGAAGTTATCCCTCTGTACAGACAGTTGGTGAGACCCCATCTGGAGTACTGTGTGCAGTTCTGGAGACCCAATCTCCACAAAGACATAGACAGGATGGAAGCTGTCCAGAGGAGGGCAACTAAAATGGTGCAGGGTCTGCACCGAAGACATATGAAGAGAGACTTAAGGAGCTAAATATGTATAGCCTCAAGAAAAAGAAGGAGAGGAGGGACATGATAGAAACTTTCAAGTACCTCAAGAGAAACAACAAAGTCCAAGAGGGTAGCATCGTTCAAAAAAAGAGGTGTGCAAGAACAAGGGGGCACAATTTGCAGATAGAAGAGGGGCGGATCAGAGGTAATTTTTGAAAGTATTTTTTCACAGAGAGGGTTGTGGATGCATGGAATGGCCTTCCGGAGGAGGTTGTGGAGTCAAAAACAGTAGTGGAATTCAAGCATGCATGGGACAGTCTTAAGGCAATTCTAGGGGGTTGGGGTAGGAAGAAGTAGGCTGCTGGTTAACTAGGATCTGCAGCTTATCCATTAGGTAGGGAAATGGGCAAACTGGGTGGGCCAAGCGGTCCTTATCTGTGGTCAAAATCTATGTTTCAATCTATGTAATGACTAAAAAGTACATTCACAACAGCACAACCAGCCACTAAACAAATGTTAATGTGGCAGAACAATAGAAAATGCTGTCCATAGAATGTAAACTGTGTCACACAATATCTCCTTAAAAAATATATTGTCCAACATGTAAACACCTCTATTAACATGTACAGGACATGCCGTCAGCACCCTCCAAATTTCAAGTAAAAAGACCAAACCTCATCCAAGATATGACTTGTCAAAAATTTTAAATTTTTATTCATCAGAGTGGCACAGTTCCACACCTGTTGGCATTTAACACACACAACAACTGAAAATGACATCCATAACACTAAGGCTAGGTATCCTATGAATTTCAAGCCACCACCACAAGCAAAACACTGTCCACAATAAAGTGCCTCACACAATACCTCCTCAAAAAGACATTTCTCTGGCACGTAAACACCACAGTTCACAAGGCTGTCCGCAGGACGTAAACTGCACCACACCATAGCTCCATCAAAAAAACATTTTCTGACTCAGAAACACTGTAGTTTATATCCACAGAACATGCCGTCAACACCCTCCAAATTTCAAGTAAAAAGACCAAACCATGCCCGAGATATAGCGTCTTAACATATGAGATTTTAATTCATCAGACTTGCACAGTTCCACACTTGTTGACATTTAACAGACACAACGACGGACAACTACATCCATGACACTAAGGCTATGTATCCTATCAATTTCAAGCCACCATCACAAGCAAAACACTGTCCACAATAAAGTGCCTCACACAATACCTCCTCAAAAAGACATTTCTCTGGCACATAAACACCACAGTTCACATCTACAGGACATGCCGTAAACACCCTCCAAATTTCAAGTAATAAGACTAAACCATTTCCAAGGTATTCAGTGTTAAAGATTGGTAAAAATTCCCTATCTATTCCATTATAAAAAATATGGCCATCTTGTCCCTATCTCGTGATCAAAGATGGTGATCAAAGAATCTCACAATCAAAGAATTTGCAGTCTCATGATCAAAGAATTTGTAGGCTCATGAACAAAGAATTAAAAATGATATATATCCAGAAATTGACTAAATTGCGGTATACCATTGCAATGGTTTGACAAAATGAAGCCCCCTGAGTGAAACCCACCCTTATTTGTCTTCCTAGGACACCCCTGGGCTGAGAAAATTTATTTTTTAATCTGCCCATCTCATCCCTCACTCACGATCCACGATCCTGATCAAAGAATCTTGCGATTAAAGAATTTGCAGGCTCGCATCAAAGAATTTTCAGGGTCACGATCAAACAATAAAAAGTGTTCAAATTTTAAAAATTAATAGAATTGCGGCAAATCACCACCATGGTTCATCAGAATGAAGCCCACTGAGTAAAACCCACCCTCATTTGTCTTTCTAGTGCACCTCTAGACTGAGAAAATAGATTTTTTAGCCATCTCCTCCCTCTCTCGTGATGCATGATCGCAATCAAAGAATCTCGCAAAGAATTTGCAGGCTCGCGATCACAGAAATTGCTCGCTCGCAAAGACAGAGTGAGGAACAAGATGGCCAGACTTTTAAATATATTTCTATAGCTCAGGGGTGCCCTAGACGGTTATATGAGGGTGAATTTTTCTCAGGGGGCTTCGTTGTGCCCCATGTGAATAAAAACACATAAGTTTTCATGATCCCCAGTAGTCTAGCGGCCCCCTTCCCCCGATCATGATAACATATATAAAGACCTGTGTTTCCCTGGTAGTCTAGTGCCCCTCCATGTGTATTTGATTAACATCTCATTATTTTATCCCTGGTAGCCCAGTGCCCCCCATTGTCTATTTATTTATATTTGTTCTTTATATCCCTGGTAGTCTAGTGGCTCCCCCGATCTGTATTTTATTATTATTATTATTCATATCTCTGGTAGTCTAGCGCCCCCCCATCATTTTTAACAAAATAAGCATTTGCTACTTCCTGGTAGTCTAGTGGCCTCCCACCCCCCACCCTGCCGTGCCAGCCCATCCAGCTCCCTCTCCATCCTTCTCCTGCTGGTGACTGGCACAGTCTACCTCTCACATCGACGGCCAGGTGCTGACTGTGTATATTACGAACACTAATTCGAACAGGTGCTCAGAAATAATTTCAGAGCACCTGTTTGAATTAGCGCTTGTAAAATGCTCATTCATGGTACCTACTAATGTAACATATGGCACGCAAACACCATAAGTCCGACTGAAGCACAATTTGGCAGATCAAGAGATCTGACACACCCCACTGCACTTTCCAAATTTCTGGCAAATCTGCTGAACGGGTTCAAAATTATTAACACCCAAACTTTTGACTTTAGTATGTAAGTGACCGCTGAACCCTAACTATAGTGGCCACTATAATAACTATATATATATATATATATATATATATATATATATATATAATATACACACACAAATATATATATATATACACACAATATATATATATATATATATATATATATACAATAAGTGTTGTCTAAGGTGCAGAGTGGGTATCCAATCAGAGTGTGGGGACCTCACATAACAATCCCTTGGACTGCTTTTATGGAGAGGCACAACATGTGCAGTTCTCCAGTCCTGGGGCACACTGCTGGACTCCAGAGAGGTGTTAAACAGCTCTCCCAGGGGGCTTGCCAGCACTTCCACCAGTTCCCTTAAGACTGTTGGGTGCACTCTGTCTGGTACTAGTGATTTATCCAGCTTCAGGGCATTTAGGCCCTTTAGCACCCTGTCCACCCCTATTATGCCACTGGTGACTCCTCCTCTCCCTGTTTCCACCCCCTGCTCCCTTGTGGCACTGGTCTGTCCTTCTCACTAGTGAAAATGGAGCAGAAGCATGTGTTAAGTACCTCCACTTTCTCTTTTGTTCCTTCTGCCCAACCCCCTTCTTTTTTAACCTGACAATTGTATGTTTAATATCTGTCTTCTCCCTTATACGTTTGAAGAAAGCATTCTCACCTGATTTTACTCCTCATGCCAGCTGTATTTTCCTGGCAGTCTTTGCCTCCCTAATTACTCTGTACACACCCTTGATCTATCATTGTAGACCTCACTGTCCTCATTCGGAGTATGTTTGTACTTTAGAAAGACTGCCTTCTCTTCTGTTATTGCACTTGCCACTTCCTTTCTGAACCAGCTGGGCCAATCAGGATTGAGCATTCTTTAAACCTATTTTGTAATGCTGTTTAACCTGTTGTAATTGTCTATACCAGTTGTTTCTTATAGCTTGCATCTAATTTATGAAATGCCACCATGTGTTTGAAGTTATTAGGAGATGGGGTATTATTTATGGGAATGTATTTGTTGTTTTATGTCTCAATTGCATCTGCTCTAAATTATGCTGTTTTAAAGCAGCAGTGCTTGTTAATAAACACACACATTTTTCAGTAATAAGGTTTGTCTGGCAAAAAATATCAAGATACACATTTTCCTTTCATTTTCTTTCATTTCTGAATCAAGATATGGGGTCTTGAAGTTTTTAAAAGTTGCCACACCCATGCCACACCCTTGCCACGCCCATGCCATACCCACAATTTAAAAAATAATATGTTGGGCTGTTTACTATCAGAAACATGCGGAAGTATCATCCTAATGCAACTACAGCATGACTCTACCATGCACATTCAGCAAGTAACACCAAGGGAAGAGATTGTTAAAAAATGGTGAATGGCAGCCATCTTTAATGATGTGAGTCATTAATTGTAAGATCAGCTATAAAAAGTGATAACACACCTGCAGAAACAAAACAAATATACTGAGCATGAATCTTAGGTTGTCAGAAATACCAGCTAACAAATACTGCTGCTTTAAACATAAAAGTATAGGAACATGGAAAGTGTCCACAAAAAAGGAATGATAGGCCCATTTAGTCCGCCCTATTTTCTTTGCCTATTACAACACTCTGGACCCTATTTGGACCCAACCCAGCCCCTGCCACCTCCATCACACTGTCTTTACAATCTGTATCCTGCTCTCCAGAATTTCTGCTGCTGCTGTTGTTGAACACAACTCGTGGTTGTCTCTGCCCTCTGCAAAGGAATGTTACTCTGCTCATTCACTGTACCTACTAATGTAACATATGGACTGATTGAAGTGGAATGTTGTACTATCTGCTGTTTTTGTACACGACTCTGGGCTGTCAAGGCCCTCTGCTATGCTATGTTTCTCAGTTCTTTACCTTACCTGTCAATGTATTATATGGACTGATTGATGTTTCTGTATCTGTTCTTGTAATGTTGTACTCTGTCTACTGATGAAGAGCCTTCACAAACGAGTCTTTGACTCACAGGGTGTAATTCTGATTTCTCAATAAATAAATATTTGGTCACAGTAGTTCCCCCACTCTTTCCTCTACCTATTATGCTCATGTAAGTATTGCATGCGCACTTCAAGCTCCCCACTGTCTTGGCCCCCACCACCTCTCCTGAAAGGCTGTTCCAGATGTCCACCATCCTTTCTGTAAAGCATGTCCTCACATTGCCCTTAAACTCTCCTCACCGAGCTTCAAGGCATGGCCTTGCATTCTAATGCTGCTACTCAGAAAAAGACTCCCTCCTGCACTTTGTTTACCCCCGTGAGGTACTGATAGGTCTCAGGCATGTCCCCTGTCACTGTCATGTCTTCCAGAGAGTACATGTTGAGCTTCAGCAGTCTCTTCTCATATGGTTTCTTGTGCAGCTTGTGACAGGGTTGGGTAAGACTCATTTGTTATGCAGAGAGAATTAAACGTGAAGATGTATTTTGTCCTCTCTTCTGACATGTGTCTGTCTTTTGCCTGTCTGTGCAATCAAATTTTCCTGTGACATCCAGAACTGGCCACCCAAAGGGGTCCCACAATTTCCCCCACCATCTCCCTGCCTTAATTTGCTGTTTCTGTTTCTGTCTTTGCTTCATCTCCCTTCCTTCCCTGTAGTTATTTTATTTATTTAATTCTTTTAATTAACACCTTTGAGCCAGAGACCCTTTTACAAAGTCTCCACGTCATAGATAAGCTAAAGACAAATGGAAAATGACATGGTATAGTAGACTGAAAGGTTAGACAATAAACAATATACATAACATATAATAAGAGCTATAAAAAAAGTGCAAAGAAGATTGCAACGGTTTCAGGCAATAGTATTTGTAAATTGCAATCAGAAGGATGACATTGTCCAAACAGAGTTAGGATAGTCCTAAGAGGAGTATATGGTAGCTGTAGGATCCAGTGAGTAGAGGTTAGCGTACGCAGTCAGGGAGACATTGTTCTTGTTAGAATAATGAATTTTATTATTATCAGATGGTCAATTTTCAACAGGTGAGGGGGAGACTATGGGTAGGTCCAGGTAGGTTGAGGGGGGATGGTGGAGACAGGAGAAAATTATTAGTTATGTAGTGTTTACTCTACGCAAGGGTTGAAAGTTGGGAGAGGAGGGGGAAGGGACTTGGGGGTGGATGTGCCAGAGGCAATTAGGCCAGTGTTGGGTTGGAGGCAGAGCAAATTGTTAGTGGAGGGGTAGTCCTAGGTTATGTCTGAGAGGGTAGACGGGGAGTGAGTATAAGGGGGGGTGGAAGAGCAAAGTGTATGAATAGAGGGAAAGAGGTACAGGTTGCCATGGCAAGAGAGTAGGACAGAGGTGAAATGTGGCCATGGTCAGTTCAGTGGGAACTGGGTATAGCCGTGCCAGATTAAGTAGGGCAGTCTCAGCTACTAAATTTGTAAAGTTGTAGCCGAACTTTGTTTTTGAATGGTCTGATCTTCCATTCAGTCAGGACACTAGGGAGGAGGCTGTTGAGCCAGCTAGGTGCTCGAAACATAAATGCCATCTCAGCTTGTGCCATACCGCAAAAGGGGACATAAAAGGTAAGACTGGTTGCACTACGCATGCAATGGGGGTGATGTTTTGCACTATCGACAAGATGCTGTGCAGATGGGGGGATTGCCCGATACTGATCTTTTTCGCTAACAAGCAGGTTTGCTAGTAGATATTGTCACAAAAGCACTCTGCAGGTCAGGCCTTCTGCTCCCACAGTGCCAACCTCGAAGTGCGATTGTGTGAACAGAGGACAGACAGGGTAACTCTCCTTTTTGGTTTGGGTCTGAAATCACATACTATCCTCGAGTCCTGGGGGTCAAATGTGAACCTTATGCTAGTGCACCTAGTTAACAGGCTCAGATATGTACCCTCTTCAGGAATGCAGTACAGTCTTTCACCCATTGGCACCCAGCCAGGTTTCCAAAATGTACTCTTATGACTTAGTATGAGACCGAGGTATATTCTTACCTTTAGCAAGATTAGTAACACATTCAAGCCCTTAACAGCTGTCAGACTTAAATACTGGTTCAGCATTCACATGCAAAAGAAAACCAAGAAGACATAGGCAGTATTTCAAGGAAAATATTGTTTACTAAAAATTGTAAAATAGGTAAAATATCAAACACAGAACAAATATATCAATAACTTACAGTCATATAAAATAAATGGGAAGTTACAGAACACAAATACACCTACCACAAATACTTACAAGTTCCAGCTGAATTATCCCTCTAAGGTGCCTAGTTACCAGTCCACAGGATAAGTGTGTCTTTTATTTTTCAGAGTCCTTCTGCACCAACTTCTCTTGCAAGCAATATTCAAAAGTCAGTTTTCTCCACCTCCTGGTGATGTCACCCATGAGGTCACTGTTAGATCTGTGATAAATCTGTAATCTGAGCATGGATACTGTCAAGGATGTATGTTATTACAGTGAAAATCAGCAACTAGCAATTTCCCAGAATATGAGTCTCTGATCAAAACATTCCCTTTGATGTTTCATAACCCCACCATCTGTCACTAGTTCTCTGCTAGGTGAGAAAACCACAAAAGATCAGCCAAATGACTTCCCTTACTTCTAGGGTCTTAAAATTCATATTTAGTTTCTAACTTCAAAAGCAGGAGCAGGTTATAAGGGGTAATAAACTGTCTCTCTGGAAGAAAGGCTTTAATTAGTGGTTTCACTAATCTCTTTATCACATCCTGCTGTTTCCTCACACTGGCAATTTTGAGGTCAATGGTCACGTTTCCTTACACTGACTACTATCCTTAAGCAGGCAGTCACATACAATTCACATTTTATTTATAACACAAATATTATGCAATATAACAATAAGCAGGTGGCAGAGCGTCACAGATACTACACTGTAGGTTGAGCCAGTTTGTTAGAGCATAAAGGTCACAGGTGTGAGTGTATTTGTGTGTGCCAGTGACCAAGAGGCATGCTTTGTTTAGTGCAACACTAATTCTTCTAGGAGTGATGTCAGTAGCTGAGCCATAATCTATGAGACCATCGTCTATAATTGAGAGGATAGAACTGGTGACAGCTAGGCGGAGAGCATCTTGGGTCATACTGAGTCTGTGTCTACATAACAGCATACAAATTGAGCTGCACAGAGGAGTGGGTGCTCTGAGACTCACACAGATATGGAGCAATGAAAGTCACGGCATACCACTAGCCAGCAATAAAAAGTCCACAGCCAAAGTTATGCTGATAAAAAATATTTTTTACTTAACTTTGCAGTGGTCAAAAAAGTTCAAAGTGGAGGACACTGACAACTCAGCACATTTCACCCAAGCATGGGCTTTGTCAAAGGTCTATATAAGAGCCCTAATATTATGTTGGCCTCTTTGGAGATAATATTTACATGCTGATTGTATGACAAGTTGATTTCTAAAGTTATATCAAGCTGTTTGAAGCTGTGGACTTGTTCAAGGAGCATACAGAGATTATTTGTGATATTTAGTTGCTGTTTTTATATTTGTTGTGGGGGCTAGCAAAGAGCATAACTTTTGTTTGTTTTTATCATTCATAATTCATCTTTGTTTTACAAACCAAGCCTCAACTGCCATGATACTTTGTTGCATCCTACTGGCAAGGGGAAGTGGATCAGGCTGGCTAGTGAAGAGCACAGCATCATCCACATACAGGAGCAGGTTGCAAGAGCATATTTGGGGAAGGGTGTTCAGGAAGAAAGTAAATAGGAGGGGACCCAGGATTGAGCCTTGAGGAACTCCTGAGCATACTGGGTGACTTGTTGATAGCATATCTAGGATTTTAACCCGCTGGGTTCTACCTTCAAGATAGCTTTTAAACCACACTGTGACATCTTGAGTGAGACCAAGGGCAGGTAAAGACATGAGCAGTAGGGAATGGTTTAATCTGTCGAAAGTCTTTGTGAGATCAATATAAATTGATCCCACAAGGTGTTCACAGTCCAGTGCTTTATGAACGTACTGTAGTTAGTAAAATCTAGAAGGGCTGAAGTGGTACTGTGACCCTTTCTAAAGCCATGTTGCTCAGGGCATTGTACGCCATGGGTGGTAACGTATTCAGTCAACTGGTCAGATACTATAGGCTCTAAAGCTATTGAAAAGGGTGGCAGGATGGAAATTGGTCAGTTCGAGTGGGAAGCCCTGTCTCCACTCTTGTGTACTGTCATCACAGATGCTTTCCAAAGCTGTGGGGACTACCTGAGGCAGAGGGATAGGTTAAGAATCTTGGTGAGGGGTGCCAGAACTGTGTCATTGGTGAGGAGGAGCAGTTTCAGATCAAGGGGTCGCTGCTATACGTAGACTTGCCGAGTACCCATAGCAGGTATTCTTTTGCTACCATGGGAATAATTGTTCTAAAGTAGAATGGGGGAGGTGTTTGGGGTTTTGTCCACACTAAGATCATTCAACTGGCTGGGTGTGCCATTAAAGAGGTCTGACAGCAGTACCCCACTCAGGTTTGTGAAGGCAGAATTGAAAATATTCACTATAGCTTTAGGGTCCTGAGTGGCTGTGCCACTGACATTGAATAAAGTTGGAGGGGACTTTTTAGGTTTGCCAGTAAGGTTGTTGATGTTATCCCAGAATTGTTTGCTATTACCCCAGGAACTAGAGAACATACCTTGGAAGTGAGTAGTTTTGGCAACACAGATTGCTCAGGTACAAGCGTTCCTAGCAGCCTTGAAGCATTGCCGGTCGATAGACTTGCCTGTGGCATGCGCTTCATGCCAAAGGTGGTCACAAGAGGCCATTTGTTATAGAAGGGGAGTGGTGACTCAAGGGTAGCTAACTCCTTTGCCTTTCTGTTTTCAGAAGGGGGCATAAATATCACAGGCCTTGTTAGAGAGGGTAATAAAGTGCCCCAGAGCAATGTCAGCACTTGTGGCTGTGTTAGTCAGTGAACAATCACATTGAGAGAGGAATGCCTGAAACTGCTCAAGCTGCCCCCTTATGAGGGCACACTGATAAAATGGCTTTTTGTGAGTTTTGGGGGTCTTATTCGACCAGTGACAGGTGACTGGAGACTGGTCATTGAGGGAGTCTGGTAAGACCATGGTGTCAGTGATCCTCTCATGGTGCTTAGTGACAATTAGGTCAATCAGAGTGTAACTGCCAGTTCTATAATTTTTCCTAGTAGGAGCAGTTACTAGCTGGGTGACGTCAAGGGCTGAGACTGCATTCTTTATTGGCTCAGCTTCAGGTGCAAGCCAGTTGACACTGAAGTCGCCAAGTGCAACAACCTTTCTGCGATTAGGCAGTTTGGCAATGTAATATAAGACCATATTGAAGCCTTTTGCTATGTCCCATGGGGGAATATAGACTGAGAGGACAGTGAGTGTCTTTCTTTGATTTCCCAGTGCTATTTTGACAGCAAGGGCCTGGGCACTATTCCCTGTGGGTATAGTCAGAAGGGCATGACCCGGTAGGTAGTCTATTAGGTAGATAGCGCATCCACCCCCTTTTTGTACCAAGTCAGTGTAACCCCTAGGTGGCGCTATCCCAAGGGCTACTACCTCTAACTGCTTGGCTAGTAGCAGGTTAAGGGGCCTGAGTTCTGAATTGGGTGCCTCCACCCAGAGGTCAGGGTTGCTAGTGGTCAAGCTAACCTGGGCACAGCCCTCCGGGACACTGTAACCCCCCTCTGTCCTTACTAGAGACTGGAACAATACACAATAATCACTTTCACAATACCCTGATAAACCAAACAAGTATACACACTGTTTGTACTTACCACCAGGGCTTTCCTCTGGCCCAGCCATGGGGACCCCCGGTAAAACAAGGTTATACACAGCAAATAACAGCAGTACAATACTCTTGCACAAACCGGAATCACGGTCAGGGTAAATTCAAAAAATAGTTAGATCTGATTTATTTAAGGGGCTTGAACAAGGGAGGGGCATAATCAGGTTAAGTTGCTTAAAGGCTCTATCGATCAAACAGTTATGCATGCACTTCAAGGTCCATAAACGATCACAAACTCTGGGTACCCAGATGGAGAATGGTAGACTAGCCGGGAACATTGCAGCTGGTTGGGGCCATGTGATGGAAGAAAACAACATGCACAGCACACACTATATGTAATCCGGAGCTGGAGGGCTCAGTTCGTGAAAAGAAAACAACAAGACAATCAGATGACACACTTTTTGATAGGGCTGTTGTTGCAGGGAGCTATCCTGATGATTACTTATGATACCCAAGACTGGACACAGGCTGGACAAAAATCGAGACAGCAGGTGGTTAATCTGGAGTGCCAGGAGAAGCAGGGCCACATTGATTTGCCAAGGCGTCATTCCTGTTCAGGCGTGGAGCAGGGGGCGAATCCCCAGGCAGGTCTCTCATCGGTGGCTTTATCTGTGCAGTGGGGTAGTCTGGTAGGGCCAACGTGGCATGGCATGGCCCAGGCTGAATGGAGATGAACGTGGATTCAGTCTGATTAGGCTGGATAAAGCTTCCAGCAAGCAGAACACAGTTCACACAGTGGGGAACCAAATCACGACCCACTTTCAATACACAGCACATTTACATGTAAAGGATTCTACGGTACCAGCAAACAGAACACAGTTCACACAGTGGACAACCAAATCATGACCCACTTTCAATACACAGCACATTTACATGTAAGGAAATTCTACTGTACCAGGCAAACTGCTCTCTGGTCACGATCGCAAAGTCTCTGCACAAACTGGGGCTTTAAAAGCAGCTGGAAATCCTGACAGGCCTATTGCATTCAGCGAATCTTTGGTCTTCTTCAGGTTAAAGCCTGGTCACAGTCCAGTGGCTTAAATAGTCCTCATAACTCAGATTCAGCTGAATAAACTCTATTTTCCCTCTCAGGGACAGCAGGCAAACAGGCAGGCCAAAACTCAGCCCTTTCACAGTTCTCCCATGCAAAACTACACAGAACTGCTTCTCAAAATCACTTGAGCTGTTACTTATTCACTTCTCAGCTCAAAACTGAAATTAGTTGCAGCAGCCTGGGAAATTCCCCAAGATCCAAATGGTTTGGTTGTCTGATCCTCCTGTCAGTCACAACAAAGGCTCCCTCTTCGGGTGCAAAAAGGTGCAAAAAGCCCAAAACTACAATTTCTACAGATTTTGACTCCAGACAGCTCCTGTAGTCCAGCTCTATTTTAGGTCCCACCAGTACTGATTGGTCCAATTCACAGTCCTGGACCAAGATAGTGGAGATAAACAAAACAGTCCTTGCTGCAAAGAAGGCAGGTTAGACAGACTACATTATCATTATCACTCTAAATGATTTTCAGCAAATAGCTACATCTTTCAACAGAGCTCCCTTTCAGATTACTTATGACTGCAATCCAGGAAGCTCTTAAAGAGACAGTACATGGAGGCTATACAGGCACTCTCTGGCAATCACATTTAAACTGCTAAAATGCAGGACACCAGTCTGGCAGTGCGCATTTAGGCAAGCTTGAGGAAGACTTTTCAGGATCCCCTATTTGTAGGGGGGTTACACCCTTCCCTGCCTGGAGAAAACTTGGTGTCTGCGTCATGTCTGTACCATCATGCATCAGTTAATATAAACTTATTACTTTACATATTCACTAAACTTCGTAATACTATATCCATTCTGACAACACATTGTGCATATTTCAGACAGGTAAATTGAACATTACTATACTTAATCAGGTAATACTTCTTGAACCTTAAACAATGCAAGAGGTGGCCCTTTCTCATAAGCTAACTTAGCGCTAGAGGGGGCAGGGCACCATGGTGAGAGGGGAAAGACAAGTAACCTGGATTTGGATGTCAAGCTCAATTTGGGCAGTGAGCTTGGTGAGACATAAACACCTTTGTGCACCACATTGAGAGGCAAATCCACTGGCCTCTTGGGAGTATCATAACTGAGAAGTACTACAAGCTTGACAACTCAGCCAGTCTTTCAGAGGGGGACAACTACAGTCTCTGTACTCTCAGCACTAGTCTTGGCACTCTCGTCACTTGTGAGGGGTGCCTCTGCCTGGGTGGGAACATCCAAACTTGGGGCACTGTCGACTCCTTGCTCTGTAGGCTCTTTCTACAACACTTGACTAATTTTGTGAAGGCTCAGGAACAATCAAGCTCTGAGGCATTGAAGGGGGGTGGTCAGCACTCTCATAGTGTTCTTCAAGTTCTGGTGTGTCACCAGAAAGACTCAAACCTTCAGCCCCTTCTTCAGGCAAATCATTCAGTTCCACAATACACAGACTCAACATGTTCGGACGTGAGACTTTGCACTTCATTTGCTGGGAGCATTGGCTCCAAGGATAAAGCTGAGGGGTAAGGCAGTCCAGAAGGCCCACAATTTATCAGGGGGTTACCATGAAACAGCTGACTCAGTTCATAAGGGGGTAATAGGCATGGTTGTATTCACTTTCATCAGAAGTGGACTGACAGTCACTGTCATTCTGGGCCTGTTGCGGAGGAAACCTTAAATCTGTGACCACTGGGATAGGTTGACTGTGTTTCTTTCTTGCAGCAGCATGAGTCACCAGCCCAGGGGGCTCAATTTCTGTGAGTTCAGCCTCAAACATGACTTGACCGATAGGTAACAAGGGGTTATGGTGCATGGTCTTGACAGCTTTGAAGTTGTTCTCTGGGCGCACCTTGTACACAGGTAAATAATCCAACTTTCCAACTACTACATGGGGAAGTTGGTGCCACTGATCAGCAATTTTATCTTTACCATGCAGTCCCAAATTGTGTAACAACACACCGTCTCCAGTTTGAAGCTCTTGAGCCTTTACTTTTTTATCATGCCTCTCTTTGTTGGCTAGATTTTGCTTTGAGGCCATTGTCTGGGCCGGTTGATAGGCATGATTCAACTGAGCTTTCAGTTTTTGTACATATTGCAAGTAGTTTTTGGCTCAGACCCCATCTGAAGACACCCGAAAACAGACATCAATTGGCAGCCGGGCCTCTCTCCCGAACATGAGGCAGTAGAGGGAGAACCCAGTAGTATCATTGTTCATGCAATTGTATGCATGTACTAAGGTGCTAATCTGCTAGCTCAATTTATGCTTGTCTTTTGGGTGGAGGGTGCCCAGCATGTCTAGAAAGGTGTGGTTAAAATGTTCTAGTTGAGAGTCTCTCCCATAGAGACAGCCTTTCTTTGATTAGCCGACTGTCAAAGTCTCTGCCTTGGTCAGAATTAATCCACTGGGGGGGCACCATAGTGGACAAAGAAATTTTCCACTAGCACCATGGCCACGGTAGATGCCTTTTGATCTTTGTTGGGAAAAACTTGTGCATACCATGTGAAATGATCCGTAACCACTAACACATTGACAATGTTCTGCTGATCAGTTTCTAAACACAAGAAGTCTATGCAGATTCCATAGCGGCGCTTGTAGTAATATTAACAAGGGGGGCAGCCCTCTGAGGCAGAGCTTTTCTTTGCAGGCAGCGACTACACGTCTTTACATGGTGCTCAACATTGGCCCCCAATTTGGGTCAGTACAAGCGGGATCAATCAATCAATCAATCAATCAGTCAAAATCTTTATTTAATCAGGTGAACATCATTGAGCGTAGCTCATTTACAAGATGGACCTGAGTGGTCAAGAAGTGCAAGTATTATTACATAGACAAGAAAAACATAAACAGTAGTACAATGACATAAAGTGCTAATATATAACAATTTATATATATACAAGGCACATTAAAACCATTTAACCTGTAAGAAAAGGAGGCAATGGGTATAGCAGGCATAATATATAAATTATAGGTCCTAATTGGCTTTTATGAGATATATCAGGTGACTGGAAAAAGAAGTAGAGCTAGCATAATGGAACACGGAAAAGGGGTGGTAGGTAGGGTCAGGGATTAGGCCTTGTTAAAGCAATTGCAGAGTTCTGGGAATACGGTGGAGAATAATCTTTGAAGGATGTTAAAGGTAAGAGGCTATTTAGCTTCATGGTTTTTGGAGTGAGTTCCATGCAACTGCTAGTGAGTAGCTGATAGCGGCCCTCCCAAACCGGTGCAGGCATTGGGGACCTTAGAATGATAAGTTTGCTGATCCTAAGTTGTATGGCCTAGAAGTAATTCGGTAAAACAGTCTGTGATATAGGTGGGTAGTTTGCCTGATAAAGCTTTGAATATCCAAATTGCAGCATTCCTATTTCTTCTGTGTTGTAATGATGTCCAGTTAACTGCCTCATAAAGGGAGCAGTGATGGGTGCTGGAGGGAAGGTCAGTAATAAATCTGATGGACCTGTGATATAGGGTGTCCAGCTTATTTAAGAGGGGGAGTGAACAATGGCCATAGAGAAAGTCAGCATAGTCAATGAGGGATAGGAATGATGCCTGGATTAATCTTTTTTTGGAGTCTCTGTTGAGGTAGTGCTTTATTCTAAAAAATAGACCAAGCCTTTGTCTCAGTTTTTTTAGTAGCTCCTCAATATGGACAGAATAGTCAAGCTTGTTATCAATCCAGACTCCAAGGTATTTGAAGTTATCAACGAATTCCAGCTTCTCTCCAAGTAAGGTGGATAGTTGTAGGGTAGTGGGTGATGGGGTAGTGGCAGAGCAACTCTTTGGCAAAGAACATAGCTTTTGTTTTTTTGGCATTTAGAAGTAGCTTTTATCCAGTAGATTGTGTTGCAGGATGGAGAATTCAGATTGTAGCAGTTCACAGGCTTTAGGTAATGAAGGATTGCTGACATATAATACAGTATCATCAGCAAACAGATGAATGTTGGATTAAGTGAGGTTGGCATCAATATTATTAATATAAATGGCAAAGAGGATGGGGCCAAGAATAGAGTCTTATGGTACACCTCTTAGCAGTGGTTTTTAAGGTGGATAGGTAATTTCCATTTTTTCCAGTTGTGACCTATCTGATAGGTAGCACTTGAACCAGTTGAGTGAGGAGAATCCAGCCCTATTGATCCAAGGGAGGTGATTAATGATTCATGATCCACTGTGTCAAATGCTTTACTCAAATCCAGGAACACAGCACAGGTACTGTTCTTCTTATCCATGGCAATCTGCCAATCGTTGGTTACTTTGGCTGGGCTGAAATAGTTTATGCCTTGATCTAAATCCTGATTGTGCTGAATTTAGGAGGTTATTGTTATCCAGGTAGTCCCTTAATTGTGAGTTTACTAACTTTTCGAGCATCTTGGATAGTACTGATAGGATGGAAATGGGCCTGTAATTATTGAGGTCCATGGGATCACCAGATTTAAGTAATGGAACTACTTGAGCTGTTTTCCAAGTGGAGGGAATGGATCCAGTGGTGAGGGAAAGATTGAAGAGATGAGTGAGGGGGGCAGATAAGACGTGTGATGCAATTTTAAGGAAGTAGGGATCCAGGGAGTCTGTACCTGCACTCTTAGAAGTATCTAAATTAGAGAGGAGGTCTTCCACTTCTTTCAAGGATATTGGGTTGAAGGAAAAGTTGATGTAGCCTTTGTCCCACAGTGGATTGAAGGTTCAAGGAAGATCTCAGGGAGATTTGCAGGTGATGAGTCAAATGCTAGGCCAGCTGTGGTGAAGTGGTCATTGAAGGTATTTAGGATTTCTTGTTTGCCGTAATTTCTGTATCATTGAGTAGCAGTTTGGAGGTTAAGGCAGGAGTAGAGTTTGGCCCAGAATTCCTTTTATAGTTCCCCAGAGTCTGGTTGGTTATTATAGAGGCATCCAATTCAGCTCTATAATGAGGCTTTTTGCAGTTCTTATTTGTTTTGTACATGAATTTCTTGCTTTTCTGAAATTTAGCCAGTCTCTGGTATCCTTTGTTTTTCTTGCCTTTTTCCACAGTTTGTCTCTGGTTAACAAGGGCTGCTTTAAGATCAGTGGTGAACCAAGGGCAGGATCTTGCTTTAATTCTGATACTGGTGATTGGTGCATGAATATTGAGAACATTAGTGATAATGTCCTTTAAGGTCTGGAGAGCTGTTTCAACTGAGGTTGTAAGGTAGAAATCTTGCCAGTATATTGTATTACTCAAGTCATGGAGGTATCCTGGGATGTTGAACTTCTTTTTTGACCTTTTGAGGACAAATTCTGCAGGGTTGGGTGGTTTGAGTGTAGATCTTATGCCAGCTATAGGACAATGATCACTTACATCATTTGGTAGTACTCCTGCATGCGAATATAAGTGAGGCTTGTTTACCAACATAATATCCAGGAGTGAGCTGTTGCTAGGGTTTTTTAGGTTAACCCTGGTTGGGTCTTTAATTAGTTGTGTAAAGCCATAGGTGTCACAAAAGGTTACCAATGGTGCAGATACATTAGATAGCCAGTTTAAATTCAAATCACCAAGGATGATGGTATCTTCAGGCCTTGATTGATTATTGACCCCAGGTGAGATAGTAGTTTGAGGCCTGCAGAGGGGGCCTATAGCAGCCAATCAATTTAAATGAAGACAAGTTAGGAAGGATATTTTGATTGACAAACATTCAAATTCCTTTGGTTTGATGTGTTGATGAGGCAGGTAGCAGAGATGGTGTCCTTAATATATGGCCACCCACCACCCCTGGAAGGGCGATCTGCTCTGAAGAGCTGATAGTTGGGAAGGTTTACAACACTGTCTTTGTTGAAGGTCTGAGCCAAGATTCAGAGATGACCAGAAAGTCAGTCAGAGTATGTGCCACCCATGCCTGTATTAAGGAGAATTTTTAAGAGGCTGCAGGCATTGAAATGTAGGAAGCTTAGGCTATTTATGGAGGATAGATCAGCAGGGGAAAAGAAACTTTCAATGGGGCCAGGATTTATTTCAATAGTACCAATGCAGATCAGAAGGAAGAAGATTAATTTGAGGAGGGCACCAAGGGACAGGGATAGTGAGTGGTCAGAGCGTTTCCTCTTATTCCTGGGTGCCTGCTGTGTGATGGGAGACGGTCCTGATATATAGGTGCGAATTTTATCATAGCATAATAATCTGATGGACAGGCATAGTGGGATAATATAAAGCCAGGATACATGTCAGGTGCTAGGGGAGTGTTGAATTGTTAGAGAGGCTTTATGTGGGATACCATAGGGGTTGCAGTGTAAAAGTGGTTCGAGGTGAATAAGGAATCCGTGGTTGTCCATTGTGGATGGCAGGAGTGGGCAGATCGTATTCACTAACTCATTCATCATGACAAGGGGTATATCATAAATATCATAAAGGATTGGGGGAGATGAAAGGCTCAGGAGCAAAAGGAAGCAAAGTAGCATTGTGGAGGTTAGGTATGGGTTAAGGGAGGAAGGGAAATAGACATGGGCGTGGATTACGAAAATGGCGGAGAAAGTGTATAAAAAGAATCAACCAAGAGGGGCGGGCAAAAATTTTGTGGTTTTGCTCAGGATTGCTCTGCCTGCTTCTCCCGGCCTCCTGAACCCCGGTCGGCTATGCATGTGAGCCGACTCACGCTGGCGGCTCGGAGCCCCTCCGCCCCTGGAACTCGAGGGCTGCGCCTGCTACAAGGTGGGGGACAGAGGAGAAGGCAGTCAGCAAGGTACCTTTATTGCAGTAATCTGCAATAAGGTGCTAAAATTTAGGATTTACACAACAATAGACTGGGAGGGTATGGGGGGGGGTTAGACACCTAAGCGTCTAGCCCACACAAAATTTCAAAAAGACTGTAAACACTTAATTTAAGTATAGCAAAACAACCCTTAAGTCGGGCACAATACAAGAGAAAACAGCTCTTTTTAGGTGGAATTAAAAGAAATTAAAAATAGCAGAAATCCCAGCCAGAATAGTGTAGGGCAGTTTAAGTCTATGGGAAGGCGCACCAATGGGAAGCAAAGAAGGCACAGACTCACAGTCGCTTTCCGATTGGTTTCTGCGGCTTGCCCGTACCTTTCTGCCTACTCCTCTGGCCTCCTGGAACCCCGTCGGCTATGCAGCGCGCCGACCCCGCTGGCGGCTCGAGCCCCTCCGCTCCGTGAACTCGAGGGCTGCGCCTGCTTTCTGCCTGCTTCTCGGCCTCCTGGAACCCCGGTCGGCTATGCAGGTGCCGGGGCCGACTCGCTGGCGTGCCTGGAGCCCGCCTCCCTGAACTCCTAGGGCTGCGCCTGCTTTCTGCCTGCTTCTCCCGGCCTCCTGGAACCCCGGTCGGCTATGCAGCGCCCGCCCGACCCTGCTGGCGGCTGGAGCCCCTCCGCTCCCTGGAACTCAGGGCTGCGCCTGCTTTCTGCCTGCTTCCCGGCCTCCTGGAACCCGGTCGGCTAGGCAGGCGCCGCCAACACACTGGCGGCTCGGAACCCCTCCACTCCCTGGAACTCCGAGGCTGCATGTCCTTTCACCTGCTTCTCCGGCCTCCTGGAACCCGTCGGTTATGCAGGCGCCTCACCACTGGCGTGCCGGAGCCCTCCGGGCCTCCTGAACCTGGGTGGGCTGCGCCTAGCAAGGTGGGGAACATAGTACCAGGTCAAGGGTTCTGTCAATACTGAGGTGCCCCATGTGATTCTGGAGGGACTTCAGTACCACATTTTTAAAGGCCGTGGGCAGGACCAATTGTTGCTTTTCTACTTTGCCACTATGATCTACTGTCTCTCTATACAACAGCTGATAGAGCAACTTCAATCTGGGGCCTTCTTTAAACAATAAAGCAGTTCTCAAGTTGGTGGAATGTAACTTAGACACATCTTTCCCCGCATGCAGGGCATCAAGTGCTGACTGATTCATAGGCTCTTGGGACTGAGCCAACTGAATGCTGTCATTGTCAAATTGAGGTAGTCCACTAATATCTAGATCAGAGAAGTGGCAATAAGCATCTGGTATGCAGGTGTCAGAAAGGCCCAAGCAATCTACTAAACAGTCTTCTGTGTCCACAGATATCTGTTCTCATCTCTATCAAACTTTTGTCACAATGCTTGAATGTCAGGTTCAGATAGCCTGACCCAATAACTCTTGGAAGTGGGCCTACGTGGTAGGGCATCAGCATTAATATGGTTCAGGCCCAGTCTGTATTCAACAGCATAATCATAGATTGATAATGCAGAAAGCCACAGGTGCCCAGTGGCGTCTAACTTAGCTGAAGTCTGTACATAGGTCAATGGGTTATTGTCAGTTACATAGATACATAGGCAGTGTCGGCAGATAAGGGCCTGTGGCCCACCCAGTCTGCCCATTTGAGCTTGTAAATTCAGTTTATGTTTTCCTAGAAGTCTGTTGCCCCTCACCCCTGACCTCCAGATTTCCTTTATGTCTATCCCATGCATTCTTAAATCCTGTGATTGTTTCAGCCCCCACCACTTCCTCTGGCAGGGTGTTCCACTTGTCCACCACCCGTTCTGTAAAGAAATTCTTCCTCATGTTTCCTCTGAAGCATCCTCCCTCCAACTTCATCCCATGCCTTCTAGTCCTGGACCATCTTTTTTGCTTTAAAATAGTGTATTCCTGCACCCTGTCACCAATATCTTTGCCCCATAGAGGTATTGATGAAACTGGTCATCAATGGCCCATTTTAGCACAAGAAATTCTAACTTATGCACAGGGTAGTTTCGTTCAGACAGGGTCAAGCTCCTACTGGCGAAAGCTACTGGTCTCAGGCCATCCTCATAGTCTTGATACAGCACCACTCCTAGACCCTGCAGACTAGTGTCTGTATGCAGCACAAAGGATTTGGTGGGGTCAGCACTGGCGAGGATGGGGGCCTGGGTGAGCTGGTATATGATCTCATGGAAGGCTGCTTCACAGTCAGGCATCCAGCAGGGCCCAAAGAGTTCACCTGGGTGGAAGTATACTTTTTCTGCTTCTTTTTTGTATTTACGATTGGAAGGAGGGTAACCCTGGGTAAGGTTCAAGAGTGGGTGAATCACCTTGGAATAGTCTTTTATGAACCTGTGGTAGTAACCACAGAACCCCAAGAAATGTTGCAGTTCTTTCAGATTATGGAGCTGGGGCCAACTAGTCAGTGCTTCAACATTACTGGGATCAGTCTCTATCCCATTTGTAGATACTATGTGTCCCACATACTTCACGGAGGTTTGGAAAAACTGGCACTTGTCAATGGACAGCTTGAAGCTGAAGTCTTCCAGTCAGTCTAGGACTTTAAACAGTCGGCACTCATGCTCCTCTAAGGTGCTTCCAAACACAGTGACATCATCCAAGTACAGCAGGCATTCCAGCAAATTCACATCTCCCACCGCACATTTCATCAGTCACTGAAAGGTGGCCGGGGTGCAAGATATCCCCTGTGGCAACCTCAGAAACTCATAGAACCCCAATCAACAGATGAAGGCTGTTTTCTTATGGTCTTCCAAGGCCATCGGGATCTGGTAGCAACCGCTGCGAAGAGCCAACAGCCAGAACCATTTGCTCCCATTCAAGCAGTTCGGGGCATCTTGTATACGAGGCATAGTGTATTGGTCTGGGATGGTCCACTGGTTCAGGGTTCGATAATCAATACACATCCTCACAGACCCATTCTTCTTATGCACAACCACAATGGGCTCCTGGATTCTTGTATCATGCCAGCAGTGACCATTTCCTGCAGGTGTCTTCTCACATCAACTATGTCTGCTAGGGCTAGGCATCAGGACCTCTCTCGAAATGGCCGTTCATCGTGCAGGCGTATGTAATGCTTCGCACTCTGGACACATCCCACATCCCATCCCTTCAACGAAGACACGGTCTCTCTGGGCAAGTCTCTTGCTAATTCTAGCCTTCTACTCAGCTGGCAACGAGGAGTCACCAAGTCAAACAAGTCTGGGGTCACTCTCTCCTTCTCATCAGGGTGCTTGTTGATGGGCAATACTGCAGTGTCAGCACAGTGTACCTCAGCTAAGGTGCACCCTCTGTTTACCTGGATCTCCCTATCTGACACATTGTGTATCTGGACCATCACTCATCGTCCATAGGCATGGGCAAGAGCAGGCAAGATGTTGGGCTTGACCAATAATCCTTTTGGCAATTTTCCATTGCCTGGTGCATCCAACATCAGTATTTTGTTCTTGACATCTTTCTAGAGGTGGACTATCCCCTTGAATGGTACACTGGGTGTTAGGGACCAGTACCATTGGATCCTTCTTCCACACAATCCCCACTGGTTCATCCTGGTCTACTTCCTCTGGGTTCTGTTGCAAATCATAGGCCCTCTTTATCAGTGCCAGAATTCTCAGGGCACTTCCAGCCTGTTGCCCTTGTTTCTCATGACAGAGTTGCGCCAGTCTCCCAAACATATGGGTGTTTCTCCCAATTAACAGGGGGACCCCATCATACAGTCCAGTGGGGGGAACACACTAGGGCCAGTGTCTTTACTCGCTCCTCTACACCCATTATAGTTGTAGGAAAAGACAGCCAGAGGTGGACATACCCTAGGTAGGGATAAGACTTGTTGCTCAGGCCCCAATCATGTAAGCCTTCCAGGGACTGCAAAGACACATCAGATAAGTGTTTGTCATACCAGTCCTGGAATACTATGGTCATTTGCGACCCACTGTCAAGCACAGCCCAAGTATGAATACCATTCACAGTCACCGTAGTCTCCATTGAAGGGTCCACTATTTTAGACCAGTCTGGAGAGACAGTAGCAGAGGCTTGGACATACGATTTAGACACAAATAAATTTGAGTTAGGGTTTCTCAATCCCTCACTGTGGTCATTTTGGGCAACCCTTGGCCATTGATTTGCTTTTCGGAGCTCCCCTTGGAGTCTGTTTACTACTCTTTCTAAGTCCTTCTGAGTCCAACATTCTCTTTTCATATGGCCATCCTTTCCACAGTTGTGACAAATGTCAGACTCCTGGGTCATTCTTGGAGAGAACATTGTATGAGAAACTGAAGCAGTAGTAAGAGATTGAGGTCTAGTATCTGCTTGCAGTGGTGAGAGTGGTGCAACATTTCTTAACAGTTCCTTTATAGTGGCAGTCAAGCCGGTGATCTCAGCCTTGGAGCCACCCTTGGTAGCAGAAGCCTGAGGGTGCACTCCCACCCCCATGGCAGTCACATCCTGAAAGGGACCAGAACATTGTTCAGTGGGGAAACACTTGCAGAGGCAATCATCTTCAACTCTCAGTATTCATGAAACTGGTCATCGATGGCCCATTTTAGCGCAAGAAACTCCAACTTATGCACAAGTTAGTTTCATTTGGATGGGGTCAAGCTCCTACTGGCGAAAGCTACTGGTCTCAGGCCATCCTCATAGTCTTGCTACAGCACCACTTCACGACCCTGCAGACTAGTGTCCGTATGCAGCACATAGGATTTGGTGGGGTCAGCATAGGCGAGGATGGGTACATGGGTGAGCTGGTATATGATCAATATAATGTATATGATCCAATCATAAAAACAAAAAAGGGTCCATTGAAGCAGAAAAAGTATACTTCCACCCAGGTGAACTGTTTGTGCCCTGCTGGACGCCCGACTGTGAAGCAGCCTTCCATGAGATCAAATACCAGCTCACCCACGCCCCCATCCTTGCCTATGCTGACTTCCTTTAGTAGCTCATCTTTCCAGTGCTGGGCCCAGGGCGGGAAGCTCTTTGCATTCTCATAGTGCTCGTTAAGTGCCGAATTTTGCTCCTAAGCCTCACTTGGCCGATCACGCTCGGTCACTTGTGCAGCAGCAGCAGCAGATATGGGTGCAATTCCCCCATGGGGTCACCTTTGCTCAACCCTCCAAATTTCTTTCATTAGCTCATCATAGGAGGGGGGCGATTCCGGTCGAGTGGCAAGGCGCATCTGAAGCAGTAACAATTCTGAAAATGGAGCAGACTTAAGGATCTGGTCCAGCATAGTTTGATCTAATTAATTTGATGGCAAACTACCCTTTCTGAGGCACTCTTGTAGGGATTTTCAAGCTGAGGCACATACACAGACCCCTGGGTACTGCTGAGCATTTCTTACTCTCCACCACAGATCCTCACCTGAATCCGGGCTCCCATACACATTTTCTAATGGATCAAGATAGTTCTGTGCAGTTGCTTTGAGGTTATTGGCCCACTTGGCACAGATGGTAGTCAGGGCAGGACCTCGGAGGCTCTCACTCAACTTCTTTCATTTCTCTGCTTCTGAGCATTGCCATTCAAGTACTAGAGGGGCAACATAGTCTATCCGGGTCTCCCAGTCATCCTCCCTCTGGGGGTGGGGAAGGTGCCTGAGAAGATTCTCAGCCTTCGGTAGGGGTCATGACTAATAGGTACAGATATAGGGGCCAGTATTGGCATGGGCACAGAAGGTGGGGCAGTAACAGGTGCTGGAGTGGGAGGGGGTGTTGGGGAAGGAACACCCCCAGGTGGCAGGAATAGTTTCTTAAAGTCCACTATGGTTTTCCCTTCCTCCAGCAACAACTTAGCAAATTTCTCCTCAAAAGTCTCAGATAATGGTGGGAGCTCATCCTCCCTGGGGTCTTTACTGTCTTTTGTATGCACTTTCCAGACAGCTGGAACCCCTTCTGGGGCAATAGTCTGTGGCACCTTAGAGCTGTCCATAAGGTCACTCTACTCTACCAATGCTATGAAAGTTTGGGCAGTCAAATCAGCCAGTCGACCCACTGCCACAGGGTTTTTTAAACATTCAGCTTAGGAGAGTGCTCCCTCTACAGTGTCTTTACTGGTACCCAGGGGAATATCCAGTATAAGTACAGCATTTTGGGGGTCGATCTCCTGCCATTACACCACCCCACCAAATGGTGTACAGCCATTTCTACTGGGGTAGCCATTAATCTTTAACAATAATTTGTAATTGTTGGCCACTAGAAGGCACAAAATCCCAGCATTGAGCCTCCAAAATGTAACCCTTAGGTGGCGCTATCCCAAGGGCTACTACCCCTGCCTGCTTGGCTAGTAGCAGGCTAAGGGGCCTGAGTTCTGAAATGGGTACATCCGGCCAGAGGTCAGGGTTGGTAGTGGTCAAGCTAACCTGAGCACAGCCCTCAGGGACATTGTAACCCCCCCTCTTTCCTTACTAGTGGCTGGAAAAATACACAATAATCACTTTCACAATACTCCTGATACACCACACAAGTACCCACACTGTTTGCATTTACTACCAGGGCTTTCCTCTGGCCCAGCCCTGGGAACCCCCTTTAAAACAAGATTATACACAGCAAATAACAGCAGTACAGTACTGTTGCACAAACTGGAGCCACAGTCAGGGTAAAGGCAAAAAAAAGTTAGATTTGATTTATTTAAGGGGCTTGAACAAGGGTTAAATTTCCTTGAAGACTCTATCAATCAAACAGTTATGCATGCACTTCAGGATCCATAAACAGACACACATTCTGGGTACACAGATGGAAAATTGTGGACTAGCCAGGAACATTGCAGCTGGTTGGGGCCCTGTGATGGAAGAAAACAACATGCACAACACACACTATTTGTAATCTGGAGCCGGAGGGATCAGTTTGTGAAAAGAAACAAGACAATCAGATGACACACTTTTAGATTAGGCTGTTGTTGCAGGAAGCTACCCTGATGATTACTCATGATACCAAGGACTGGACACAGGCTGGTTGAAAATCGAGACAGCAGGTGGTTAATCTGGAGTGCCAGGAGAAGCAGGGCCCACACAATTCCTGTTCAGACATGGAGCAGGGGGCTGATCCCCAGGCAGGTCTCTCATCGGTGGCTTTCTCTTGGCAGTGGGATAGTCTGGCAGGGCCAACGTGGCATGGCTCAGGCCAAATGGAGATGAACATGGATTCAGTCTGATTAGGCTGGATAAAGCTTCCAGCAAGCAAAACACAGTTCACACAGTGAGGAACCAAATCACGACTCACTTTCAATACAAAGCACATTTTTATGTAAAGGATTCTATGGTACTAGCAAGCAGAACACAGTTCACACAGTGGGTACTCAAATCACGACCTACTTTCAGTACACAACACATTTACATGTAAGGAAATTCTACTGTACCAGGCAAACCGCTCTCTGATCACAATTGCAAAGTCTCTGCACAAACCGGGATTCAAAAGCAGCTGGAAATCCTGACAGGCCGATCGCATTCAGCAAATCTTCGGTCTTCTTCAGGTTAAAGCCTGGTCATAGTCCAGTGGCTTAAATAGTCCACACAACTCTGATTCAATCTGAATAAACTCTGTTTTCCCTCTCAGGGACAGCAGGCAGACAGGCAGGCAAAACTCCGCCCTTTCACAGTTCTCCCATGTAAAACTACAGAGAACTGCTGCTCAAAATCACTTGATCTGTTACTTCTTTACTTCTCAGCTCAAAAGTGAAACTAGCTGCAGCAGCCTGGGAAATTCACCAAGAACCAAAAGATTTGGTTGGCTGATCCTCCTGTCAGTTACAACAAAGGCTCCCCCTTCAAGTGCAAAATGCAAAAAGCCCAAAACTACAATTCCTACAGATTTTGACTCCAGACAGCTCCTGTAGTCTGGCTCCATTTTAGGTCCCACCAGAACTGATTGGTCCAATTTGCAGTCCTGGACCAAGATAGTGGGGATAAACAAAACAGTCCTTGCTCCAAAGAAGGCAGGCTAGACAAACTAGATTATCATTATCACTCAAAATGATTTTCAGCAAATAGTTACATCTTTCAACAGAGCTCCCTCTCAGATTACTTACGACTGCAATCCAGACAGCTCTTAAGGAAACAGTACACAGAGGCTATATAGGCACTCATTGGCAATCACATTTAAACTGCTAAAATGCAGGACCCCGGTCTGGCAGTGAGCATTTAGGCAAGCTTGAGGAAGACGTTTCGGAAACCCCCATTTGTAGGGGGTTTACACCGGTCCTATCCAAATAAAGTGTATCCCTCAAGGGCTACCGTGGAATCAGGTATTTTGGGAGACAACCAGGTTTCAACCACAGCTAAAATATGCAGATTGTGTTGTTGCACCCATACTTGTGAAGAAAGTATATGTGGATCTCTGTGTGAAACCTGTTTCCCTGGTTTACAAATGTAAATAGTTCTGTTTGAAACATACTGCAGAAGGCTTTATGGGAATTATTAGAAAAGCCAGAGATCTGTAACACTGGGGGCTCAATTCAGAAACGTTGATGCAGAGCTTGCATCATGCCTTGCATCAAGCCTTCAGCTGCACCAAACACATTGTCGCAGCCTGGCGCCCGATTCAAAAATCACGTGCATTTGCAACACTTCCCTTCTTTACAGCAGCTTTTGCCAACTATTTGGGGCAAACTCCTTAAAAAACTCCCCCATTTGGCGCACAGGATTGTAAATCCTGGTTGACAGTGGCAAGCCCCGTGCGTCAAATATTCAGCGCACATGGGGCTCACGCCAGTCCGGCTCATCTCTGAATCGAGCCCTGGGAGTTGACCTGGAGAAACCTTTTCACCTCCTCAAGCTTGTTAACAAAACCATCTACAGGAGACAGTTCCAGACGTCCTGTTCTGTTTTGTTACACCTGTGGAGCTGAACCTGACAAATTTATTACATTTTCTGAACAAAGGGATATAGTTAGAAACTGCCAGATCATGTATAAAGACAGCAATGTTTTTTGGTTTTTCAGTTTCCATTTTAGATTTAGTATGGAGATGCACAAAGAAGGGTTTTTGCTTGGCAGCCTGTGTTAAAAGCCATCCTGTACAAATGTTATTATTTATGTTTTATTTGTTTTTATAATAATAAAGTTTGACTTACAAATTTTATAACATTTAAGGGATGGCCTGCATTTCCTGAGCCTTGCCTCCATGAGAGTTGGTGTGACACTAAGTGGGACTCACACCGTGCATGCTTTAAGCCAGGAGCTTTGTACTCGGGTACTAGAATTGGTACCAGGGAGGCACAGAAAGAAAGATATGGATCCTGCAACAGCAAGCCCAGGAGTGATTGCAAGAAGAACAGCAGCTGAGATAGAAGAAGGGAAAGTAAACATTGCAGGGCTAACTCATATTATGAAAGCCCATGAAAAGATCGTTCAGCTAAGGTATTGTGCTTCCTTGTAGGTATCAGGAGTCCTGAGACATGAATATCTAAATCAACTGTAAATCAAAACAAGGCAGCAGCAATGTCACGGAATCTTGGGACAGAAAGTGATGTCACGAAGGTGCAAGCTGTAATTGAAGTGACCCCTGCAATGTGTACTTTCCTTTTAATTGTACTGTATCCCAATCTTCAGGGGAAGAAATACACTGTGATCACTGCTACCACTACTGGTATTTGTACTTCTGTTTAACCTGTTGTCATTTCCCTGCCAGCTGTTTATTACAGCTGGCACATAATTCATTGTGTGCTTATTTTTATTGCTGCTAGTTGCTGTTGTAAGTCTGACAACCTTTTTATCGCGGTTTGTGCCTGACTTATTTTAAGCTTATTATTATTGCTGCTGGTTTCAGATGTAATTTCACTGCCCGACTTGTTATCATTGTGTACCCCTGACTTATTGTAAGCCTATTACTGCTGCTGCTGTTTACAAATGTGATTTCACTGCCAAACTTGTTATCATTGCTTGCCCCTGACTTATTGTACGCCCGTTACTATGGCTGCTTAATCCTATTTCATTTTCTCAGTCATCTGTTTGCTGTTTATGTAATTTTTATCCACCTATTATTATATATCGTGCGTACTTGGTGTATCTCTGCCAATGTTTATTTGCTGTGAGGAACTGTTTTATTTGCCATTGTTGAATTACATCTCCCAGCCACTTTACATGTTTTCCTCTCTCTCTCTTTCATTCTCTGCTCCTTCTCCTTCTAGTACTTCTCTCCCTCCCTCCTATTCCCCAGTATAATACTTTCTCCCAATATCCCCTTCTCTTCGCCCCTCCATTAACTCTCCTCCCATTCCTCCCACTCCAGTCCCCTCACCCACTTCTTCCTCTCCTGCCTAAATTTTAAATCCCTCTGGAGGTTCTCCATACCACCACCCCCCCCCCACACACACACTCTACACTTTCTAACCTCCTCCCCCCCCCCACACACACACACACAGATGAAAATGCTATTTCCTTAAACCTGTCATTTCCTTTCTGCTATAACTTTTGGGAAATGCTGAATTTATCCTAATTCTCTCCACACCCTCCCCAAAGGACTCAGCATTTATTATCTAAATATGAGGAGCTGGCTGACTAGCTCAAGCTGTTATTACTTAAAAGCCTACCCAACGTCCAAGTCATCACAGAATCTTGGATCTCATGCCAGGTCTGTGATGTTGCCATTCTTGTTCCAAGATACGCAGTTTGCAGACAGGATAATAATGTAGCAACCACCCAGGGGTCCATGGGGTCCACTTCTCCAGACTTTCAGAGGAGGCTGGCCTGGGTTATAGAAGTTTTGCTACACTGAGCACTTGGGTCTAGCAGTGACATAGTTCCTCCACTGGAGGCAGCAATGGAGGGTACCTGGATACTACACACAACACTATCATGCTCCAGGAGTGATGATATTACTTGCACCCACACTGCCCTTCCCCAGAACATGCAACAGTGACACAGCAATAAAAAAAACATAAACAAGGAAATGCAGTTTAGAAAAATTATTTATTAAAAAGGGAAGGCGAGGAAAGAACGAGCATGTGTAACTGCTCTATAAATGGGGGTTCCCAAAAGTCTTCCTTGGGTGTGCTTAAATGCCCACTGCCAGGCAGGTGTTCTGTGTCTTTACAGGTGTAAAAGTGCTTCCATGTGAGTGCCCTGTTAACCTCAGTGCCTGTCTCTTTAAGAGACATTATTTTTGTAGTGTGTAATTAATTTGGGTAGGGGCCGAGTGTTTCCAGGCTTGAGTCCCGCCCAAGCTGCAATGATATTGCTCTGTTCTGCCATCGCTAATGGTGCAGAGGGAGCTCTGTTAGAACTGGTAATTGTTTGCTGATTAGCTGCTCTAATAACAAAGTATTATAGTTTGTCTAACCTGTCTTTCTTTGCAGCATGGACATTTCTGTATTGCACCAATCAGTACCTTTTGGGGACCTTAAAATGGTATCTGTCCCCAGGGGTCTTGTGGGAGTGAATTTCTGTAGGAACTGTAGTTTTTTTCACTTTGGCACCTGAATGAACCTGGAGGGGGAGCCCCTGCTTTGACACACAGATGAATCAATCAGCCGAACCCTTTTTGGATCAGAAGGACGTCCTGGTGCTGCCTGCAACAGAGAGTCAGTCTGAGTTTGGAGTGGAGAGAGTGAACAGCTCGAGACATTCAAGCTGCTGCTCCTGTGTAGTCACATGGGAAACTGGTGGAAAGGCTGAGTTTGGCCTGTCTGCCTATCTGTCCCTCGAGAGGGATCCTTAAAGAGTGCTTAAATAACCGGACTGTATCCGAACCAATTGTGACAAAAGCTGCCGAATTGTGACTGTACCTTTGCCTGAAGAAGACTGAAGATTTGCTCCATGCGTTCGGCCTTTCAGGCCATCTGAATCACCACAGAGATCACAGTTTTTCTCAGGAAAACTGAAATTGCAACCGGACTATCATCCAAACTGTGGTATTGCTTTTCTTTTACTATAAGTGTGCTGAATGATGTTAGTGGGTCGCAATTTGGTTCCCCACTGCCTAATTGTGTCACGCTTGCTAGAAGCTGCATCCAGTAGACTGTAGTCCACTAGACTGAATCCAAATTGTTCACCTGGCCTGGGCCCTGCCAACTTGACCCAGCCAGCTACTCACAATGCAGAGAAAACCACTGATGAGAGACCTGCCAGGGGATCAGCCCCCTGCTCAACACCTCGAACAGGAATAACACCTCTGTGATTTGTGTGGGCCCTGCTTCTCCTGGCAAACCAGCAAGTCATCCTAAAGTCTCCATTTCATCCATCCTGTGTCCTGTACTGAGTAGCGTGAGTAAACACCAGAGTAGCGCCCTGCAACAACAACTCAATCCAAGTGTGTCATCTGATTTAGTTGTTTTGTCTAATTATCATGATCTGAACCTCCTGGCTGTGGATTACAAATTGTGTGAGCTTGGGCATGCTTCTTCTTTCCATCACAGGGCCCTGACCAGTTGCAACGCCTGCCTACCCCGGGCAACGAATTAAACTAGCCCCCCGTTTTGTTCCAACTGGGTACCCAGAGTGTGTGACTGTGAAGGGACTCTAAAGTGCATGCATTATTGCCTGACTGAATCAGTTACAGAACTAATCAGCCAAATTATGCCCCTCCCTTGTTCATTCCCCCAGAATAAATCAGATCTAATTCTTTTTGCATTTAACCTAACTGTGGTTCCATTTTGTACCAGAAGCACTGTACTGTTGTTACCTGCTGTGTCTAACCTTATTCTGCAGGGGTCTCCAGGATCGGACTGGTGGAACCAGCCCTGGTGGTAAGTGCAAACAGAGTGGGGATTTGGATGCTGAATAGGGGCTATTGCACCTGTGTATGCTGTTCATTGTTTAGGCCACTAGAAGGGAAAGAGGGGAGTCACAATTTCCCAGAGGGAAGTACCCAGGCCAGCTACACTACCACTAACCCTGTCCTCCTGCTGGAAGCACCCATTTTCAGTACCCAGGCCACTTAACCTGAAACTAGTCATGCAGGCAGGGGTAGTAGCCCTTGGGATAGCGCCACCTAGGAGTTACACACAGAAAAGGGAAAATGGTAACAATGGGGTGGGAATAAGATTCTAATGCTCTATATATTACTTTAACAATAGCCCCATGCAATCAGTCCACTCCCCTTCCCCAGCAGTCCCACAAATCCCCAGTCAGGTACACTCACCTTGTCTACCTCCACAGGAAATTTTCAGGAGCTCCCTTAGTTGCAGTGAACACCTCTCTAAAGACAGTTGCTGCTAACAGGCAGGTGGCACGGTGACGCACTTAACACAACTTCAGGCAACCCGTTGTAGAATCCAAAGTGTGCTTAAAAAAAAAATTTACTTTGCTGGAAAAGGGGGCCCCTATTTGTAGCCCCTCTCTGGTGTCGTACTGGAGAGGACCACTGCTTCTGGCTTGTTGGCCGTTACTAGGCCCAGGAGCTGGAGTTCCCAATAGCTGAACTACGGGGGTCCTTTCCCAAAAGATTAAAAAAAATGGCAGTGCCTCCACGCAGAGTACATATTAGTGTGTCTGACTGCTTGCAATACAACCCCCTGGGATGTCGTACCAACCCACCTTCCCACAGTTGCTCCAACATGGACTTACCTGGATTCAAACATTCCCACATTCCATTACACCATTTACCTTTTCCATTTCATTTAATAACCTGCCCACTAAAATTAAGCTATAGATCCATTTCTTCTGCAAAACAATAACTCCATGGTTTATTTACGGGGTGCTTAGGATGGGGTAATTGCAATAGAGGTTAAGCATGCTTTTGATTCTGTGATTTCCCCAAATCACATTTCCCTTTCATTCAAACCTTCATCAATGCAGCCACCAGGTCTGTCAACTAGCTAACTACTGTAGGAGTGCTCAAACCCAGATCCACAGGTTCCAGTCCATTCAAACCTCAAAGTCCTTCACTGGACACCCAGATTCTGGATGCAGGCCTGAGGTGCAGCTGATAGCCAGTGTTGGCGCACTTAAGGAACGGAACTTGAACTTTTTATATTCCTTTCTTTTGGTTAGAGCTAAACCTTTATCTTTTTCCTCTAGTCCTTAGCTCTACCTCCTGCCCTAGTGGGCAAATATATTTACAGTCCCCAGGTACAGAGCAATTCCTGCAATTTACTCATGGTTCTGCAGAATCAATCCTTGGATGGCACAGTTCACTAAAGTTCTGGGGATGGATGGTGACACAGCAGAACTGGGTACAGCGCTTAAAACAGGGGCACAGAGACTGCAGCTTGCATTCTCTTTCTCTTTCCCTTGCTAGCAGATCTTGCAGCTTGTTCCCTTCAGTCCATTAAAGGCCCTGTTACAGGGCATGTGTACAAGGCCTGCCAGCTACAAAGGATCCAGACCAGGAAGTGGCCCCACGGCCCAGCTCCCTCCACTCAGAGCGCTCAACACTCGGGCACCAAACCCATCATCCCCTACAGTGGCAGACCCTACTTGATGGGGGTTAGCGAGTTCGCCACTTGGCCCTGAGTGTCAGCAGAACCATTCAGCACATTCTCTTCTGCTTTTCTTTCTTTCTCTTTCCTGCCACAGTGTGTAGCCACAGCAACCTGTTTCTCTCTTTTCCCTGCTGTATTCCAGGAGCAAACAACAGGCACCCGACCTGGAAAGGCACCTGTCCATCCTTCTGCTTTCACAGTCTGTCAACTTTAATACAGCCTCATTCTCATTCTGGCTCACCATATCTCCTGCACTCAAAATCCCATTTCTCACCGTGCAGGTACTTAGCTATTCTTCAAGTTGAAGAGGCTCACTCTCCCCTTTCTTCTCTCAGCAGAGTTACATTCTCTTGTTCCTCATTATTCCTCTGCATTCCTGTCTTTTTCCAGGCTTAGACGCAACCTTTGTCCTTTTATCCGGCTCAGGACACAATCATCGTTCTTTTTCCAGGCTCAGAATTCAACCTTTGGCTTTCTGCAGGATCAAGATGCAACCTTTACCCTTTTTCAAGGTTCAGAACACAACCTCTTTCTTGCAATATGCAGCTTTCCCTTTTCCATTTGAGCTGTGCTTCTCTCACCGCAGTGGTGCAACTTCAGAACCACTCAGAAAATTCAGCAACCTGCAGCTTTCCCTTTTATCTCTTCCCAGCTGCTCCTTCATTGCTTCTGCTTCTTTTCTCCTGAAGGGACAGGCACTCCCTGCCCTGGGGGACAAATTTCTGGCAGCTGCCAGACAGGCCATCTATCAGCCCATCTCACAGCCCCATTCTCTCCAGGGGCAGGTGCCCCCCTCCCTCTGGAGGGGCTCCCACTGAACTGACTCAAGTTCTAACTGTTCTTGCCTTTTGGGAGCCCTTTCCTTGCTTCCTATTCACTGGAGCCACTGTCCTTAGCCAAAAATGAGTATGTATGAGGTTCCCTCAATGTGTCATTGGTGCAGTAAAAAGGCATGTAAACATTCCTCTGTCTTTTCCCCCGAAAGTCCTTTCAAACAGTCCCAGAGTCTGTCATAAGAATCCTGGCTAGGTGGTTGGCTGACTGGTGTCACATGGCTGCTAAACATGGTGGCCGATGATACTTTACCCTTTCCCAGTCACTGTTGCCTTTCTGTGTAGCCCCAAGGCAGTTCACACACATAGCCCCACTTTAGTCCCTGGTTGCAGTCCGTGAACTTATTTTATATATTTATATTTCCCATGGACTAGCAAGCTCTCCATTTTCCTTTGCACACATATCTTTATTTTATTGATTTAAACTTTTTCCTTTTCCCCCCTGACTTAATGTTATCTGTTTGCCCCAGCGCTAGACAGGCTCTTTACTTGAAGGGGACAATGCCTCATCAAAATTAATGGGGTGGTTCCCAAATGCTGCAGCATGACTGGCACTTTTTAATATTGCTCCTTCCACTTCCCTACCACCTCTCTGGTTTTGCCTACATCTCCGGTCCCTCTTTCATTGCCCAATGGCACTGGGACCACCAGAGAGGCACACTAAAAGGTCACCAAAACAATCACTTGAAAATGCGCTAGTGCGCATGTGCAGAGTTCGCCGGCACCACTGTGCCATTTCCCAGTCAAGCAGTTCCACGAATCAGCTCCTCTAGCCCCACTCTCTCTCTAGGATACCACAGTGGGGTCGGCCAGGAAAAGCAGAAACACAGGGGTCAAGCCAGGAAAACAAGACCCAGGCCAAAAAGGAATGGGGAGTGGAAGCAAAACCCCAGGAAAACGAGCCTTTTTCGGGTGCTCACAGTTACATATTTGTAATCTGAAATGCGTGACCAGTTGGCCCTCCTCTGGTCTTCTGTCTGGGCCTTGCAATTGTTAAATAGCTCATCCCAGACTTTTTCCTTCTGTCCAAAATACACTTGCAAGAATGCTTGTTGCAGAGAGCTTATTGTCATAGTTGTTTAACCTGTCATAATTCTCTTTGCCAGTTGTTTATTACAGCTTGCATCTTCCAGTTCAACTTCAAGTTTTTTTTAATTTAAAACAGGAATAGATAGTAATGAACCAGTTGAAAAAAGATCAATTACCACAGTCTCCCAAAACATCTGCAACATTAAAAAAAAAACACAAATTGCACATACTCCAATAATGCAAATCATTATGGGATGCATATGCAAATGTGCACGAATCATTTTTGGACTGGCTCAACTTTAAGCAGAACTGCATGGTGCCAGAAGGCCTCACAATACAATCAGCAAAGGCTGCGAACAGCAGACACGGACACATGTTTCATTCTCATTTTGGACTCATCAGTGTGCCATATCTGTATCTCAGCCCAGGGAGAGGGAGCTAGCCACCCTATAGGGGATCTTATTTGTTTGAGTCCTGGGCAACCCAAAGTAGAGAGAGAGAGAGAGAAAGGAACTGCAAAACAACCCAAGACCAAATTAACTGGGGCATGGGTTATCCCAAAGGATATTGGCCATAAAGCCAAATTTTAAAGAAAACACAAATTGCACATACCACAGCAATGAAAAGCACAATGGGCAGCATCTGAAACATTTGATGTACAGAGTGCATTATAACTATAGATCATTATAAAATGTTATAGAATAATTAAAAATATAAATGGAATTACTTTCAATTTTCCAACAGATTCCACCCATCCATGTTCACAAATTACAGAACAGCAAAGCACACAAATTTATACAGTCTTCACAACGTACTTGACAGTTAGTTTTAAACAAGTTTTTTTTTGTGAAGTAGTAAACTTTATTTGATTTTCAAACAATAACACAATAAAACAAACAGAGGCAGAACATCCACGTCAGCCAGTAGCAGACTTAGCATCTCCCCGAAAATACGGTGAGGACGCACAACTGACATGCAGTACAATGTTGTAAAGAATATGAAATAGTAGAGAAAGAATTATAAAAGACTAGATCTCTAATATCAAGAATAATTACAGTTACTAGAGGTTGTCAAACTTAAAATGGTCAGTTTATAAGCGTAAAGGTCTCAAGAATATCCCACCTTTTGTGATATTGCTTTATTCGGTTGCTTCAAGAGGTAATCATCTTTTCCATTCTAAAAGCCGCTAATATGGCATTATGTTATTCCTGAAAGGTGGGGGTAGTATCATCAAGTCAATACCTCAGTATTATCTTTTTAGCAATGACAGAGATGAGGGAAATATGGTATTTTCAAATTCTGAAAATCATGTCCATATTAAGGCTCAAGAGGGACGTTCAAGGGGTAAAGGCAGAATGTAGCCCAAGAGGTGGCTATACGAGGTTTTGTATAGTATCTCAAAGTGATGTTGCCTTAGAGCAGTCCTAGTGTATGTGCTTTATGCTTCCTGGTGTTTTTTGACATCTTATGCAAGTGGGCTATTGGAGATGACCCATTTTGTATAGTTTGGTATGAATTAAGTATACTGTGAGTTATGAGCTATCCTATACTGTGGAAGTCTGAGTCTGTCAAATTTAATGAATTCCTTTATGTTGTTCCATATGGATGCTACATACTAGGATCACCGAGTTCTGGGAATTCAGATTTTCAGAAGGGACAGGAATCCCCAGATTTGCAGAAGGGACAGGAATCCTGCTGTTCAGGTGAGGATTCTGGCAGTAGTTTTTATTAAGTATATAGAGGTGGAATGTCACTGAGTCGCTTGTTGGGAGAGTTCTGCCCATAAAGAGGGGTCATTAAACCACTTTTTCAAAACACAAAGCAAAGGAAGATTGTCAATACTGTATTAGTTTGCAGCTCACACGAAAGAGTATTCCGTAACTTATGAACATACAAAGAACTTGAGTCCTTTGTATGAAAGGGATAGTTGTCCTATTGCTGCCTCTGTGATTGTCTGACCAGTCACCCTGCGCATCAGTAGATCCCTCACTGAAGGCAAAGTGCCTGAAAAATGGAAAGTAGCTGTGTTGGTCCCAGTACAGAAAGGAGGCCACAAAGAACCTATTGAAAACTACTGCCCGATCTCTCTTCTTAGCCCCCTGGCCAAGGCACAGGAAAGGCTTGTTTCTAATCAAATTCAGGATTACCCGAGTTGCACCTCCTGTTCTTGGATCAGCAGCACGGTTTTCAGAAACAACATGGTACCAAACGTCTCTGATCAGATTTACCTCTTATGTATTGAGGTCAATGGATAGAGAGATGCTAATGGGAGCAGTCTTTATTGATTTTACAAAAGCATTTAACTTAGTCGATCACAGACTACTCCTTCATAAACTGAAATATATAGGCTATGACAAACTCACAGACCATTGGTTCTCACACTGTCTAACAGATCTCAAGAGGTTAAGTGGAAGGGTCTCCACTCCGGTCTGAAACCTATCACGGACAGTTTTCCTCAGGTTGCTGTAGCGGGGCCTTTGCTATACTCCATATTCATTAACGATCTGTCCGAAAACTGTGCTGGGGACCACTTACTGTTCTATGTAGATTATGCAGTCCTGTATAGAAGATCTCCTGATGTAAGTGTAACTAATGCCCAGCTTGCCTCTGATTTCTGTACACTGGAATATTGCTCTATGACAACACACTTGTCTTGAACTGAAAAAAAAAATAACAAAGGCTACTGTATCTCTTTGGCCAAAAACACAATGGTACAGACAGGCAGCACCTGCTCTCACTAACCACCTCCTCTAACACATGTATGAAGGTGGCTGACAATCTAAAGTACTTTGCGGTCTACCTAGATCAGGAATTCACTTTTAAACCTCATGTAGATTACATGACCAAATCTATACACCAACAAATCGGACTACTATATCACCTGGGCGATATCTTTATCCCTGAGATGAGAGTTGCCTTGCAAGCAGTGTCATGCTTCAAACATTGGTGTATGGTGCTCCTTTGTTTCAGTTCCTCAGGAACTCAGAGACCAACAGGCTTAAAGTAGCAGTACTAGTCAACCATGAAGTGTTCATCACTGCCCAGATTTTTGCACTGCCTGGTAGTTTAAAGTTTCAGATTTAACTTTTGCTGTTTACTATTGTTTTCTGACAATTGGTTCCCTTGATTTTAATACATTTGTAATGTTGTGTGGATCCACAGGAAATATGATAGCCCCCATACCATTTCCTGTTTTTTACCCTTTTGCTTACATTGTTAGTCCTATAAACACTCAGCAGGCAAGGGAAGGGGTGGTGCATTCCAGTTACATCAGACAAAATAACCAGTGAGAGAATGGCAGTACCCCATTTCCCTCAGAATCTAATACGATGCTCCAGGCAAGGGTCTGTGTTAAACTGTCAGAAACAATAAAGAATATAAAGAAAACAAAAAAAATAAAAGTAAGGGATTCCAGTTTTGTAATTTATGGGGCTTGTCTGACATAACTATTATAAAAACTAGATTTTTATTAACCAGTAATGCTGCTTTAAGGTGCTTTTCAAAAAAATCAGTAATTTTGCATCAGGTGCCCCCCTCCTCACCCCAGAAAAAAACACTGCAAAGTTCTCTCCTCTCTCAATTGGCCTTCCCTGGAAGGAAGGTTGTTGTACCCCCTTGTATGCCTCACAATGAAGCTCATCAAAGTTTATACCCCTCTAAATCTGGTCAGTGTGTATTGGTTACCAATCTTGAAAGGAGCTTACTTAGGTCTTCTAACTGCTGCCTACTTGAAAACACCAGGGTAAAATCAAGCACAGGTAAGTGATCTTTTGTATACTGTGTGCCATATTACTAGTACTCATTTCCAATGGTACTGCAAAACTCCTCTTCCCTTATGGGTTTTAAAAAAGATCTGAAAACTCTTCTACTGGAAAGATGTTGCTGCTCCTGCTATTGTTGAATGATGGTCTAAATGTTTTCCTATGACAATGACTGTAGCAATATTCTGTTGCACCTCACTGCACCATTCTATTCTCCCGTATCCCCTGTACCTTAAATCCTTATGGTACTGTATGACTTAGTAAGATTTCTGGTTCATACACTACTGCATACTGTGTTTGTGTTGCATGATTGATGGTTTTAGATTAGAACTATGTATGTACTTCAATACCATGTAATATATAGCATTTATGGCCCTTGCCTGATTGTTTTATATTTCTGTCTATAACTAATGCCATTATCGTATCTGTCAGTTGTTTGAATATTCTGTCTATAATTCATTCCAGGGCATCCCTGAAAAAGGGATCTGTACATTCTTCCTGTTACTTACTGTATGCCATCACCGTATCAGTCAATTATATGAAGTTATTGACTGTAACTATTTCCAGGTTGCCCCAGAAAAAGATTTCTGGTTCCAGTGGGTTCACACAGTTACAAAAATTCAGTAAATGAATAAATATGAGAAAGCATTCCAGCTACATTAAATTCAAAGCCGTTTGCTGACCTTAACCCTGTTTTCAGGGAGTAGGAAAGCAAGTCAGTAATGCAGACTGGGACTACTTGTTTGACACACTTCCACATGAAAGTTAGTATATGTAGTTGCCTGGCTTGCTCCAGCTTCTCAGTAGAAGATGTCCCCATCCTCAGACACATACGGCAGCTTACGTTTCTTCAAAGCCACTGTGCCACACAGTTTCAATTGTTTCCACAGCTATTTTCTTGAAAAATACTTGTAATTTTACTCTCTAAGCTCCGCAGCCAAAATGCCCAGACTTCCTGAGCCAGAGACATGTCCCAGTGCTAGCATGTTTTGTGACATTGGTGAAGGATGAGCATGGGGGAACTCTCCATAGGCTATAATTGGACAGTGTATAAAGTTTCTTTTTTTAACTTTTTGGTACCGAGTTTCACAAATTCTGACCTCTACTCGACTAACAGGGATGTGGTTAATCAAGCAGTGGCCAGAATTTGTGAAACTCTGTACCAAAAAGTTAAAAAAACAAACGTTACACACTGCCCCATTATAGTCTATGCAGCATGCTGCTGAGCTTGTCCTATACCGACATCATAAAACGTTCTAGCATGTGTGGGGGGGAGGGTTCTGACTCAGGAAATCAGGGCATTTTGGCTACTTGGCTTAGAAAGTAAAAGTACGAGTGTTTTTCACGAAAATAACTGTGGAAATAATTAAAACTATATGTCACAGTGGCGTTGGGGAAAGGTAAGCTGCCATAAGTGTTGGGGGGGGGTGACATCTTCTACTGGGAAGCTGCTCCTAAGGAAAGTTTAGTATACAGGTAGTTTACCTGGGTGCAAGTAGGACAAATTGTGCCAAACTGAAATACAGCATGTCTAGCCTCTGGGGATGGGTTCTCAGCAGGCCTGCATAGACAATGTCCACATAATAGAACAGAGACAATATCATGGTCTGAACTATTTTCTATCTCACATCTAATGAGAAAAACAATCTGTTTCTATACAAAAAAAATATTCTTGTATTCACATTTTTCTAATATTTTCAGATCGTGATCCCACTTAAGAGTTTTGTCTAACCGTAGGCCCAGGTACTTATAGCTAGAAACATTTTGCAGTTTACTACTGTTAAAAGCTAAAATGGAAATTTGTAGATTGTGTTTGTTCCTATATGCTGAGTCAAATTACATAACCTGGGTTTCTATTTCATTTATTATTAATTTACTGTCGTTAAAAGAACACTGTACCTCATTGAAAGCTGCCTGCAATTTGGCCTGAAGCAATGCAGTGTCAGAACTCAAGCTACCGACCACAGTATCATCAGCAAAGAGATGGACTGCAGTATTAGTCTGTTGGGTCTTTAAGTCATTCATGAAAAGAGAGAAGAAGAGAGGCCCCAGGACAGAGCCCTGTGAAACCCGATTTATCAGTTTGATTTATTTAGTTTACACCTCCAGTGGAAACCATCTGATCACTGTTGGTCAGGAGACTATACAACTAGTTAGCTAATAGGCTATAGAAGCCCATATATCTTAGTTTTTTAAGTAATGGAACATGGTCTGTTGTGTTGAAGGCCTTGTAGAGATCAATGAAACTCTTTCCAGCCACCATGCCACTGTCAACTTCCCCTCAGAGGTCACTAGTGACCTTCACAAGGGCAGTGGATATGCCATGTTTGGACTTGAAATCAGATCAGTTCTTATCCAGAATCTGATTAGCTGCTAAGCAGTTTGAAATTTTCCTTTCCATCAACTTCTCCAAGATCCTCAGGACAACAGACAGAGTAATGAAACTGGGTGATAATTGGAACGTAATCTGTCATCACCTGACTTAAAAATTGCAAGATTCCAAATTTCAAGGAACTCTCCATGGCATATTGACATGTTTAATAAGTTAGTCTGGGGCAGGCTTCTAACTGAGGCAGCATACTTCAGTAATCTGGGATGTAATCCATCAATTCCTTATCTTTTTTTGTGTCAAGTTTTAATAAAGCTCTACGTACATTGTGCACCAAAAATTCTGTTAAAGAAAAGGAGGCACAGTCATGGGAAGAGACTGCTGATGGCATATTTATTTATTTAAGTATTTATGTTTTTGATAACCGGGTAAGTGAACTGATCTAATGGACCATTTTCAGCCATGACCCAGACCACAAAGTGGCAACAAGAGTCAACAACAAAATACATATCATGGGTAAAGATACACTACAGAGCAGATCATTTATTTATTGATTGATTTAATTTTGGTAACTGGGTAGGCCCACTGAGACCAGTATTAGTCCCTTTTCAGGGGTGATCTGGGATTAATTACACATAGTACAACAGGATATAATATTTACGTTAGATCCATCAACATACAGTTATTTACAGTTCATGAAAGGCGGTGAACATTTTATGAACAAACTACTATTGTTAGTTCTCTTATACATGTTAGGTATGGTTAACTGTCATATTCAAAAATTGTGCAAACAACAGGATCAAAGTTGAAATTCAGCGATTACAAGTGCATTGGTTTAATTCCAGCAAGTGTGTTTCAAGTCCCTTTTTGAAGCCCCCTTGTGACTCACATTCTTGGAGTCTAAGACAGTGTTAGAAGTACATGAGATTACATGAAAGCGCAACACTACAACATGTGGTCAGGAACTCAATACAATAGGTTCCGTGATCAGCCAGTACAGTCGGTGACTGTTACAGGAGTACAAAATACCTGACATGCAATAATCTAACACAATGAAAAGGATAGCATTCAGGAAATACAAGGAAACACAGAAGGTGCAGGACAGAGAACTTTATCAGTTAAAGCAGTAGGAGGCAGGGAAGGCAGTCAGAATAGCAAAAGCACAAACTGAGGAAAAGATAGCCAACTCTGTTAAGAAGGGGGATAAAACCATTTATAGGTACATTAGGGAGTGAAGAAAGACCAAGGGAGGGATACAGAGACTTAATAAAGGGGAGGGAATGTGGACAGAGGGTGACAGTAAAAAAGCAGGGATACTGAATGAATATTTCTGCTCAGTATTCACGATGGAAGAGGAGGCGGAGGTACCTAAACTAAACAAAAGAAACATTTTGGATAGGGAAGTCAGTATCAGTCCATTCACAGAAGAAAGGGTTTTGAAAGAACTCTTAAAATTGAAGGTGGACAAAGCAATGGGGCCAGATGAGATTCACCCCAGAATTCTAAAAGAACTAAGGTAGAACTAGTAACACCACTGACTACTCTCTTTAACAAATCATGGGAGGATGGGGTGGTACCTGAGGACTGGAGGAGGGCAGATGTGATTCCACTTCACAAAAGTGGGAGCAGGGCAGAGGCAGGAAACTACAGACCAGTTAGTTTGACTTCAGTGGTAGAGAAAATGATGGAATCACTTCTGAAGGAAAGAATTGTTGAGTACCTAGAGGTCAGTGGGGCACATGACCCAAGGCAGCATGGGTTCACAGCAGGAAGATCATGTCAGATGAACCTAATAGATTTCTTTGACTGGGTGACACAAGTAGTAGACCAGGGAGGGGCTGTGAATATGGCCTACCTAAATTTTAGCAAGGCATTTAACACAGTCTCACACAAAAGATTAATATTCAAGTTAGCCAGCCTTGGAGTGGCTCCCAATGTGGTAGCCTGGATAAAAAACTGGCTGGACAACAGGACACAAAGGGTATTAGTAAACATAGTCCACAGTGAAGAAAGGAGGGTAACTAGTGCGGTACCACAGGGTTCAGTACTGGGACCGGTCCTCTTTAATGTCTTTATAAGTGACATTGGAGAGCACCTGGAAGGAAAAGTATGTCTCTTTGCAGATGACACAAAGACCTGCAACAGAGTTGATACACAAGGTGGGGAGGAAATGATGAAAAGGGACTTGACAAGGTTGGAGGAATAGTCAAATATATGGCAGCTCAGATTCAATGCAAAGAAGTAGAAGGTAATGCATCTGGGAAACAAAAACTCAGGGGAAGAGTACACAATAGGGGGTGAGATAATAACAACAAAAATGGAAAGAGACCTAGGAGTAATTATATCAGATGACCTAAAGGTGGGCAAGCAATGTGAAAAGGCAGTAAGGAGGGCTGAGGGGATACTGGGATGCATAGGGAGAGGCATCAACAGTAGAAAACAGGAAGTTGTTATCCTTCTGTACAAACAGTTGGTGAGACTCCATCTTGAGTACTGCATGCAATTCTGGAGACCCCATCTCCACAAAGACATAGACAGAGTGAAGGCTGTTCAGAGGAGGACAACCAAAATGGTGCAGGGTCTGCACCAGAAGACATATGAGGAGAGACTAAAGTAGCTTAACATGTATACCCTTGAGGAAAGGAGGAAGAGGGGAGACATGATAGAAACTTTCAAGTATCTCAATGGAATTAACAAAGTATAAGAGGGTACCATCTTTCAGAGAAAGAGATGTGCAAGAACAAGGGGGCACAATTTGAAGACAGAGGGGGGATTCCTCAGAGGTAATGTTAGAAAGTATTTTTTTCACAGAGAGGGTTGTGGATATATTGAACACCTTCCTGAGGAGGTTGAGGAGTTGGGAATAGTGGAAAATGTCAAGAATGCATGGGACAGACATAAGACAATTCTAGTGGGGGGTAGGAGGAAGTAAGCTGTTGATTAACTAGAATCTGCTGCTTATCCATCAGGTAGGAAAATAGGCAGACTAGTTGAGCCAAGCTGTCCTTATCTGCTGTCAAATTCTATGTTTAATTGTAAAAGTTAGCCAACTAGTATAAATAGGGTTACCACCTTTTAAGAAGCCCAAAGTGGGACATTTCTTATGAAAACATGCTTATTCCTAGGACAAGATGTAACCCTGACCAATGCTACAGACTTGTTTTCTCTAACTAATTAGAATTACAACTAAGTGTTGTAGTTTTTTTAGTTGTTTCTGTTGTTTCTTATCATTTAAGGTATTTTAGTTAAGGTATTATAGTTTCCTGCAACATTTAGAGGAAAGCTAGAAAATATTTTTTTCTACTATAAGGTAAGGACATGTAATATTTTTCATGTTTTTTTGCAGGACACAACTGACCAAATCAGGACTGTCCTGCAAAAATCAGGACAGGTGGTAACCCTAAATATAAGGAGATATAATACAATACAGAAATTATGTGGTACAGACGGACTTCCATTATCTTGGGAACTAGGGTGGTTTTAGTACTCGGGGTTGTCAAGGGAGCAGTTACACATAGTCTCAGTGAGAAGTCAGTCTTTCAGGTTTGTTTTGAAAGACAAGAGGGAGGGTGATGACTGAATGGATGATGAGAGCTGGTTCTAGAGGGAGGGGGTTGAGACAGAGAAGACCTTGCTGTCCATACTTGTTGAGCTATGCGGGACTTCCAGAGGGGTGACAGACGATACACTGAGATTCCTAGAGGCTGGTCGCTCAGCCAGGAGTGAAGCTGCAGGTAATTTCTGAGGATGCAGTCGACCAGGCAACCCATAGCATAGTCAAATCGGCCTTGAAGAGGGAGCCAGCCAAGAGTCTGTTAAAGCACACAGTGATGGGTGGCATAAGGAGCTTGGAGGACAAGGAAGCATATGGGATTATATGTGGTGTTAAGTTAGGAGAGAAGAGAAATGGATATGGCAGAACAAATAGGGGTACAGTAGTCCAATAGGGGCAGAAAGTTACCTTGTGCAATTGTCAGGCAAGCCTCAGAGGACAGGAGTTGCTTAAGGCGGTAGGCAGCACCTAGTTTCCGGGGAATTTTCCTCACTGGGAAATTTATATGCTCATCAAAGGTAAGAGAGGGATCTAGCATCATCCCAAGGTATTTAAACATGGAGACAGTTTCATGGGGAAAGCTTGCTGGCGTGAACACATTATGGGATGTGTTGGATTTGGTGACCTTGGCAATATATGGTTGGGAGCTGAAGAGCATGGCTTTTGGTTTTCGTCTCATTTACAAGTGGTTTGCTAGAGAGGAACCAATTGTGTGCAACACTGCAGTTGAGTGTGAGGGTGTGGGAGATGGATTGCAGGGACTTATCACTGTGGTATAGAACTAGGTCATCTGCATCAAGTGGAGCATTACAATATAGGCTAATTGCTGGGAGTGCATTGATGAACATAGAGAACATTAGCAGGCCAAGGATGGAGCCTTGGGGAACCCCATTGTGATTGGGTAATGAGGCAGAAGAGTCTTTCCCTGTTAGAATGGACTGGGATCTGTTTGAAAGGTAATAGCGGAATCAAGCAACAACGTTAGAGGAGCAGCCACAGTGAAGCAAGGTATTGTGGAAGAGCTTGCACTTGAGTAGGTTAAATGTCTTCAACAAGTACACACACACTGCACCTGTTGCCTTACCCAAATCCATGTTTCTGAGGACATGATCATTGAGAAGCACCAAGGCCGAGGAGGTACTGCAGTGTTTACGGAAACCATAATGTAGGGGACATACGAGGTTGTATTTATGTGGGTGTTCTGACAGTTGGTAATGCACGATTATTTCCAGCATCTTGCTAAGGTGTGGGAAGATGGAGATGGCCTGTAGTTCTCTCGGGTGAGGGCATCGCCTGATTTATAAATTGGCATGACACGTATGTATTTCCAGGAGTCAGAAACCATTGCTGATGTGAGGGCAAGATTGAATATGCAGGTTAGGGGTCTGACAAGAGTTGGGGAGATAATCTTCAGGAAGGAGGGGTATACCCATCACTGCCTGGGCTAACTGTTAAGAAGTGCCTTTAACAGCTTAGTGGTGACATTGTGACCAATGGCCCTAAAGTAAAAGGAAGGCATAGAAGTGACACTTGCTGAGGAGCTGAGGTAGGCACCATGGGTGCCACTATCAAGTCCTGTGGTGGCCTGGGAATGGAGTTTGCTTAGGTACATGCTTAGGTCCATAAGCATAGAGTTAAATGTATGGGCGATCTTGGTGGGGTCATCAATTGGACCGGCGAGGGATGTGATTTTTCATTATTTGCATATTTGATTTGGGATTTATAAGGGAACCAATAGAGGTCCAGAAGCTGCAGGGGTTCCCAAAGGAACTGTTTTGCATGTCAGTGAAATAAATATGTTTCAGTGTCATGACTGCTTTTTTACAAGTGTTATGCAAGTGTTACAATGTGTACGGATGTGTGCATTGTTGCTATCAGTGCTCCCGTTGTTTAAATCTGAGGTAATAAAATAGTCAATAAAAGCATTTACTATCAGGTTCAAGTTATCGGTGTTGTTCCCTTCAATTTCAAAATGATTTGGGACTGATGTAGCAGTGGATGAGTTAAATTTTGTTTACTGTGTCCAGAAACATAGTGGGGTACAAAGTAATATTTTATTCAACTGATTCCTAATGAAGTGTTGCTTTGCTAATCTTATTTCTTTTAAAGAAAAGCTCTGTTGGAGATCTGTTACTTAAGCTTTGTTCAGGCTTTGTCTCTTACTTTATGCAAATTATTGAGATGGGGTGAGTAGCAGGGGGAGTGGTTTATTATGTTTGTTAACAAGGACAAGCCTGCTATATATTTCATAGAAAATACTCGTGAAGTAGGGACATGTGTCATTTACATCTGATGTGCTCTCCAGACACTCCCAGCTGGTGTTTTCGTGATCTGACATAAAAGCAATATAGTCACATTTTTTGGAGGAATTAATTTTCTTCACATTTGGTTTCCCCTTCACTTTCATTTGGTTGTTAATGCAATAAAAAAATTGTGGTCGGACAGCAGGGCTTCAGTTAATTCCATTTTGGGAGTATTTGACTTCCAGAAATAAGGCAAAATCTTCCAAAAAAAAGGGAGGAAGTCATTGACTTCCAGATATAAACCCAAAAATTAGATGACTTCCAAAATTACAAGCATGGAAGTCAGACATGATGGATTCTTCTGAAAGAAATTGTACTTTACCACTAATTTATTATGTTAACATCCATAAATTTGTCCATCCGAGAACACTGACATCCAAAAGTGGTGTAACCACCCCTTCCCTTCTACCTGCACACCCACCCACAGGTGGTGCTGCTTTAGGGAATATAGATTGGGTTTGTGGTTAAAATTGGTTGGGCGATTGGCACGGTGCCTCCACCTATGGGGATCCTTCCAACAGTGTACTGCCAGGGTACTTCCCCACAGGAAATGATATTCAGCCCTCTCCCTTGGAAACAGGTAAGACAATATACAGTTCCCCTTCCCACTTACAACTCTAAGCATGAAATATCACACTACACAATAATGCAATGGCTGCAACAGTTTTCAGGAAATAAACAAGGGTTATTTTGGGGTGGATAAAGAGGTAGGGAGCAATGAAAGCAAAGGGAAATAAATGCATTCAATAATCAGATTCTAGGGTCCCGGTGGCACTGAGGGTTACATAGAAACATAGAATATGATGCCAGATAAGGACCGCTTGGCCCACCTAGTTTGCCTATTTCCCTACCTAATGGATAAGCTGCAGATCCTAGTTAACCAACAGCCTACTTCATCCTACCCCCCCCCCCACTAGAATTGGCTTCTGTCTGTCCCATGCATTCTTGAATTCCCTCACTGTTTTTGACTCTATGACCTCCTCAGGAAGGCTGTTCCATGCATCTACAACCCTCTCTGTGAAGAAATACTTCCTCACATTATCTCTGAGTCATTCCCCTTCTGTCTTCAAATTGTGCCCCCTTGTTCATGCACACCTCTTTTTCTGAAAGGTGTTACCCTCTTGGACTTTGTTGATTCCCTTGAGGCATTTGAAAGTTTCTATCATGTCCATCCCTTCCTCCTTTCCTCGAGGCAATACATCTTAAACGCCTTTAGTCTTTCTTCATATGGCTTCTGGTGCAGATCATGCACCATTTTGGTTGCCCTTCTCTGGATAGCCTCGACCCTGTCTATGTCTTTGCGGAGATGGAGTCTACAGAACTGTACACAGTACTCCAGATGTGGTCTTACCAACTCTCTGTACAGAGGGCCAACAACTTCTTGTTTTCTACTGGTGATGCCTCTCCCTATGCATCCCAGTATCCCCCAGCCCTCCTTAGTATCTTCTTACATTGCTGGCCCATCTTTAGGCCATCTGATATGACCACCCCCAGGTCCCTTTCCGTTTTTGTTGTTGTCAGTATCTCACTCCCCACTGTGTACTCTTCCCCATCATTTTTGTTACCCTAGGTGCATTACTTTGCACTTCTTTGCATTGAATCTAAGCTGCCATACATTTGACCATTCCTCCAACTTTGCCAAGTCCCTTTTCATCCTTTCCACTCCACCTTGCATATCAACCGTGCTGCAGATCTTTGTGTCATCTGCAAAGAGACATACTTTTCCTCTAGTGCATCTGCAATGTCACTTATAAAGACATTAAAAGGACCAGCCCAAGTACTGAACCCTGCAGTACCCCACTAGTAACCCCCTTTCTTCACTGTGGACCCCATTTACTATTACCCTCTGTGTCCTATTGTCCAGCCAGTGTTTTACCCAGGCTAGCACCCTGTTACCCACTCCCAGGCTGGCTAATTTGTTTGTTAATCTTTTGTGTGGGACTGTGTCAAATGCCTTGCTAAAGTCTAGGCAGGCCATGTCCACACACCCTCCCTGGTCTACTACTTTGGTCACCCAGTCAAAGAAATCAATTAGATTTGTCTGATATGACCTTTCTGCTGTGAATCCATGCTGCCTTGGGTCCTGTGCCCCACTGACCTCTAGGTACTCAACAATTCTTTCCTTCAGAAGTGATTCCATCATTTTCCCTACCACTGAGGTCAAACTGACAGGTCTGTAGTTTTCTGCCTCTGTCTTGCTCCCACTTTTGTGAAGGGGAATCACATTCACCCTCCTCCAGTCCTCAGGTACCACACCATACTCACATGATTTATTAAAAAGGGTAGTCAGTGGTGTTACTGTTTCTTGCCTTATTTCTTTTAGAATTCTGGGGTGAATCCCATCAGGCCCCACTGCTTTATCCGCCTTCAGTTTTAAGAGTTCTTTCAGAACCCTTTCTTCTGTGAAAGGACTAATATCAATCCTCCTATCCAGTGTGCTTCTATTGACTGGATTAGGTATTTTCCCCAGCTCTTCCAGTGTGAATACTGTGCAGAAGTATTTGTTTAGTGTCCCTGCCTTTTCACTGTCGCTCTCTGCCCAACCACCTTCCTCTTTATTCAGCCTCAGTATCCCTGCCTTAGTCTTTCTTTGCTCCCTAATGTACCTATAAAAGGTTTTATCCCCTTTCTTAATTGAGTTGTCTGTCTTTTCCTCGGTTTGGGCCTTTGCTATTCTGCCTGCCTACCCTGCTTCCTTCTGCTTTAACTGGTACAGTTCTCTGTCCTGCTCCTTCTGTGTTTCCTTATACTTCCTGAATGCTATCTTTTTCTCCCTAACCTTCCCTACCACTTCTTTTGAGAACCATAGTGAGGGCCCCGTATTTACTGCAGCAAAGTGACCTACATTCTGCAGGACCTCATACTTTCTGCAGCAGAACAACTACTGATTCTGCAGCCATTCTGCGACAGATAAATTGTGGTTAAACAGCATACCTTCAAGGGGTCTAAGTCTTAGTTAACCCTTTGACTGCCTTCGTGTAACCACTCAGCTACACTGAAAGTGGAACTGCAGGTCATTTAACAGTATGTAGTCTTCTTGTCAGAAATATTAAACTGCAATAACCCAAATCTGGAGCAGCCATGGGCAATGGTGTCCTCTTTTAATTACTTTTCCCTCCCACCTTGAATTTGAAGGCTCATCTGTTATTCTTCTAGAAATTGGTGGCCTTTGCTATTCTCCTAGGTTATAAATTGGAAGAGGACATACACTCAAGTAAAACTACACAGAAGGCAAAACCTGCTTAGATTTCTTCTGGTTTATATTTACAATAGGCAGATTTAAAGAGACTCCAAATTGAAAGCCATTTTTTTCTGATTTTGATCAACATTCTTTTAGATTATCACTTGTTTAAATTAGGCATACCCCAACTGCCTTGCAACAAACATGCTGAGTGCAGTGTGCAAATCTATGTGTTTTTGGGGAGGGGGGGTTGTCTTCCTATAACAATGAAGGAGGGTGTTAACTTGCAGTGTCTAAATGATTTGTTGACTCCTGATTTTTCTTTTGGAGAACACACTGAAAAATGCAAGCAAGTCATTTTTATTAAGCTAGAGTAACCTTGGTAAACATATTCTCTTCTCCTAGCAACTCAGGAGGTTGTGGTGTTCTTCAGTCAGTGACCCTCATTTCACTTATGCATAGCAGCAATCAAACTCTCTATTCTGATTTTTTTCCTTACCTGCCTGCTCCAGTTTTAATATGCCCTAGTCCACAACTCTACCGCAGCTGGGCAACTTGACCCTGCTTAAGAACTGCGCTTGATGCCACCAGTTGGCTGCAGGTACAGATCTGCCAAGAAATTACTGCCACACTTGCAGGTACAGATCTGCGGCCCACAGATCAAAAATGTGATCAATGTCCACCAGTGGAGACAGAGTCCTCTGCTCAGAGTGTTGCCAGCCACATGTTTCTGCAATCTGCTCCTCCTCCGACCCCTGCCACCACATCAAAATCAATGCCACCTCCATAGGTACCACTGAATCTTCTCACTTCTTGACTTCTACTCACCTTCCAATTCTTCCTTCCAACTTCATCTTCCTGGGATTCCGCAGGCACCATGAGCAGCCTCACAATGACAAATTAACATGGCTGAGCTAGCCGCACCTACACAGCAGCAAATCATAACTGCTGTGAACATAATCAAGCTCTGCTACTCTTGCTGCCGCCTCCCCCAGTACTTGCTGGATGGAGTAATGTAACAAGAGCCAGCATGAGTCAAGATGCCTTGTGCCCACAAGTTTTTGGCTTTGTAGTGGATAGCATCAGTTTGTTGCCCCTTCTAATAAACATGTGTGCTATGGCACACTTAAAATATCAGTAGCTATACCCTTGCCTTCTGTGATCACAGAGCATAACCAGCATTTCTGCGGCTTTGTGGCTGTTTTTTCTGATTCTGCAGCCAGCTCTGATTTCTGTGGTCAGCCATCATTTCTGCGGCCACTGCTGCAACCACAGAATTGGAGAAAACACAGGGCCCTGACCATAGGGTTTTTCCTTTCATTTTGATTTGTTTAGTTGCTTCACACAAAGGCTTGTTGCCCCTGTAATGGCGGTTTTGATGTTTCCCCATTGTTGCTCCACCCCTCCTTCTTGCATGTTTGCTAGTGCTTTTCTGAGGAGCTCTCCTATTTTTTTTTTTAATTTTAACTCTTTATTGATTTTAGTACCAAATATACAACATCATGTGACATCATAAGGGAAAAAGGTACATAAAAACGAGAACAAAGAAAATTAAAAAAAGAAAAGAGAAGAAGAAGGAAATACAAGGCAAACTCCCCACCCTCCCAACCCCTCCCTAGGCTGCACAGTACTGCAAATCTTATATCCATAATTAAATATAACACATCTATGTATCTGGTGATTTCCATATCGTCATAACAGCCTCGAGACTACCCCAACGAGCAGAGAAGGCATTAGCTGTACTTCGCATAGTTGTTATATGTTTCTCCAATTGTAGAGCCAGAACACATTCCCTATACCATTCCATAATTGAGGGTGCCATCTTGTCTGTTGTTTTTTTTTTTTAATTTTAACTCTTTATTGATTTTAGTACCAAATATACAACATCATGTGACATCATAAGGGAAAAAGGTACATAAAAACGAGAACAAAGAAAATTAAAAAGAAAAGAGAAGAAGAAGGAAATACAAGGCAAACTCACCCTCCCCAACCCCCTCCCTAGGCTGCGCAGTACTGCATCGCTCTCCTATTTTGACAAAATCAGTCCTCCTAAAGTCCAGTACCTTCACTTTTGTGTGGCTTGACTCTACAGCTAAGTTTATCGTGAACCACACTGTTTTGTGGTCACTTGTTCCCAGATGACTATCTACTTCAAGATCAGAGATCCTCTCTCCATCCCCATTTGAGAGTACCAGATCTAAGATTGCTCTCTTCTGAGTGGGTTCCAAAACTAGCTGTCTGAGACATGCTCCCTGTAGGGCACTGAGAATGGCCTTGCTCTTGGATGTGATGCAGCAAAAGTGCTCCAGTTAACATCTGGCATATTCAGGTCCCCCATCAGCAATGTCTCCCCTTTCTCTGCCATCCTAAGGATGCCTTCTATGATTTCCTTGTCCATCTCCTCCCCCTGAGACAGGGGTCTGTACACAATCCCTGTGCAGATGTGGTGCCATTTTCAGTCTCCAGGATGACCCACAGTGCCTCCTCTCCTCCCTGTTTACCCTTTAGTTGTGTTGCTTTGACCCCTTCCCTTACATAGAGAGCTACTTCTCCTCCTCCTCTTCTTCTTTCCTCCATGTCCCTCCTGTAGATTGTGTTCCCTGGTATGTTGACATACTATCCATGGTTCTCTGGTTGAGGCACTGGACACCATTCCTCGTGCCACACCAGCGACCTGGGTTCGGGAACAAACTCAGGAGTCGGGGGTTGACAGGGAAGGGAGAGGATTGAGTATCTAGAGGACTGCTCTCCTCTCCCTGGGGTGGGATCCAGGGTTTCTCCACCACTGTGGGGACCCCCGGTGGAGACCAGGGATACAGCTAGCAAGGAGCAAAAAGTGGGAGGTGTGTGGCAGACATCTATGGGGCTCTGTGCAGACATCATTGCACAACTGCGTACCTGGGGAATACCTTACATAGAAAATTCCCCTGCACCTGGATACCAACTGCCACACACTACAACCAGGCCATGCCTCCATGCTTCAGTCCTTCCATCACTGTGACGGGCACTGGATTATAGATAGAGCACCAAGGAGTGGTGGTGGCTCTGCCCTGAGGGCTCAGAGCTGGGAGGCTTCCCAGTCATCGGATGGTGGAGGTCAGCTTACCCGAGAAGGAGACATGGGACCAGGTAAGTGGTAGAGTGGTTGGTGTGCAAGGGCGGCTTAAGAGAGTTCCAGGATCAGCAGGGTAAATAAATAAATAAAATGGACAAAAAAAAATCATATTCTAAACTTTATGCAAATCAGTAAAACCACAACACATTGGCATTTATAATTAGGCAGTACTATGCATTCCAGGATTACCAGCCCCAGTTCTACTTTCCCCTATAGGTGCACTAATTAACCCCACAGTCCCTGTGAGAGCTCTCAGTTATGATGTGCACACACTGAGCAGTTGCAGGCCTGTGACATGGAAAAGCTGGGTACAGTACAGATGACACACTGAGGTGTTGCAGAGCAAAGTACCAACTACATCAGGGGGTGCAAGGAAACAGTTTATTCCTAGTTGTACTAGTTGCTAAGGGTGTTGCTAAGGTCACGCAGGAAACCCAGTTGTAAAGTTAACAAGCTAGTTAGCTGAACAATTAGGAAAATATTTGTTTGAGTAAAACCCAGTACTCATGATCTTTGATGAACCGATGCAGGATGTTGGTGACCTCTCCCCTATTCAGGCAACTTGGAAGAACAGGCAGGAAAGGCTTGGATGTAGGCAATGATCCTCTTCACCCCACAGATGGACTTGTCTTCACTGACCTCAACTGTAGGTAGGCAATCTTGACCCCACAGAGGGACTTGTCTTCACCCACTTCCACTGTACGTAGGCAATCTTCACCCCAAAAAAGGGACTTGTCTTCACCCACCTTGACTGTAGGTAGGCAGCAACAGCTCAAGCAAGCAGGCAGGACCTCAGAACATAGGTCCTGACAGGAAACTGAGTCTCTGAACTGGTAGGGAAATGAGGCAGTTGCTTCAGATACCTCACTCCCCACAGCTGACAACAATTTCTTCAGCAGGCTCTAGTTATTTGTGACACCAAATATTATAGTTCATTAGGCTGAGATAAATCCCAGTTTCATAGTTTCATAGTTCAATACATGTTCAGTAGGTATTTCTACCTTTTGTGAACATGCCACCTTTTTGTAGGTGGAAGCTAAATTTTAGATCATCTTTATAATTATCAATATTAATTTTAAATGATGATATAGTTTCACTATTAACCACATCAGATGGTAAGTTATTCCAGTTATTGACAATCATTTGTGAGAACCAGTTGTTTCTTTTTACAGTATTATTGGAGGTTCCTTTAAGTTTTAATGAACGAGATCTAGTTGTTTTGTTACTTTTATTCCTTTATAAGCCAATAGTTTCAAAACTTATGTCGTTCTGGAAAGCTTTGTAAGTTAGACATAAGTCCCCACGGAGCTGTCTATAGTCCATTGAATAGAGATTTGTAGCTTTTAATCTACTTTCATAATCTAAATTATACAATCCATTTATTTTCTTGGTAGTTTTTCTTTGAATATTTTCTATAAGTTTTTTATTTTTAATTAAGTATGGTGATACTACTGAGCTACAATATTCTAAGTGGGGTCTTACTAGACAGGTGTATAATGGCAATAAAACTTTAGCGACCCTGCTTTTAATATTTCTGAGTATACAGTTCAGGATTTTATTGCCTTTTTTAACAGCTGAAATTGTATGAGTATTGAAGCTAAAGTCATTAGAACAAACTACACATGAAAAAGATTTAGGCGTTATTATTTTTAAGTAAGTCTCATTGATCTTATACAGATAACAAGGGTTGTGCTTTCCCAGATGCATTACTTTACATTTGGTCTCATTAAATAAAAGGCTTTTATTTAAGGACCAGTCAACTAAATGATTTAAATTTTTCTGCATTTTGTTCATGTCATTTTGATCATTTATGATACATCCATTTTACAGTCGTCAGCAAATTTTACTAACCAACAAGAATTAAGGGGGCACATTGTGGATATTAGGATGTTAAATAAGGTTGGGCCCAGCACAGAACCCTGGGGTACATCACTTGTTACCAAGCCTGGGTTAGATAAATAACCCTTAACAGATACTTGTTGGGATCTGTTAAGTAACCAAGCTTGACTCCATCCTATAATTTTGGAATCTAGTTTCAATTTAACTAATTCCGTTATTAATATTTGGTGTGAGACTAAATCAAATGCTTTGGAGAAGTCCAGAAAGATTATGTCTATCGAAAATCCCTTGTCCAAAGCATTATTAACTGGTTCCAAAAAATACAATAAATTAGTTTGACATGATCTATTATTAAGAAACCCATGCTGATGAATATCCAATATACTATTTTCGTTTAAATTCTACCCTTGAGTACCCTTTCTAATAGTTTGCACATAACATCTGTTAGACTAATTGGTCTGTAGTTTTGTTCTAGATGTCTATTACCATTTTTAAAATAGGAATAACTATAGCTTTATTCCAATTAGTGGCCGTTTTTTTTGCAGAGACTGATAAATTAAATAATAAAGTTAGTGGTCTAACTAGTTGTTCTTTTATAGTTAATGATAAACAATGGGGGGATACCATCAGGTCCTGGAGAACTATTATTTTTTAATATATTAATAGCTTCCATAACTTCACTTTCAGTTATATAAGAGAAGGATGTAGTTTTAGTTCATTCTATTGTTGAATCTATCGTGCTTTTTTGAAAAATATTTATAAAATAGTCGTTCATTTTATTAGCTATTTCAATTTCGTTAGTAATTAGCTGCTGAGATGACTGTAATGGTCCTATTGTCGGACTATTTTTTTTAAAGAACCTATATAGTTATAGAAGGTTTTTTTGTTATCTTTAACATTTGTAGCTAATCTTAATTCTAGGTGTTTTTTTTCTTTTATGATCATATGTTTACTTTTATTTGATATTAGCTTATACCTGTTCCAACTTTCTGTGGGATCCACCAAGATATTCAGTCACTAGTTCGAGACCTGTACAGAAGGCACCAGCTTCAGGATCTTCTATCTGACAGCAGCAGGAGAAGATAAAAAATACACTTCCTCATTCACTGTCACTGGCAAGTCTCACTTGGACTCCTAGCTTGTGCAGAAGGCACAAAATGCAGGCTTTTTTCTGTCAGCAACAGGAGCTGACAAGAAACACTTGTTATCACTTCAAAACTCTCATTTGGAGTAACACAGACAAATTGTAAACTTCAGAATCCTGAGGTTTAAAACTCAATCTCTGACTGGTCCATACAACTCATGAGCTCTTCATCCTGATTGGATGTACTGCAGCTATCATCAGATCCTATGCTGTTACCCAGCAACCTCGGCAAAAATGGTCACCATCAAACAGTTCTTTCAGCTCATCCACTTTCCATAAACTGTAGAATAATAAAGGTTCACTGTTGGCAGCATCTGGCTGCAGTGCTAGCACCCTCCTGGTCCCTTCTGAGGGTCACTAGGGCGAGGGATTACAGTTCTGGGACAGAAGCTGATTCGTTGGCTCTGTTTTAAGGGCTCCCCTGTTGGAGCTGTGTCTACAAATGGCCTTCCTTGGCCACTGAGCATTATGGGACTTGTAGTCCCTGGCAGTCGGCGTTTTCCCATTACTCCCTGATCCACTGGAGGTACAGGCAGGGTCAGGGAGTGCTGTCTGAAGTTATTTTTTTTTCTTTTCTGTGTTCTCCCAGCCCCTCATGCAGTCTGGTGGGAGTGGGGAAATGAATCCACTGCTGCGGCGCTTCTGCTGCATCTTGCGAGCACCGCTGAGGCACTAGGTCACCAATGCGGCCTGTTTCTGGTGCTACCTGCCCCACTGTGTGGCAGTTCAGAGGTGGCGGAGCAACTGAGCTGTGCAGTGCTCAGGCCGCTTCTACTTAGGTGTAAGAGGCGCCGGAATTAAATTTTTTCCACTCCCCAGCCCCATTTGCAGTTCATGGGAGCCAGAGACGCAAGGAGGACCAGGCTGCATCACCAGCCACGAGTTTACAGGTGCAGGTGGCACCGAAGTAAATTTGCAGCACTCCCCAGCCCTTTGGCAGTCCAGGATCAGGTTGGAGGCACAAAGAAACGGACAGCTGCAGGAGCTGTAGGAGACATCAGGAGCCAGGTAAGCTCCTGACTTTAGGAGGAGGGGTTACAGTGGGTTCCTGGAAGTATTTTGACTTCCAAAAAATTGAAATGACTTCCAGATTTGAACTCCTGGAAGTTTTAGACTTCCATTGAAAATAAATGAACTGAACCCCTGTTGGTCAGTGAGTTGGGCAAAACCCCTGCCTTGAGCATACTTCTCATGCCTGTTAGAAAATATTAAATCAAGAATAGTAGACGTTTCCACATTTTTAAAATTGAGGCAACTTGATTCCTTAATTAGTCGTTCTAGGCCAAGATCAGTGGTCATGTCAACTAAAGCTGGTGAGTCACTGCCATACTTCAATTTACATTAAAGTCCCCTGTTAAAATAATTTCATGGCTATTGCTATAACTGGAAACCATCTTATCCATAGTAACACATTATCAAGTAGGAGTTTTAGAAGGCCGATAGCATTTTATACGGTGAAGTGGTCTTGAATTGATGGAAGTAACTTCCAGAGCTAACAGCTCAATAATTCCTTTGGAGACTGGTTCTGATAACCGATTTATGCAGCAAATAGTATCTGCATAAATCAGGAATTCACTTCGCCTTTTGTTCCTATCCCTACACCACATATTGTAACCCTAAACTGAGATAGATTTACTACTGATTTTTGGTGTTAGACAGGCTTCAGAAATTACAAGTTCTAAGGTTCATGCCACTGGATAGCCCACCCAAATTCATGTTAACCAAATACAAGGAGTGGCATGACAAAGTTATAAACACAAATTTGTATACGATAGTAACAGACATCAGTGACAATAAACTTGAGATGATTTCAAGTGAGGCTACTGGCTAAGTTTTGTGCTAATACATAGAGTATATCCTTTAGCTTTAAGTCAAATGCAGGAAGGGCTGTTATGATGACTACTAGAACTGTTCAGTTATATGCCTATTGCTGTTGTTTAACCTGTTATTATTTATTAATTTATTAAAATTTGTTAATCGGGTAGGCCCACTGAGACATGGTGACCCTTTTTCAGAGGCAACCCTGGGTTAGTTGCTTTCAATAGGCACCAGCATTTTACATACCGAAGACAGGATAACTATAGACAGAAGCATTACACATTTGCATGTTAAGTTACAAGATTTAGAGTCACAGAAATTCAACATGAGTCAGGTGCAATCAATAACTTACATGTCTGCGGTAGAATTACCTTGAGTAAGACATTAACCTGGGAGGGAGAGTTATAGATTGCAGGTTTTGGGGGGGGGGGTAATGGAGAGGTGCAGATCTATAATTGGAACACATGGGCGTAACTTCGTTTCTAGGTAGCCATCTCAGGAGAGGTGAGATGTGTGCTGATACTAAATAATTATGTTTACAGCAGGTTTAAGTGCCCTAGAAGTGAAGTCCCGAACGTTAGAGTAGGCCAAGGGGTTGTGCTGATGTGCGATTGTGTAATAAATTTCTCTGCCATTAATTTACTGTTATTTAACCTGTTGTAATTTTCCCTGGCAGTTGTTTATTACAGTTCACATGTAATTTATTATATGCTTATTGTCATTGTTGTTGTGTTACCAGTTGTACTTGTGGCAGACAAATCACCAGAGTTAATGGTGGTTACTCACAGTTTTACTGATTCTCTGATACCGTGCTAGCCATCTACATGAAAAATTATGGCACAATGTTGCAACAAGACCTGGTATCAGTCAGAAAAGTCGCATTGATTGTGGCTTTTCCAGTATCAAGTTTAATAATTTTGCACCGAGGTGCGCAACTATTCAAAGTTGCAGTCACTGCAACTGTAACTCTGACCACAGTCGGTTGGTTGCTACTTTGTGGAGTTAGTCTCCTCTGGGGAACAGTCACTAAGGAGGCAGTGAAAAAATTAAAAAATAAATAAACTGCTCCACTCCTTTTCTTTCTCCTCACAGTTCTGTAGAAAACAACTTTGTTCAATTGCAGTCAGATGATGATGTGCACACTGTCTGCAGTGGCCTACATGGACTGCAGCTCATGACTGTGAGTAGATCTTAGGCTCACAGCTTCCTCCATTTCATAGAAATGCAGAGTGAGCCCAGATCTTTGGTTTCAGTCCTTTTTATACAGTACTGAGCTCAAAGTCTCATTGGCCAGTCTTCCCATGCTGACAGCCTTTCAGAATGGCTTAGCTGTGAAGAGCTTGCGTGTAGTCTCTGGAGTAAAGCAGACTTCCTATTGACTTTATTTTGTTAGCTGCTTCTGGCTGTCACTTTTTACCCTCTTCACAACAGTTCTTGGGGGTTTGGAAGACTGGGATGATGCATGGCTAATGCCATGTTTGTTTACATTTTTCCCAATTTATGCAGCCATCTCCTGCCTCCATTCTAGCCCCTGAGGGCTGCATTGCTTCTGTCCTGGCCCCACTGTCTCTACTGGGGAGCAGGACTGTGCTTTTTTATCCAGCAGAATGCCTGTTCCAGAATCAGTGAGTTTGGTGTGGGAGACCACCTTGGAGCCACTCTCACTGGTGCTGGGGGAGCTTGCACATACTATTTCTTTTGTTCCCATCACACTGCCTACCCTGAGAATGGGAAAGACTGTTTTTGTCACCAATGGCACTTCTGATCTTTGTTCCAAGTTCTGTTAGCTACCTTGGAGTCTGGGATCCTTTTGTTGTGGGTTCACAGCTCTTGTTTAGCAAATGGAGCTTCAACTCCATTAAGATATCTGCTACCTGCCATGCATGCAAAGCCATGATGGAGTCTTTGCCACTCCTCTTCATTCCTGGATTCTGCTGCCTGTACTGGGGTCAGGAAAATGGAAATACTTCTCTTCTGCACCCAACGGCACACCTGGGCCAGAGATCATGGGAGCACACATGTGGCACCAGCCATGCTGACTGAGAGGTACCACTCCCACCTGGGGCTCCCTTAAGAGATTGGTGTGCTGCTCAGTTGGTTCCCCATTGAAGCAGTCCAGGGCCTCAGGGGGATTGCAGGGCAAGATGTCCAGCTGGGGAAGAAGCAGCTGCTGGGGCTTGCAAGGCCATGAGGTAATTTTCCAATATTGGGGAACTTACAGTAAGAGAAAGGCTGCAGCACAGTGGTCTACCTTGATCTCAAGCTCACCTGTGATATTTTCCTCCAGTCAGGTGTCCCATTCTCTCATAGTCTGCTCCTGTGTAAACTCTCTATTTCCTCAGCTCTCCTTTATTTCTTTGGTAGTTTTTGCTTCTCACTCTGTGTAACGCCCAATCAATGCCATGACATTCTTTCCTCTCCTATAAACTCCTCCACCTACCCTGGTGTATGCTCCTGATTCAGGGTGATCTCAACATCCACTGGCTCATCCTTACCTCTAAATCCATTACCCCCCATAAAAAGTCCCTCAGCGTTGCACAGCTCATCTCAGAGCTAATCAAGCTTTGTCCCCATACCAAAAATCACTTACTCATTCATCGTATCTTCACATCTCATCCTCACACAATGAGCGAAAAATGCTTAAAATGCTTTTAATGTTCTGTAAATGTACCCTGCTATGCAAAAATCACATTTTAGTACAAATTTAATTATACCTTAAAAGTAAAAAGTTAAAATGAGAAACTCCTTATCATTAATTCTTTTCAAAGAATCTTCTTAATTAAAAATCTGGTGTAAATTAATTATGTATGCTGTATCTTAATTTATTAAGAATTAAATTAAGGATAAAAAAAATCAGATTTAAAATTCGGGCATAGTCAAAGCATAATTCCCTAACTTTGAATTAAGGAGTAAATTAAGAAAAATTATTCTGATTTAAAAACCTTAAAAAGCAAATAAAGGCTTGTGTTAAGATAATTAAAAGATGCATCAAGGAGAATAAAGTAATCGGAATTACAGTCTTGCAAAGTGTTGGATAAGATTTGTCCATTTACATAAATACAAACATGGATATAGAATATACTGTAATCAAAAACGGTCTAGTCATATATAAAAAGTCAAGTGTACCCTAAATATCTAAAATTATTTAGAAACATAGACTTTGATGGCAGATAAGGATCTGTTGGCCCACCTAGTCTGCCCCATTCCTACCTATCTGATAAGCTACAGTTTCTAGTTACCCAACATCCTACTTCCTCCTACCCTCACTAAAATTGCCTTATGTCTGTCCTATGTATTCTTGAATTCCCCCACTATTTTTGACTCTACAACTTCCCCAGAAAGGTGGTTCCATGCATCCACCACCCTCTCTGTGAAAAAATATTTACCACGTTGCTCCTGATCCTTGCCCCACATCTTCAAATTAGGCCCCCCTGTTCTTGTACATCTCTTTTTCATAAAGACGCTTCCCTCTTGGACATTATTGATTTCCTTGAGGTGCTTAAACATTTCTATCATGTCCCCCCCCCCCTTTCCTCAAGGGTATACATACTAAGCTCTTTTAGTCTCTATTCATATGACTTCTGTTGAAGACATAGCACTATTTCAGTTGCCCGCCTCTGGACTGCCTCCATCCTGTCTATGTCCTTGTGGAGATGGGGTCTCCAGAACTGTATGCAGTACTCAAGATGGGGTTTTACCAACTCTCTGTAAGAGGGATAACAATGTCCTGTTTTCTGCAGGTGATGCCTCTCCCTATACATCCAAGTATCCCCCTAGCCCTCCTTACTGCCTTCTCACATTGCTTACCTACAGTACCTTAAGGTCATCTGACATGACTACCCCAGGTCCCTTTCCATTTGTGTTGTTGTTAGTACCCCCCTAATTTATTTTACATTTTTTTATTTAATAACAAGATTTGTAAATTATTTTTTTTTATTTATTAGATTTCGGAAATACCTTTGAGCCAGAAGTTTTTTTTTTACAGAGGCTCCACGTCAGTCATTGCATACATAATAAAAAGACATCAGCATTACTACATTTAGGATAGAGTGAGTTTCTATGGAAAGTGTACATTTTAAGCTTAAGGACAGGTTAATACAATGTATAGCATGGTAGATAAGTGTGGAGAGTTAGCGGCAGGGGTATGAGCTAAAACTATATACAAATTAAACATTGAGGTACTTACATCAGATTCAGATTGTGATAGTTACATTGGCTGCAAGTTGTTGTGGTTAAAGTAGCAGTGTTTAGTCAGAATATGTTATTCAGGTAGTTTCCTCATCTAAGTGCAATACAATATGTTCTTGAAGTGCCAGGCAGAAAAATTGATGGCACCTGAAAGGGATGAAAAGGCCAGGCTTTGAGGGGATGGGGGGAAGAGAGGGGCAGGGGATAAAGAAATAAGTTGAGAGGGCAAGGTTAAGGAGAGGTGGTTCATGTGGAAGTAGGGTATTTGTCAGACTGGTGGTCACCAGTGGCAGAGGGAGGGCTGGCGAGGGTGGTAGGTGGGGGGGCAGAGAGTGGGGTGGGGAAGCAGAGGGAAACAGGGTAGTCAGGAAGGGAGAAATAGGGGAGGGGAGGGTAGGCAGGGTGCCTGGGTCCCACAGTCACAGCCACTGGTAGATACCAGAAAAGTGTGAAGTTTTGATTTAAATTGCCTAAGCCTGACTTCATTTGTCCTGCGATATACTCTAAACTAGTGTGGTTGGTACTTGAACCATTGCACGTTACTGTATTTGGTTTGGACTTTTGATGATTTAATAAGTTGGGTACTAATGATACAAACAGCTATTGGGTTACTGCCTATAAGCAAGGCTGCCCCTCCCCTTTGCCAGAAGTGTTACTTCTTGAGTAAAGCAACATGAACTGATGTGAGGCTGTCAGCTGCAGATGTGAGGAAGCTAGTTTGCCTGCAATAGAGTTTTACATTTGATTTTTATATTTTTGCACTCACAGCACAGACTACAAATTGGAGTTGCTTGAAGTGGAAGAGCAGGTTTTGGAGGTGCTGTCGTGTTGTGGCCAGTGGCACCATTGCTTTTTAGGGCTGGACTCTGTAGCACAAATTAGATTGCATGCTGTCTATGACAGCAGTTGCAAAACCTGCCACCAACTTGAAACATTTTAGCCAGGTGACCCCTCATTGCAGGGCATGCCTTGCCTGGTGTAACATTTCGATAAACACAGCGGGCAGTGGCTCGCTACCCACCACCTGCCACCCGCCACTCATAGTCCCAAGGAAGCCAATGTGGGGAATGCCCAATCCCCCTGTCGACATATGTGCCCACTTTACTGATGTGGTCTGCTGAGGGGGTGCTCAATCCCCCTCGGCATCATGCCTCTGACTCCGAACACAGATATGCTTGCCGATGGGGGTGCCCAATCCCCGTCTGCATGTTAACCTCCCCTTCCCATTTTCCTGCCACTGCCCCCTGATTGTCTACCACACTGGGAGCCCATTCTAGTGTGGCTAACATGTCCCCCAAAAGAAATGTGCCACACTGGGAAGCACCCCAGTGTGGCCAAATCTGTAAAAAAAAAAAAGAAAATGGTCCGCGGTGAATTTTTAAATTTTTGCTACCTGAAGCAAAGGAAGCAGTCCATCGCCATCCTGTCCCCTCACCTACCCTCTGCCAACTCCACCTCCCCTCACCCCATACTTACCTCTGGAGCCTGGCGTTATAATCTTCGGTGGACTGGGAACACGTTTGCACTCTTTAAAGCTGACCGCGAACTGAAGAAATGCTGGTAAGCTGTACAATGGCATAAATGGGTTTTTTTCAACTTTGGTGCACATCTTGGCCATTTTTGTGAATTTTGGCACCAAATTTTCAACATGAGGTTCTTGGGACCCCACCTCATGAATTCAGTCACTGTCATCTCATTATTCAGTCCCGGAAAGTGATTTCATGGTCACTGCATGGAATCGCCTTTCAGGACCGATTAATGAAATGATAGTGTGACTGTTCATGAGGTGAGCTCCCAAAAAGCCTATGCTGCAAATTTGGTGAAAGAACTCAAAAAAATTACTGTGTTACGAATGTGCGTTGTGCAGTTTCCATGCAAGCTTGTAACTTTGAAAATGTTTAATATTTTTACTTCAGAGTTTCAACATTGCCATTTATTCACACCTCCTTATGAACGGTACAGCTGTCATTTTCCATTTCCTACCCAAATATTTTTTTCGCGCATCTGGCACACAGTGGCGCCGTTGTTGTAGGAAAACAACGTTTAGGACAGAGTGAGAAAATCTCAGTAACACTGTTCATGAGCAGAGGCCCTGAAATGCCTATGTTGAAAATTTGGGAAATAAATTCCACAAAATTACCATGTTACAACCGTGCATTGTGCATTTTCCATGCATGATTGTAACTTCGAGAATTTGTTATATTTTTACTCCAGATTTTCAGCATTGCCATTTTTCCACACCTCCTTATGAATAATACAGCTGTCATTTTCAACATCCTGCCCAAAATGTGTTTTAGCACATCCAGCATACAGTGATGCAGTCGCTGTAGGAAAACAATGTTCTGGTCAGAGTAAGAAAATTACAGTAACACTATTCTGACAATGTTCATGAGCAGAGGTCCCATATGCTTTCTTAAGATGGCATCACAAAAAGGCCAGGCTAAAAATTTAGAGTGCAAACACCAATAAATGCCCAGGGCATTAGGGTTTCTAACCATAACATCCCACCCTGTACAGACTAACAGGCATCAAGGTGTGCCTTTGGAGTGTTGGCTGTAATGCTCATGCCATTGCACCTCCAACCCCACTCTGCAGCCACTGTCACCCATTCAGGTGTGCCTTGCACTCTTCGGGCCCAAAGTTAATCCCATTCTCCTATGCTGCACCAATCTCAACATACTTCCTTATGAAATGAAGTAAACATAAGGCCCAACGACTTCCAAGGTACAATGCGAAACTTGTCAGACTCTGCAGGGTAGTGTTAGGTGAAATGGTACGAGAGTTATGACCAATGACACAAGCACACACCCCAATGCCTGTCACTCTCTGCAGGGTGGGGTGGGGTGGGGTAGGCGTCAGTTCTATACTTCACTGCCATTCCTATTATGCATCTCTCTAATGCCTGCACTAGCAATGCCAATGCCAGCAAGACAACATTCGGCATTGAAAAATGCTTGTTAAATACTTGTTGCTGCATGTTGTTTAGTCTGTTTATGCAGAGTTGCCAAATCTAAAGACAGGTATGTTTTTATTCTTATTTGCAAAATACAGGCTATTCCTCAGATCTTCTTGGGGAAGGAGTGTTGCATGAATGAATGTAAGCTAGTTAAGCTCTCCCTATGCAGTTTGTATTGGAGACTTTTTCCTATTATAATAAATCCTGTTTTTAAAATGTTTATTCTGTTCAATTTATCTACAGTATAAGGAGTCTTCTGCATTTTTATACTGACTACAGTACTTTTTCCAGTAAATGTTGCATTTTGTGCCACTGGCTTGTTGTTTAGTCCTTTGTTGCAAGTTTGTCAAATCCAAAGCTAGGTTTTCATGCTAATTAGCAAAATGTGGGCTATTGCTGAAATCTTTTTTGGGGGGGGGGCAGGGTAAATGAAGGTTCTTGAAGGGGGTGACAGAGACTGTGAGGGTAAAAGGAAAGCCCTTCACTGAGTACAAGAGGAGACAAAGGGAGGAAACTGACAGGAAAAGCAGGCCAACCTCAAAGAGGCAAGTGTGGCAGACAGGAGGGCAAAGTCAGACGTGGAGCTGCAGATTGCTCAGGGAGTAAAAGGTACAGAAAAAGCATTTTTAGGTACATAAAGGGAAAAGGGAAAACAAGTGGGGATGCTTTGGCTACTTTGGGGGCTAGTGGAGGATGAAGAACAGAAAGCAAACATATCAAAAAAATTACTTTGGCACAGTATTCACCATAGAGGACAATAGTCCTCTGACAAAGAGTAGTATTAAGGCTACTACATTGGGGGGGGGGGGGAAGTTCTGGAAATGGACAGAGCACAGTTGTGTGATAAAAGTGAGATTTTGAGGGCACCATCCCTAAGGTTGACTGCACAACAGCGTATGCAGAAACTGTGACTGGTAACAGGGATGCATGGCAAAAAGGCGAAACTGTGAAGCAAAGGTAACAAAGCAGAAGGTGAAATGAGCAATCCTAGAGTGTCAGTGCAAGTTAGGAGAGTGTCAAAAGTGACTCAGGGAGCAAACGCACAGCGAGTGCCAGTGAAACAGGCAACACTGTACAATTGTCACAACCACTGCTACATCACTGCCCAGACCTTTACACCGGCACCCCTGCCCCTGCCTCACACTTGGAACTGGAAATTATGTGCCAAGCCACAAAGGTAATCAAAGTGGCTACAGGTGGCATACTCTGCAATGACGGCAGTGATCCTGGCATTGAGGTCTCTGTATCTCCTGCATATCTGTGCCAACTGTAACCCAGATACCAGCTGCTCAGTTTTGATAGCTGACATGCACTCCTCCTGCTTTAGTAAAAACTGACAAGAAGTAGTCGTTAAGTGCTTCTGCCTTTTCATTACCTTTTTCTACCCATTCCCCATTCTTCGTAATCCTTGCTATTTGTTCCTTACAATCCCCTTTCTCCCTGATGTACCTGAAGAAGTATTTTTCCTCCCTCTTTAATTCCCTTCACTAGCCTGAGCTCCCTTGATGCCTTTGCTGTCTTTACTTCCCTAGTCACCTCCTTTGCTTCCTTCAGGTACTCCTCCTTGTCCTCCCCTTCCCTGTTCTCCTGTATCTCTTGGTGACTCTTTTCCTCCTCACCCTGTCTATGACACCCTTGCTCATCCAGCTAGGCTTCTTCATCCTAGCCTTTTTACTTTGGGCCTTTCTGCAGGAATTTGTTGCATCCATTATCCCTAGCTTAATGAATTCCCACCTCTGATGCGTGTCCATATTAGGTTGAATTCTGTCCAGGAACCCTTGCACCACTTCACCCATCTTTTTGAAGTCAGCCTTTCTGAAGTCTAGCACCTTTGTGGCAGATGCCCTCCTCTCCCTGCCCCGCTGCAACTGGAACCATACTGTCCAGAGGTCACTCCCCACCAGTGGTTCCTCCACCCTCAGACCCCTCACCCTCTCCCCGATAGACAGTACAAGCTCAAGGGTATTTCCTTCCCTAGTTGGTTTGCTGACCAACTGCATCAGGAAGTTATCCTGGAAGGCATCTAGCATTATCTGTTCCCTTTTACACTTGGTGGAAGGTGTCCCCCATTATACTCCCGACAGGTTGAAGTCACCTACTGTCACCACCCCACCCCTCCTACAGTTCCTCTGGATCTGTTCCGCTAATACCCTATCTGTCTTTTCCAATTGGGAAGGCAGTCTGTACACCACCCCCAACCATAGAGTCCCAGTTTTTGGATCTTGGATTTACATCCATAGAGCCTCTGTATTTTCCTCCTCCTCCCCCTCTTCCCTATCACACTTTAGCCCCTCCCTTACATACAGTGCTACCCCCTCTCCTTTCTTCTTAACTCTATCCTTGCAGAATAGTCTGTAACCAGGAACCGCCAGGTCCCAGTCATGGTTTTGGGTGGCCCATGTCTTGGTGATTGCTGCCATGTCCACCCCTCCCTCTGCCATGAGAGCCTGTAGTTCTGCATTTTTATTCCCCAGGCTTCTAGCATTTAAAGATACCACCTTCCATCTCCTTTCTTTCTCCCCTCCTCCTTCCTCCTCTCCCTTTATGGCCTCCCTGTATTGTTTGCTCCTTGCCTTATCTCACTACTATTGGGGGGGTAAGCCCATACGGTTTCCCATCTTGAGGCCTCTGATCACCTTGATACCTTCTGCCACCCCCAGCTCCTAGTTTAAATTCTCCTCAATATACTCCCCAAACTTTTGCTTCCCCAAACTTTTGCTTCAGTGCTTTCTTCTCCTCTCTATTTAAGTGCAGTCTATCTTTAGCGTATAGACTGCTGTCCTCCCAGGTCAACCCCTACCCTCCTACCAGCCAATACCCTTTTTCCTGACACCAGGTTACCAGCCATTCATTAAACTCCTGAATCCTTGGTTTTCTTGCCATACTTGCCCTTGGGACTGGAAGTACCACTGATCTTTCTGCCCCCTCACAAACTGGACTTAAATCCTCAGACCTCCTCTTCACCTCATCTACCATCCCATCAGCCAGATCATTCGTCCCCAGGTGCAGAATTAGATGTGGTTTTTCCCTGCCCTTTCTGGCATATTTTAGTACTGATTGCCCCACCCTTTCCACCTTCATTCCTGGCTTGGCTTCCTCCCAGACCCAACTATTCCTCTCTCCCTTGCTACCCCACCTGACCCTCTCAGCATTGAGTCCCCTAGCATTAAGATCCTACCCCTTTCTCCCCGTCACCCCTCCTGTCCTCCCTACCCCTCCTTGTCCTAACTCCTTCTTCCTCCTGCATACTGTTCCCCTGTTTTGCCCCTGTTATACTACCCTCATCTGTACTCCCTCATGTGCTCATTCTGTCTTGAAACATATTAGGTTCTTTTCCCCTTCTCACCCCTCCCACCCGTCCCATTTCTCTCTATTACCATGGACTTTTCTTCCACAGCACCTTCTCCTCCATTCGTCATTCCCATCACTGGCCAGTACTTTGAGCCTATTGTATGCCTATGTGCAGTAATTCCGGCCCCAGTTCCCTTTGGCCTCCTATCCCCTGTACTTGTATCTCCACCCTTTGTCCTCAGTGTGGATTGTTCTCTCCATCTCCAGTCCCTAACCCTGTCCCTTCTTCTGTTTACCTGGTTACATCTGTGCTTCCCATTTCCTCTTCTCTTTCTGTCCAAGACATTTCCCTCTTTAACCTTAAGATCTCATCCTCCAGCCTTTGACAAACTGGGCACTTCCCCAGCCTCCACAGGGTGCCCGTGAATATGGCTGCTCCTCAGTTATTACACCCCACAATCCTCCCTCTTCTGTATCTACTACTCCCCTCCTGCTACCTATCCCCCCTTCCCTTATGCTGCCATTGTCCCTCCCCCTGGTGCATCACCCTTTCCTGTCCTTTCTACTGACTTCTCCGTTTATCTCCCCTATCCATTCTCTCCTCTGTGCCCCCCCACTCCCTGCCCACAGCTAGTCTACCCATGTTGGCCATCCAGGTGTTCTGCTGCCCCTGGCCCTGGCCCACCTATCTTTCTGCTCTCCCCAACCACCCCACAAGTTGTCATACCCCCCTCTAGTACATCCTTCCCTGTCCTGCCTCATTTTCCTTCTGTGATGCTGCCCTAGCCCTCCTTATTATTACAATGGTATAAGAGTCACAGTTATTACCCAATCAGCTTCAAATTCCCACATTTTCCTTCTCACAGTGTTACATTCCCTTTGCCTTGATTCTACTTACTCAGCCCCAAATTCCCAGAGTCATAGTTCCTTGATACCACAGTAATCTACCTCAGAATCCCAGATTTGCAGATATCATACCCCAGTAACAGTTCTAGAATCAAATTACCTTGATTTCATTTGACCAACCCCAAAATCACAAAGCCACAGTACCTTAATTTCACCCCAGAGATCCAGTATTTTCCTACACAGTTCAAAAGGCACAGTACCTTGATCCCAGAGGAAGTCCAGACAAACTTGGTCATTGCAGACCCTTTAAAATTGGTTCCTTCTTTTCTGCACACCTTCCTTGCACCCCTGACTATCAAACAGTACTGTAATTTACTTCATGACCTCACCTATTCAGTAGCTCACAGTAAAGTCTCTACTCAATTTATTTCAGGATGTGGCATGTGACTGTGTTATGTACTGCAATGAGATGGCTAACAGTGTGTGTATGCATTCAGCTGGTACCGTATGATGTCACACATTAATGGTATAAAGGAAGTGATGCGCTAGTGGTAGGCAGGTGGATGTGGGGTGGGGGGTTGGGCCCCTCCAGAAATAATCAATTACACCAGCAAAACCCCCCTAGGAACACTTAGCTGCACCACAATCCCCACCAAACAGGTACCTTTCCAAATGAAGCTAGAAAAGCAACCTGGTACCAATTGAAATCTACACTAAGCTGGAAAAGAAACAACAACAGTAATAAAATCAGCAAAAATCATATTCACTTTACTGTTTTTTGGCTGGATCACCAAGGCAATAGATAGAGGACATGGGGTAAAGTTGTTCTATTCTGACTTCTGCAAGGCCTTTGATTTGGCACCACACAGGAGACTGCTGAAGAAGTTGGAAGACTTGGGGGTAGCTCAGAGTTTAGTTAGGTGGGTAGGAAGTTTGCTTGGCTGGAGGGAACAGAGGGTGGTGGTGAACATGGCTAAATCATGGATAGGGAGGTCACAAGCAGAGAGCCGTAGGGATCAGTCCTGGGACCTGTCCTATTAAACATGTTCATAAGTGACATAGGGTAAAGTATCCAGAGAAAGTTGTATCTCTTTGCTGATGACACAAAGCTATGTGGCAGGGTAGATCATAAAGAAACCAGAACACAAGATAGTGGCTGCACTCCTTCCAGCACACAGTGTAACTCTGAAAGAAGAATTCAGAAGCTTCTAGCGCATCACAGTAAATAATTTATTGCTAGTGCTTGACAAGTGGTAACACTGTGTGATCCTCAGTACCAAAATGCAATGGACCTGGTGCTCTGGCATGTCACTCAGCGGAGCTTAAACACACTAATGGTGTCTTCTATGAGTAGTTTGCAATTTGTGGCATCATTAAGGAGTCCTAAGGCCTTGTAACAATAAAATTATTTTGTCATCATGACAACATTGTTCCCCTTGTCAGTCTGCTTAAAGGAAATTGCTAAGATTCTATATTGGGCCACATAGCCCCCTACCCTATTGCAGCAATAATCCATCTGGCAAAATACCATTTTTTCATAGTAGCCAGGTAGTGAGAAAGGATTGTAAATCTGGCTGAACTGCCAGCCAGCCAATCCCTCCTACTTCCCGGTCCACTGAACCCACCCTCCTGCTCAGATATTTTGTGTCGTCTTACCAGAGAACACATGAGGGTGCTCCCTGTTTAAGCCTATGGGGGAGGTTTTCAAAACATTAGTATGCATGTTTAAACTACCTTTGACAAAAATGAAAGCCACTGCTCAGCTGATAGGGCCCCTGTTAGCAGAGCAGTGGCTTTCTTTTTTATCAAAGCTGGCTTAAACATGCATAGTAATATTTTGAAAACCTCCCCCATAGGCTTCAATGAGGTGCATCCCTGTGCTCTCCCTGGAAAGACATCACAAAATGTCTGAGTGCAGGGGCAGTGGACCGAGAAGTGAAAAGGATCAGTTGACTGGCAGCTCAGCCAGATTTATGATCTCTTCCCTCCCATACAGGACACTCTGAAAAATGATTTTGCCACAAATGGACTATCGCCGCATTATGCTAAAGGGCTATGAAGCCAAAAACAGAAACTGAATAGCAATTTACTTTAAATATTGCATTGCTCATGTGTTTTAACTCATGTAAAAATGTGGAAATCTGTAAATTCATTAAAGTAAATCTTGTCAACTTCTGCCAGCACAACTCAGTTTTCCCATATACACTCTGAGTATTTAATATCAATATTTTAACCTTAGTACTATAAATTACTGCTTTTGGCACTGTGGTTATTAGTTCTGTATTTTCTGATTTATTAGCATAGTGAAACTAACCATATTAAACAACTAAATGTTTTTAATATGTCATGTTTTGTATTCGGGCACTTTGAATGTGTTGGTTCGAGTCCCCTGACTGCCTGCTAACCACCACACCATTTATTTTTTCTGTTAAAGCCACATCACCAATGATTGGACAGCTTACGGAGTGGCCAGATATTTAAGGGGAATGTTTTTAATATGTCATGTTTTGTATTCGGGCACTTTGAATGTGTTGGTTCGAGTCCCCTGACTGCCTGCTAACCACCACACCATTTATTTTTTCTGTTAAAGCCACATCACCAATGATTGGACAGCTTACGGAGTGGCCAGATATTTAAGGGGAATGTTTTTGCCGGGTACCCACCCCCTGACAAAGCTCCACTGAGTGAAATACCTGTGCGCCTTCTCTGTTGCATTTTGGTACTGAGGATCACGCAGTGTTCCAACTTGTCAAGCACTGACAATAAATGATTTACTGTGAAGAACTACAGGGTCCTCGATTCTTCTGTCAGAGTTATACTGTGTGCCAGACTGAGTGCAGCCACTGTCTTGATTTCTGGATTGTTAGCTGCAGAGTGGCATCTGAGATCATCTCCTGGACATCAACGGGCAAATCTTGGTTCGACTGTGTAGATCATAAGGAAGGGATGCGGAAACTCCAGAAGGAGCTAAAGAAACCAAAGAGATTATCTAAACTCTGGTAGTTGAGATTCAACATCAAAAAGTGAAAAGCAATTTGGAATCCATGCACAGACTACCAGATGGAAGGGGTTATGATGGCCACTTAAACAGAGGAGAGGGATCTGGGGGTCATAATCACTGACTTCCTCAAACAAACAAATCAATACAAGAAAGCATACAGCAAGGTATTGAGGATGCTGGGGTACATTGGGAGGTGTTCTGACAATAGTAGAAAGGAGGTGATTCTGCCATTATATAGATCCCTGGTGAATCCTGACCTGGAGTACTGTGCCCAGATCTGGAGACATCACTAGAGGAAAGACATTGACAAACTAGAGTTGGTACGGTGAAGGGTCACCAAAATAATCCAAGACCAGCAGAGCACATTCTACAAGGATCAATGGGGGATCCTAAATATGCTCTCACTGGAGGGTGGTGGGACCATGGAATGGACTGCAGGTGGAAGTGGTAGGGTCAGTTCCAAATGATGAGACTGCGAACACCTGGGGTGCTGTGGTGCAAATCATGGGCTGGCTAGCCTAAACATACTCCAAGTGACCTCCAGAGCTTTGCATTCAACAAGAAACAGAACAGTACAAAAGCAATCTTCGTCAATGCTTTATTGCAAAATTCCAAACTGAACACGGACTGAAGAAGCATATGGATGTTCACTCCTTGCCCGTTTGGAATTTTGCAATATAGCATTGACCAAGATAGCTTTTGTGCTGTTTTGCTTCTGGTTGAGTAGAAACCTTTGGAGGTCACTTTGAAGTGGTAGGGGCTACTACTCATAACATGTTTAAGCATGGCCTGGGCAGGGCAAGAGTTATCATAGTCATTATGGAGGGCAACAAAGGTTTGGGGGAGGGGGAAGTGGCAGAGGAAGGTAACAGCTCAACAGCACAGTAGGTCACTGAGGTGAGGACAGACTCGGTAGCCTTTCATTCTCTCCCATCACCAAAGTCTGGACAATGTTTTGCATAGTTTCCATCACTTTGCTACCAAATCTACTCTCTTCATCCATCATTGCTCTTTCTACCTTTTTTACTCCTTCCGTCAGCTTGCTTCCCGTTGTCGCACACATTGTGTTTCCTTTCTCTCTGGTACTCCTCCATCCCTCCTTATCTTTCATCTCCTTTCCCCTGCCTGCTCTTCACTAACACCCTCTGCTCAGTCGACTCCAATTCCTTTGCTCTGCCCTATTTCAAAAATGTCCACCAACCAAACTGTCTTCTCCTTCCATATCCCTTTTCTCAGGAATAACGTGTCTCCACAGCTCTATCTTTCTCCCTTATACCACTCCCCAAAATATCTACTAAAGCTTTACCTGCTCCCTCCTTCCATCCTCTTTAGACCTTTCTGCACTTCTCCCCCTAGTTGTAGGCTTCACTGTATTGCTTTTGCCTGTTTCACACATTATTAACCCTACTCACAGTTCAACACTATGTAGTACTCACCTTCTGTTCCCTTGCCTATTCTGCTGTCCTTTGTATACACTGTACCTTTCATTGTTTTTATTCATGATACATTGTACTGTTCATATTTTTATTAATTTTACACTGCATTCTCCCTGCATTACAGGTACATTGAGTCTTTTGTGCTATCGTGATGCATTTACTGTTTCACACCATTTGTACGTATACCCCTGTACCCCTTCCTCAGGTCACACCTGGATATTAACCTCAGCTCAGTGTGTGCCTTTCCTAGTCACCAGTTCTGAAATTAATGTACTATATAACATAAAAAGCATATTTTAAGAATCCAGGCCTGTCCCCTCACAGTATCAAGGGCCCTGGAAGGCAAGCCAGCTTACAGGAAACTAAGAGCAGCAGCTATTTCTTTCCCACATGGTTTGGAGAGGTCTGTTGCTGCACTCATGTTTTAATTCCTGTTTATAACAAGTGTCAAATAACAACAGTCTGCATGTCAAACACTGGGACCAGGGCCAGCAGTACAGGACTGAAAGGGGACAAAGCTTTTATGAAGTTTATAATACATAAATCTGTGGCATCACATGCACAAACACCATGTAAACCAGAACTTGATACAGTGCTTACAGATCTCAATGATATAGGGGTGAACAAATGTGATAAGGAGCAATTTTTGTTCAGCTTTGGTTGGGACCCCTGTCTTTGGTTCAGCTTTGGGTGGGACCCTTGTCTTGGTTCACCTTTAGTTGGAAACTCTGTCATCTGTTTAACTTTGGTTGCGACCCCTGTCTTCAGTTCAGCTTTGGTTGGGAGCCCTGTCTTCAGTTCAGCTTTGGTTAGGACCCCTATCTTCAGTTCAGCTTTGCTTCAGACACCTATCTTCTATTCAGTTTTAGTTGGAACCCCTATCTACAATTCAGCTTTGGTTTGGACCTCTATCTTTGGTTCAGCTTTCTTTGGGACCCTTGTCTTTGGTTCGGCTTTGTTTGGAATCCCTGTCTTCGGGTCAGCTTTGGTTCAGACCTCTGTCTTTGGTTCAGCTTTGTGTGGAACCCTTGTCTTTTGTTTGGCTTTGGTTGGGAACCTTGTCTTCAGTTCATCTTTGGTTGGAACCCCTGTCTTTGGTTCAGCTTTGGTTGGGACCCCTGTCTTCAAGTTCAGCTTTGTTTGGAACCCTTGACTTTGGTTCAGTTTTGGTTGGGAAACCTGTCTTCAGTTCAACTTTAGTTGGAACCCTTTGGTTCATCTTTGGTTGGGACCCCTGTCTTTGGTTCAGCTTTGGTTGGAACCCCTGCCTTCGGTTCAGTATTGGTTGAGGCCCCTGAGTTCAGTTCAGCTTTCTTTGGGACCCTTGACTTTGGCTCAGTTTTGGTTGAGTCACCTGTTTTCAGTTCAACTTTGGTTGGGATCCCTGTGTTTGGTTTAGCTTTAGATGGGACCCCTCTCTTTGGTTCACTTTTGGTGGTGACCCCTGTTTTCAGTTCAGCTTTGGTTGGGACCCCTGTCTTTAGTTCAACTTTAGGTGGGACCCCTGTCTTCAGTTCAGTTTTGGTTGGGACAGCTGTCTTCAATTCAGCTTCATCAATTTGGTAAAAGACACTTCAGCCCTTGTCATGGGGGTCTACCTGGCTAAAATAGGGCTAACAGGCACACCTTCACCAGCCCGTGCTCACTCCAGTTAATCCCAAATAAACTATTCCACACTCTCTCTCGTTCCTCTAGTCAGATTTTTAAAAAAGGAACTGTCAGCACATAGGAGCCAACCTTTTTTTTTTATGAAAAGGATGTCTGGGGAGGAAGGTAGAAAATGACTGGGGTGGGGAAAGTGGTTGGCAAAGGACTAGCCCTGGCCACCTGCAAATGGCTACAATGGCAGAAAGAACTGGAAGGGGACAGGATCAGTTGTGTTCCAGGACAGTAGCTGCTGCTGTTGTTTTCACAGGGTTCTTGTGGATTTTACTTGGTAGGTTAGTTCTTTTCTTTCTTACTTCTAAGGGGCTAGCAAGGTATTGTTTTTGGGGATGCTGGATGTTTCTAAACTGATTTGATGGCTGTAAGTGGGGCTCTTTTTGTGGATGTTTCACTGTGTAACAGGCTGAGCTGGTAGAGGCCTATTTCTTCTGATTTAAAACCTATTTGGTGGGATTTGCTTGGGCCTGGTTCTTTAGCTGCAGGGCTTGGAGGGGAGACACAGGGCTGATACACTCTCTCTTGTCAGGTGTCTGCCCAAGACCGCCCTCCCCACCCTCCCCTCCCAGAAGTCTGCAAATTTATAGGGAACACCTGCCCTGAAATGGAGGAAAAGGCTGCTGGTGCAGCTCATGTAGTTCTAGCCACTGGGGTTGGATTTAAAGGCTGGGAGAGAGGAGCTTGAGAATTGTTCATTTCCCTTATAAGTTTAATGTGTTGTACTGCACCTAGTAACAGAGTTACTGGTGTACAGTGGGACTGTCTCTAAGATTAGTGGGTGACCTGATTAGGCAGTAGGGGTATCTTGGACTAGGGGGGAACCTGGTGGCTCACCCAAGGAAACCTATTTGGAAGGGGATGGAACCACACATCATTAGGGCCGGCATCTTTGGGAGGGTGGTGGGGTGCACAGGGTGTGGAGCAGCCATGATACTGGACTGGGCTTGGAAGTTTGGTGGTTGCCCAGTATGCTACCAGCTAGCACAGCTTAGGAGGAGGTTGGGGATGAGGAGAAAGCTGGGGAAGGGTGGTATGGTTGGGGAAGGGGGATGGAAATCTCCCACAGGGTTGCACCAAGCACTGGGGGTGGGGGTATAGGGAAAGGAGTGCAGGAGAATACTCAGGGGTCACATAGGGACCCTGGCAGAAGGGGTCCAAAAGGACACTACCAAGGAAGCAGGCAGGTAACTGGGGACCCTCACAAAGGGGGGACGGAGGGACAACATTCTCAGGGAAGTAGGCAGATGGCCAGGGCTGGACAGAAGGAAGCAAGGCGGGGAGGTGGATCAGACCTTATACTCAGTAACCGCTTCAATTCTCTTCTTCTGCTCAAGGATGAGGGGGGTTATGTAGCCACGACAGAGGTGGTTAGAGACGGAAAGGGTGTGGGAGTGGGAGGCAGGAGGCAGGGGCCAGATAGCAGGAAGACCGGGGGGGACCTGGAATGCAGGAGAATGTGGGGAGCAGTGAATCAGAGCAGAAGGGGCAGGGGGAAGAGGAGGAAAGCGAAAGGAGAAGGACCAGTTGGGAGGAAAGGTAAAGGAGAAGGACCAGAAGTACAAGGAGGATTCAGTAAAGGGAGCTGAGGGTTTAGGCCAGGGGAGCACGATGAGCAAGGAGGAACTAAATGGAGACAGGAAGGAAGGGAGGACGAGCCAGGCTAGTTTAGCAGATGGGGGAGAAGGACCAGTTGCGAGCAGTGAGGGGGAATTAGCAAGGTACAGAAGGATACTCAGGAGGAGGAGAGGCATAGGATTGGAGGGAGGGTGGCCATGGTAAATAAGGAGGGGGTGGCATGTGGCACCCAGATAGGGGGAGGAACAAGGAGCCAGCTGGGTGGAGGGCCGGTAGAAAGGATGAGGGACATGGAAGGGGGGGAATGGAGGAAAAGGAGTGGTCAGAGTGCTCCTGCTGGGGGATTCTATGATCAGGGGTATCAAATGGGATAGGGAGGGAGAAGTCTGGCCAGTTAGAACAAGATGCTTCCCTGGACTAACGGTGCACAGGGCTAAGCACGAGGTATATCAGCTGGCAAAGGACTGTGGGGGTTCCCCAGACATACTGGTCCACCTGGGTACAAATGACATTGAGGGAAATAGCAAGCTAGAGATACAGGAAAGATTCAGGGAGCTCGCCAGGGTCTGTCATGACATAGGATGCACAGGTTCCTTCTCAGAAATCCTGCCAGTGCCAAGGGCTAGTGGGGAACACAAAGGAAAATTAGGGAGATAAACCAGTGGCTCAGGGGTGGTGTGAGGCCAGAGGGTATGGGTTGATGGGGGTGGGGGAGACCTGGGAGGATAAGAAGCTGTATGCTAGAGATAGACTACATCTCAATTTGGAGGAGGAATCCTTAAGTTGAAAATAGAGAGTTCATTGGTGAAAAGTGGGTTTAAACTTGTGAAGGGGGTGGGATGGGAGAAAAGGCTGTCAAGGAGGTGCCGATAAGGGAGGGACTCTGTCTCCACCCCTGGGGACCAGGAGGATTGCAGGAAAAGGCCAACTGGCAAGTGCAGACCAGGGAAAACAGAATCCCCATGGGAACACGAGCAGGGAAATGGAACTATAGGGAAAGGGTGGAAGGTAGTCCTGCTAAATGCCAGGAGCTTGGGCAATAAAATGCCTGAGCTCCAGGCGATGTTAACTGAGGGAGCAGTGGATGTGCAGCGGTCACTGAGACTTGGGCCACTGCAAGACATGACTGGGACCTGAACCTGGAGGGTTACACTATGTTCAGGAAGGACAGGGGGGAAGGGAGAAGGGGTATCAATGATAGTCAAAACTGCATTGGCATAGGGGAGTAGAGGAGGAGGGAACCGTGGAGGCAATTTGGGTCACCTTGATAACAAGGGGGCAAGAGAGTAAAAATAGGAGTGGTGTATAGACCCCTGCCCTGGCGGAGGAGCTGGAGGACAGTCTGGTGGCAGATGTTAGGAGACACTGCAGACTGGGCAGAGGAAAGTTGGTGGTGTTAGGGGACTTAAATATGCGGGAACAGACTGGAGACTATGACATCCTCTGTGACCAGGAACAGAGGTTGTTGGATGTCTTTCAAGGCGTTCTAACTCAGCAGGTGAGGAACCGACCAGGAAGCACGTGGTACTGGATGTGGTCCTGGCAGACAGTGACCAGATTGGGGCCTGGAGGCAAGGAACCCATTGGCGGGAGTGACCATGCCACGGTCTGGTTCTGCCTGGACCTAGGAGGGGTAGAAGGCTGCATAAAGATGGAAGTAACCGACTTCAGGGGGGCGGATTTTAAGGAAATGAGAAGGATCCTTAAGGAGCATTTGGATGGGATTGGGTCAGACATGGACGCTGATAGTAGGTGGGAAATCATCAGGAGAGGGGTGCAGGATGCTACCAGCACCTGTGCAAGAGTAAGACGAAAATGCAGTAGGGCCCAAAAACCCTGTCGGTGGACCAGGGAGGTCCAAGAGGTGGTGCGGGGAAAGAAAGCAGCCTATAAGAAATTCAAGTGCTCAAGGAGTGAAAGAGATCGAGAGGCGAGGCTGATGGCTAGAAGGGCCACTAGAGTGGTGAGGGCGGCTAAGGCAAGGAAGGAGCAGAACCTGGCCAGGGAAATTAGGAGAGGGAAAAAGGGGTTCTTTAGATACATTGGGGAAAGACTAAGGGTGAAGGGGCAGATTAGCAGGATTAAATCAGAGGAGAGATGGGCACAAGACCCAGGGGAGCAGGCTGAGGTACTAAATGAGTACTTCACCTCAGTTTTCACCAGAGAAAATGGGGATGCTGCATCATACGGGGAGGAGACAGAGATAATGAGGAGGGGGACCCTTACCGATCGGCAGGTCTGGGGAGGGGGGGCATCACTGGCAGGTGGGGGGAGGGCTAAGCAGGGAGAAGAGGTACCAGAAGTGGAAATCACAGCAGAGAGAGTGAGGGAAGCCCTCAGCTCCCTTAAGACGGAGAAAGCACCGGGGCCGGATAAATTACATCCTAGAGTGCTGAAGGAACTTGCAGATGTCCTGGTGAAACCCCTGGCAGAGCTTTTCACCATCTCTCTGAGGACAGGGTGGGTGCCCCAAGACTGGAAGGTGGCGCATGTAGTGCCTATCACAAGGGGGATCAAGGAGCTGGCAGGAACTACAGGCCTGTCAGCCTGACATCGGTGGTGGGCAAGGTGATGGAGGGCATTGTCAAGGAGAGGCTAGGGGGACCTGGATAAGTCAGGGTGCCTGGACGATAGACAGTATGGATTCATCCCAGGAAATCGTGTCAGACAAACCTGGTGGAGTTCTATGACTGGGTGACAAGTGCCTTGGACCTGGGTAGACCAGTGGATGTCCTCTTTCTAGACTTCAGCAAGGCATTTGACTCTGTTCCTCACGTGGGCCTGTTGGATAAGCTAGGAGAAATGGGGTGGAAACCAGATGATCAGATGGATAGGCAATTGGCTCCAGGACCGGACCCAGAGGTGCGTGGTTGAGTAGGATAGTCTCATCCCAAGGAGGGTCATTAGTGGGGTCCCACAGGGATCAGTCCTTGGCCCCTTCTGTTCAACGCCCACGTATCTGACATAAGGACAGGAATCAGGGTGAGATGAGTCTCTTTGCAGATGACTCGAAACTGGGGCAGTGGTGGATGGGGGGAGGAGGGTGGCCCTGCAGGGGACCTGGAGGCTCTGGAAAGATGGTCTAGAAAGTGGAAGCTGAGGTTCAATGCAGGGAAATGCAAGGTACTCCACCTGGGGGCCAGAAACCCAGGCCAAGTGTACACCCTGGGGGGAATACTACAAGTCTCAATGGCTGAGAGGGACCTGGGGGTGGTGGTGGTGGATGTCAAGATGAACAACTCTGAGACTTGTAGGAGGGCAGCAGCCAAGGCCAACAGGATGCTGGGATGCATCACTAGGGGGATCACCTCCAGAAGGAGGGAAGTGATCTCCTCTGTATAACTGCTTGGTGAGGCCGCACCTGGGTACTGCGTGCAGTTTTGAGGCCACACTTAAAGAGGACATTAACCTCCTGGAGAGGGTCAGAGGAGGGCAACCAAAATGATTTGGGGCTTGGGGACAGGACCTATGAGGAGGCTGAAGAGCTAAATATGTACACATTGGAAGAGAGAAGGGACCGGGGGACATGATAGAGGTCTTCAGGTACATGAAGAGGGTAAATAGGGGAGGAACAGTCAGGGTGCTTTGAAGGAAGGAGGAAGGGGCCACTAGAGGGCATGGGTGGAAGCTGGAGGGGAAGATTCAGGGAAGAAAGGAGGAGGTGCTACTTCACTGAGAGGGTGGTGGAGCCATGGAATGCACTACCTAGGGGGCTGGTGGAGGCAGAGACAGTGGAGGGGTTCAAGAGGGGGTGGGACACGTACAGGGGAAGGGTTCAGGAAGCAAAATCCAATGCAGCAAGAATATCCGGAACTGGGAAGGGAGAAGCCAGAGAAGGCGAGGGGGACAGCAAGATCAGCACCCAGGGTGGGGGCTGACCAAACGAGCAGACACGAAAGACCATTAGGCCTATTCTGCTGGCATTTTAGTATGTTAGTATTTTTTTTTTTATTCTTTGGCCAATGGCCAAAATGATCTGAAGTACACTGAATGTTCATTTGGGCTGAATTAAAGTGAAAAGTGACACATTGTGGCACATTCACTGAATACAAATTCAGCATTGCTCATCCTTACCACAACCTGCCTGGCATACCATAGGAATGGCAGCATTGCCAATCTACTCAGTATGGCATACAGATCGGAAAACAGCAGACTGATGAACCATTGCTACTGTATTTCCACTGATCACTGATGTGTAGAGTAGCTTGCACTATCATAAAGAAAATGGTTACCTGCACTTCCAGTCCTAGGTGCCATGAAGTCAAAATTACAGCACAGCTAGATTCTCTTACACATTATGCCCCATCCACAACTTAAAATGCCCCCCACCACCTACTACTCTATTATTTTGGGGCATTGCCTTTTTCTTCTGACATTGTTATCATGTTATATTTCTAGTTGTAAACACTGGTGATTTTCTTCCTTAAAAACAATAAAATAAAGAATGTTAAACTCAGAGGTCTTAAACGTACATGAATTTATGGAGTGCATCACCCTGCACCTAACATTTGCATGTGGGCTGCCCCCTAAAACACACACAATTTTAAACTTGTTTTCTTATTCACTCCCTTCTTTCATTTTCTCTTTTTTTTCACATATGGCTTTTGTTCCCCATCGGGGCTCCACGCAGGCACAGTTGTGGTTCTCTCTCAAAGGATTTCTGATCCACCCTTTCAGGGCATCATTCAGCCTGCCTGGTGCCCCATTTTCTGTTTTTCTCCCACCTAGTTCCATGGCCCCAGAACATGGTCGCACATACCTGTGGAGGTGAGCATGCACCCCGTGGCTCCAGTAACAGCCCATTCCCCCTGCCCAGCCTAACACAGAGTCTCCCATTGGGCTCAGCACTGCCATCAGGCCTCCACCTGGTGGCAGCAAAGAGTCTGGGAGACTCACAATCCTTACCAGTAGAGGAGAGCTACGTGGTGACATCTCAGTCCAATTCTTTAGCCCCCTCCCCAACCGATTCCCGGCAACCTGAGTCTGTTCCCGAACCTGGGTCACTGGTGTGGCACAGGGTGTGGCATCCAGCACCTCAACCATCAGCTCCACTGGGCTGGCTTATGTTTACTCTTTTTTAATATGTTTTGCACACATAATTGGTATTTTTTTTCTCTTTCTTTTTAGATTTTGTTTTCACTGTTGTTTCTGTATTTTTAGTTTGGTAAACTGCTGGGCTCCCTTTAGGCATTAACATACTATGAAAAGTATTGGAAACTGTTAAAATTGTTCAAAGCTGAATTTATAGAGATCTCCTGTAAATACCAAGTATTAGGTGTATAACAATACTTTTGGACTATTTAAAGAGACCTATCACAAGCTGGCAGTAATGCATAGAGGTTAGAGCAATGAGCTGTGAACAAGCTTGGCACAACTAATAGACCTAGGTTTGATTTCCACTACCTCCAATTGCATTCTGTGTGACCCTGAGCAAGTCATTTAAGCCCCCTGTGCTTCAGGAACACACCAAGAAGTGAGCTTTGGCTCAGTGTGTCTTTCCCGGCCAAACACTTAAAAAAAAAATAGCAAACTCCAACACCGAAGAGGTCATTTGTAGGGTAAAATATTGAGGTGTTTGTCTCTGTCCTGGCTTAGTGTGTTTTATAATATGAAATTTCATGAGCTGTGAATGAGCTTGGTGCATCCAGCAGACCTGGGTTTGATTCCCACAGCTTCTACTTACATACTGTGTGACTCTGAGTAAGTCACTTAAGTTATCCAGTGTTCTCAGGTCACCCCTGAAAACAGGCACTTTTACCTAGTGGGCATTACCCGGTTACCAAAGACTAAAATAAATAAAAATGAATGTATCAACATACACACCTCACTTGTATGTGCCACTTCTTTCATCTCTGGATTCTGGCTTCCATTGTTCCTGCTTTTGGCCAATACAAAATGATAAATTCTGCTAAAGCTTTTAGTGGAATTATTTGCAGAATTCTGGAAAAATCCATCTAAAAGAAAAGCAAGGGATTTTGCAGTACTAAACGTCAACTGTGAATTTTTTTTTACTAACTTTGTGTAGGTTTTTTGCATGTAGAATAAACATCACTGTAAACTGTGTTAGTTTGTGTGGAAAATGGTGGTGTTCTGTGGATTCCAACTAAGGGGAAATTCTAAACAATTCTGCAAAGTTCTACCATTTCTCCATGGAACTGGAATTCACAAATGTTACTGAGCTCCAGCCTGCTGCTTCTCATAGTCAAGTACGTAAAGGACCCAGCCCTCAGTTCATGAGTGCAAAAATCACTGATGCTCAGTGTATCCACTTCAAAGCGGCTTTTATTTGATACAAATGTAAACGAGTGAACAGCATATGCCTGTTGTAGTTTGTGGGGATCTCCTTCTGAACCTTATTTTGAACTGGTATGCTGTTTACCCATTCATATTTGTATCAAATAAAAGCAACTTTGAAGTAGATATACAGAGCTTCAATGATTTTTGCACTCACAAACTGAGTGCCGAGTCCTTTACATGCATGGCAACGTTTCTCGACTTCCGAGTACCATGCTGAAGCCAGTAGCTTCCTGCTTCTCTCCCATACTGCTGCTGTGGGTAGCTGACATACATAGCACAATAGATAGGTCTCTGTGATGTCATAAAATCCTTGAGATGCAAACACAGCCTTATCTGTGCACGGTTTCCTAATTGTTATTTTATACAGTATATGGTTTTCCCAAAAAAAATATAGCATACCAGATGGTCTCGGTGGTGAGAGGCAGAGCCATGGCAGTGGGAGGATGGGGCACAGTGAATGTTGGCAGTAAAGGTGGAGCTAGGGTGACCAAACTATGGCAGTGGGACAGTCAGGCTCAGAAGCAGTCTCTTTCCAAAAATGTGGAGACCACTTAGAGGCAAGTATATTGAAGCACTGTAATTGATTAGTGGCTTTTAGTTTCAACAAAAGCATTACAACCAAACTGCTGAAATAGTAATCAGCACTCGATAGTTGGCATATAAAACAAGCATGATTTAATTGAACAGAACGCCAATACAAAGCCAAACGGCTACAAAGTGCACAGCAAGGCAAACTCCCGACCGGTTTCATGCAAACTGCACGTCATCAGGGGGTGGTGTCTTGTAAAACAGCAACATATATATAGGGAGTATACTTAAAGGAATATTTCCATAGAAAATACCCTTCAAAGAAATAAACAAAAAATGTATTTTCATTGTACTAGAGGTATTTAAGAAATGCTAATATACAGATTCCATATTTTGTTCCTACCATAAATATACCCTGAATTTTTTATGGAAGATAAAGGAAACAATATACACCTTATAAGTATAAAAGAAGGTCAACTAAAAAAGTTGACAACTCCCTAACTAAATGCACAAAAATAAAAAGTAATAAAAAACAGCAAGGTAAATCATATACTAAAGGTATTATAATCTCTATTCAGGACGCAGAATTGATGTAAACTACATAGGGAGAAGGGATTATACAGTACGAGACAGGAAATCAGCTCCCAACCATCGGGACACACTGATATGTTCCATGTCCAAGCGTTTGTAACCATCGACTTATATCTAAAAAAAATCAATAAAAATAATAATGTTAAGATACCAATATATTATTAACATTGAAAAAAGGAGGAAAATAAAATTATTATAGATAATAATAATAACATAACAAAATTATCCAGATTTGAGACAGCTTAACAATTCAATCTTGTCATTCAGTCCTGGGGCCATAAGGGCCCCTAATGTGTAGATCCAAAAGGATTCCCTAAATTTCAATTTTGCATCCAAATCTCCTCCCTGAGGACCCAATTTCACAATTTCTATGCCACAAAATCTAAAATTATGTTGCAACTGTGTCTTTCTACTTTTGTCACAATGAACAGCAAGGGCACTTCTGGCATCATTATTAATAATGGATCTTAAATGTTCACTAACCCGGACCTTCAACGGTCGTGTAGTTTTGCCCACATAGAAAGCACCACATTGGCATGTAGCTTAATAAACTACATTCGCTGTACTACAAGTGATAAAATCCCTAATTTCAAAAGTTTTAACACAATTGCAAATAGTAAAGGTGTTGCATTTAAGTATTGATTTACAGAATTTACAATTGCCACAGCTATACATCCCAGAAGCAAAGAGGAACAACTTTTGTCATCACCTACTCCAGAAGGGCCAATATGACTATGTACTAATCTGTCACGTAAATTGTGACCTCTCTTATAGACCATCCTAGGTCTATAACAGGTAACTTCCAACAACCATGGGTCCCCTAACAACACATTCCAATTGTTCTGAATGATATTCTCAATGGCTTTAGAATGTCTAGTATAGGCGGTGACAAAACTAGCCCTCTGTTCTTTAGGTATTTTTGACTTTGGTTTCAAAAGATCCATTCTCTCAACACATGCCGCTTCCTTAAAGGCATCTTGCACTGTGTTATATGCATACCCTCTTTCCAAAAATCTATCACACAAGTCTGAACCATAAGTAATAAAATCCACATCTTTACTACAATTACGTCTTACCCTTAACATTTGGGCCTTAGGTATATTGGACACCAAATGGTGTGGGTGGCAACTGGATGCATGTAACAGGGAGTTCCTGTCGGTCTCCTTACGAAATAGTCTAGTTCCAAGGCTACCATCTTCTTCCTTAGAGACACTCACATCCAGAAAAGAGACTGAGAAGAGATCCTGTTCTAATGTGAATCTCAAATTCTCATTACTTGTCTCTAAATAGATAACAAACTGCCAAAGCTCCTCCAGGGTGCCACGCCACACCAAAAAGATGTCATCAATATAACGGCACCATATATCAATCTTGTCATAAAAAAGATTAACATTTCTGTCATAGATATTGTTCTTCTCCCACAGACCCAGGTACAAATTAGCATAATTGGGTGCAAAAGTTGCACCCATTGCTGTACCTTTAGTTTGTAAATAAAAATTGTCCTGAAAAAGAAAATAATTCTTAGTCAGAACATGTTCAGCACATTCCAAAAGGAAATTCTTAGTACCATGGGAAACTTGTGGATCTTGAGACAAGAAATAATCTAATGCACTAAGACCCCCCTCATGCGGTATATTGGTATACAAAGACGCAATATCCATGGACACCAAGAACCAATCTGGTTCTATCTGCATGTCATTTAGAATATCCAAAAATTGACCTGTATCCCTAATAAAAGATGACAAAGAAGTAACATAGTTTTTTATATGAAAATCCACATACTGAGATGAAGGCTCTAAAAGGGAGCCGATACCTGCCACTATGGGATGCCCTGGTGGGTCCCACAAATTTTTATGGATTTTAGGTAACATATAAAAACTTGCCACCACAGGGTTTTTCACTTCTAGGAACAACAATTCGCTGTGCCCAATCAGTCCTTCACATTCAGCCGAAACAAGAAAACTATCAATTTGTGTTTTAAATGCCAAAGTGGGATCAATGTTCAGTAGCTGATAAAAAAAATCACATCTTCTAATTGTCTCTTTGCTTCTGAAATATACTTGGATGTATTCATCACCACCACTGACCCACCTTTGTCTGCAGGTTTAATAGTCAGATTTTTATTCTTCTCCAGACTCTTAAGTGCCCCAGACTCTGCTTTTGAAATATTAATAAAGGTGGATGGAAGATCTTGATCAAGAAGAGATCTAAACTGTCTTTCACAAATATTTTCAAATATTTGTACTGCATCACTATAGGGTGGCATAAAAGTTGATGTGGGTTTAAATTGGCTTACCTCCACTGTAGTCGATGGTGTGTCCTGAACATGCCCAGCTGTCTCATTCAATCCAAAACCCATAGTGCTATTATAATAAAAAGCTCGTAAATTCAAATTCCTAGTGAACTGATGTAGATCCAAATATAATTCAAAATGTTTCGAATCTTGTGTAGGCACAAACGAAAGTCCCTTCTGTAAAACTGCTGTCTGATCTATGTCCAGAATAGCGTCAGAGATGTTAATAACATTATTCAATGGAATTATCTGCCCTTTCTGCCCCTCGTGACAATTCCTATGTTTCCTCCCTCCTCTTTGGGTAGGTTTCCTTCGGCCACACTGATCACTTGTGCTGAAATTTTTGTTCTCGAACTCCTTGGTCCCGAAACCGGCTCCCGAAAATGAACTGACCGTTGTTTGTCCAAGGGGATAGAGTCCTCCTCGTAAAAATCCTCCTGCTCTGATTCACTCGCTGAGGTATAGTGGGGTGAATTTCCTCTGTTGCGCAGTATGGACTTGGGCTGATTGGGGGTGACACTTCTATCCTTTCTACGTCCAACAAATGCTCCCTTATTTCTCTGATATGGTGACTTATGTTGATTCCAATCCCAGACTCTATTATGTAAATAATCAAGTTTGTCTCTCTCAAATTTGTGTAACTTGATTCGTTTTATCTTACTTTCTTCCTTCTGGATATTATCTTTAAGTTTCTTATCAAGTATACTGTATTCAGAATGATCCTTAAAGCGAGTTACAATTTCCTCCTTATTCTTAATATCAGAAGTTACTTCTTCTCTTTGTGCATCGTAATCTCTAATTATAGTATTAATTAGTGCATTAGTCCCAAGTTGTAATGAGTTTTGCCAATCAGAAACAAAATCGACTCTATCCCATCCATATCCTGGCTTATTGAGGACACGTAACCCTCTAGGGGAGCGTCCCACTTTTAGATAAGCCTCCAATGTTGTTTTACCCCAATAATGTTGATGCCCTCTCACAATTGCTAGTTCTAAATCAATAAAAGCCTTTTTAATATCTGTTGTTGGCAACATAGCAGCACCAGTATTAGGGTCTGTTGTAGTCGTAACACCAGCTGAGTCCTGAAAGAGATCCGCTTCACCTGCTGCTAAAAACACAAAGCTTGCATATGCACCCGTAGAACTGCCCTGTAAATTATCCTCAAAGGCTCTTGAACTCATTCCCAATTGTATATGAACATGGAACATATTGGTGTGTCCCGATGGTTGGAAGCTGATTTCCTGTCTCGTACTGTATAATCCCTTCTCCCTATGTAGTTTACATCAATTCTGAGTCCTGAATAGAGATTATAATACCTTTAGTATATGATTTACCTTGCTGTTTTTTATTACTTTTTATTTTTGTGCATTTAGTTAGGGAGTTGTCAACTTTTTAATTGACCTTCTATTATACTTATAAGGTGTATATTGTTTCCTTTATCTTCCATAAAAAATTCAGGGTATATTTATGGTAGGAACAAAATATGAAATCTGTATATTAGCATTTCTTAAATACCTCTAGTACAATGAAAATACAATTTTTGTTTATTTCTTTGAAGGGTATTTTCTATGGAAATGTTCCTTTAAGTATACTCCCTATATATATGTTGCTGTTTTACAAGACACCACCCCCTGATGACGTGCAGTTTGCACAAAACCGGTCGGGAGTTTGCCTTGCTGTGCACTTTGTAGCCGTTCGGCTTTGTAATGGTGTTCTGTTCAATTAAACCATGCTTGTTTTATACGCCAACTATTGAGTGCTGAGTCTTGTTTTTGGAGGATTTGTTGTGGACTCGAGCACCTTTGTCACACGGAGGAGCTGTTTTTGCTGTGACTGAAACAGTAATCATCTGATTTATTGTAGCCAAAAGTAGTAGAACAGCAGTAATACTCTTAGAAACTCATACTCATGTGAAAAGCAATGCAAGCACATCAGGTCCATTTAACAGTGCAAAACTGAGGCCATGCCTTATAAACCAAACCTCTCACTTAGCTACCAGGGGACCATGCCCCAGCGATTTGCTCGTATAACTTTGTCAGGGGGCATGTCAAGAAGCAGAACACCCATAGCGATTCCCTTCGCCAGCCCAGCGAATGTGACCCAAATGGGGTGGTAAGTAGGCAGCAACATCCATTTCTCTACCTCTGGTGCTGACGCTGTGCTTAGTACCATGAAAGACCTTTCAAAAAGCATGACAGAGAGATGCATGAGGCAGACAGCACTCGCGGATTTAAAATGGATAAGTTGTTGTGCTGCACTAAATCACCAAAGAAGTGACAAAGCTACTATGGTCAAAACTTGGCTGTCTGACTCCACTTCCAATGCCCAGGTCTCCCTACCGGGCTACTCCCTCCACCAGCTGGACTGGATCTGTAGGAGGGGTGGTGGATGTGCCATCTATGTCAAAGACACCATCACTGGATTAACCCTGCCTCCCCCTATCCTTGACCATAACGCCCAGGCCCTAACACTAAAATTATCACCTGACCCCTCCAGGGGTCCAATCTTCCTGACTACCACCTACATACCCCCAAAAAAACAAGCACAGGCACTGGGCCCTCTAATTGACTATCTCACCTCCTTGCCCAACTCATCTGACCAAATCCTGGTGGGTGATCTAAATATCAATTGGCTTAGTCCCACATATTCCGCCTCCCATGAGGCTTTTGCTGCTATTGATCTTACCCAACTAGTCTCCCAGCCTACTAGAATAAATCCTAGTAGGGGAACTAGCACTCTTCTGGATGTGGTCCTCACCAACAGGCCGTGCCGTGTCCACAACATTCAAATCCTCCCAGACTGCCTTAGTGACCACTCCCCGGTTCTCTTCAACTGGACAACCTCCCTGCCTAAACCCTCTGTTCATAATACTCGTCATCAGCGTCTTAGACCTGGTGGGCTGAAAGACCTAAAACTTTACCTAGGCTGCACTGATTGGTCCCCGCTATTAAACTCCCTCGACATTGACAAGGCACTTGCCTTCTTTGTCCACACCTTTAACTCTGCCTGTGACATCTTTGCACCCTTAACCTCTCTGAGATCCAAAGTAAGACACACCCCATGGGTAACCTCTGCCTTACGCTCTCTTCTTAAGCAGCGGGATAACTTATGGCACATCGCTGTTGAAACTGGCCACCCTACAGACAGACAGGCCTACGCAGCTGCCTGGAATAAGTGTACTTGGGCCATCCACAAAGCTAAGGCCAGTTATTACCAAGCCTCTCTTACCTCCTCATGGGGGAACCCCAGGTCCTTCTGGGACAATGTCAAGCAGCTAAATGGTGGTGCACGCTCCCTTCCACCATCGCTTCTTGACATCAATGGGACTATCTCCTCTGACCCCGCCCACATTGCTACTCACCTCAATAATTCATTTACAGACCTTAGCTCAGTGCTCCCAGGCAATTTCTTCAATCCCCCCCTTCCATGACTGCCCCTCCCATCTCCCGCCCTCCATTCCACCTTCGCTGTGTCACCACTCAAGAATCAGGCCATGCCTTAAAAGCCCTAAGTGCAATACTATTAGTAGATGCTCCCTTGATCCCTGTCTCTCGTCAGGTCCTGGATCAGGTCATCTCGCCTATCACCTCCCTCTTTAATAAGTCCCTCTGCCTAGGGCAATTCCCCTCTGTCTGGAGGGTCGCCACTGTTACCCCTATTCACAAGGGTGGTGACAGGACGCTTGCATGTAACTATCGGCCTATTTCTATCCTCTCTCCCCTCTCCAAGACCTTAGAGAAAATTGTAGCTGCCCAAATTTCAGATTACCTCGCTAAGTATGCTGTCCTTTGCCCTGAACAGCATGGGTTCAGAGCCGGTCATAGCACCAATACTGCACTCCTGGAATTTGCTAACTTCCTTCACACCTCTCTGGATGTGGGCTCCCTCGCTGGTGCAGTATTTATCGACTTATCAAAGCCTTTGATACTGTCTGCATCCTCTCTGTTAGCTACCCTCGCCGTGTGGGCTTTGCCTCTGGTCCTGTCTCCTGGTCGCCAGCTAGCATGCCGACTGCTCCCCAACGTGTGAAGGTGGGTGCCACTCTTTTCAGTACCTGCCCAATCCGCTCGGGAGTCCCCCAGGGCTCCATCCTCGGTCCTTTACTCTTCTCCCTCTATCTCAACTCCCTGCCCAATGTGTGTGCAGGAAATGTCCTACTCTACGCTGATGACGCAGTACTCTTTGCCTCTGACAGGAACCCTGTCTCACTCCAGAACTCCCTTCAGATTGCCTACCACTCTGCTGAAACTTGGTTCTCTGAGCACCGTCTCATCATCAACCTTAAGAAAACCAAAACCATGCTCTTTACACACCCCCAAAATATGTCTAGCAACTTTCTTCTCACTGTCCACTCAGCCCGCAATCTCCCGATTGAACTCTTACACTCCTATAAATACCTTGGTATAATCTTTGACTCTGCTCTCTCTTTTCATGACCATATCTCTGCCCTGACCTCTGCCTCCAATGCTTGGTTGGGTATCCTCTACCAACACAAAAAATGCCTCCCCACAGACACCCTTCACCTGGCAGTCATTTCCTCGGTTCTATCCCTAATTGACTATGGCCTTCCTGTCTATGGCGCAGCTGACCCGACTGCCCTCCACAAGGTTCGCCTAACACTCAACAAAGCATGCCGACTTATCACCGGTGCCCATAGACTCACCCACACCTGTCTTCTGTACTCCATGGCCTCCCTACTCAACCTCGATGAATGCCTCATGTTCCAAACCTGCCAACTTACCTATAAATCTCTCCATGGTCTTTCCCCTTCTGGCCTAGCTAACTCTATTCACGAACTAATCCCACAATGCGCGCCAGCTAGCTCCTCCAAAACTGCACTGGTTGTTCCAAGGGCTAGGACCTCCCAGGGCCAAAGGGCCTTCCCCTATAGAGCTCCTGCTGGGTACAACTCCCTCTCTGCCAGCATCACTGAGGCTCCCTCACTAGCATGTTTTAAATACAGCCTCAAAAGTCACTTGCTCAACTCACACACCTGCCACTGTCCTTGACCTCCCCCTTCCCTTCCTACTGACAAGGCTCACTGAGCTGCTCCTTCTCCTTTTCAGCCCACTCCCCCCCCGCAGTACCCCTCTTCAACTCTACTACCCATAGCTGCCTATTCTGAATTTGTTGTTAATCAGTGTTTGTTCCTCATTGCTTGTGACCTGACTGTACCTTTTTTCTTTTTTTTTTCTGTTTCTTTTTCTTTTGTTGAACTGCACTGCTGATCCGCAATTTGTTTCATGTATGTATGTCATTGTCCTCCTATGATGAGGTACCTTTGTAAATGAGCCACCGGCTCAAAGGTTGTTAAACTGATGTTAAATAAATAAATAAATAAATAAACTATGGTACATTTTTGTTTTGCCCTTGAACTGTCCAACAACATTTTGCAGTATATGGACATATAGCTACAAAAATTGACAGCCACATGTTATACATAGAGAGGGGCGTCAGAGATAATGTTGCAGGTGACTTTCTCAGCAGAACAGCCCTAAATCTTTGCAAGACCCTCGTGGTGCTGCCAATGGCAGCTGTGATAAAGAGTGGAATTCTTGCTCTTTGTTACCCCCACAGAATGCTTCCACCAGTGGCTGTGGTAAAGAGTGGAATTCCTGTTCTTTGTCACCCCCACATAATGCTTCCACCAATAACTCTGCTAAACAGTGGAATTCCTGCTCTTTGTTAGCCCCACACAATGTTTCTACCAGTGATTGTCTTTAAGAGAGGAAGCTCTGCTCTTTGTTAGCCCCACAGAATGCTTCCACAAGTGACTGTGGTAAAGAGTGGAATTCCTGCTCTTTGTTACTCCACATAATGCTTCCACCAGTGACTGTGGTGAAACTGGAATTATTGCTCTTTGTTAGTCTCACAAAATGCTTCCACCAATAACTGTGTTCAAGAGTGGAATTCCAGCTCTTTGTTAGCCCCACATAATGCTTCCAGCAGTGACTGTGGTAAAGAGTGGAATTTCTGCTCTTGGTTTGCCCCACATAATGCTTCCACCATTGACTGTGGTCAAGAGTGGATTCCTGCTCTTTGTTAGCCCCACATAATGCTTCCAGCAGTGACTGTGTTCAAAAGTGGAATTCTAGCTCTTTGTTAGCCCCACATAATGCTTCCAGCAGTGACTGTGTTGAGGAGTGGAATTCCAGCTCACTGTTAGCCCCACATAATGCTTCCACCAGTGACAGTAGTCAGGAGTGGAATTCCTGCACTTTGTTAGCTGCACACAATGGTTCCACCAGTGGTGTAATACACAGTGGAATTCCTTCTCTTTGTTAGCCCCACATAATGCTTCCACCAGTGATTGTGGTAAAGAGTGGAATTCCTGCTCTTTATTAGCCCCACATAATACTTCCACCAGTGACTGTGAGTTTTTTTGGCTCCTTCCTGGGCTCCTGCAGTCCCACTCCTTCGGGCTGTCACATTCTGGCTCTTCCTATGCCCTTCAGATCTACTGTCACTGTTGCACCCGTCTTGGCTTCTCCAGAGCTCTGTTGACATTACTCACTGGTGGTCTGGCTTATTCCTGCTGTGGGGCCCCTGGGAGGGGCTACAGGGGCATTAAGCACCTGTCACACCAGAGATGTGGGTCAGGGGCCAGGTGCAGTGTGCTAGGCAGTCGCCGGCAGGAGGGAGGGCTACTCAGGCCATCACTCAGTGCTTCAGGTGTCCATTTTCTGCTGTTCTGGGGCACCCTCCCACCTCCCACAATGCATATGGCAGTGGCAGCATTCTGGGGGAGGGAGCATTCAACAGCGTGGGTCACCCTTGCTGCCAAGAATGCCTCTATACCACCTCCAGGAGCTGCAACAAGAGTGGCTAGCTATGACCACCCCCCCCCGGGGAGGGAAGCGTCCAAAGAACTCTGTTTACTCCCTCCCTGCCAGCCTCTGCTCTTCGTATCCAGTGTCAGGGTGTAAACCTGGATCGCCAGCATGCCAGAGTGATTCTCCATTGCTCAACGCGACAGGGCCAGCTAGTGAATATGTTAAAGAATGGAATTCCTGCTCTTTGGTAGCCCCATGTAATGCTTCCACTAGTCACTGTGGTAAAGAGAGGAATTTCTGCTGTTTATTAGCCCCACAGAATGCTTCTACCAGTGGCTGTGGTAAAAAGTGGATTTCCTGCTCTTTGTTAGCCCCACAGAATGCTTCTACCAGTGACTGTGGTAAAGAGTAGAATTCCCACTCTTTGTTAGCCCCACATAATGCTTCCACCAGTGGTTGTGGTAAAGAGTGGAATTCCTGCTCTTTATTAGCCCCATGTACAGTAATGCTTCCACCAGTGACTGTAGTAAAGATTGGATTTCCAGCTCTTTGTTAGCCCCGCAGAATGCTTCCACCAGTGGCTGTGGTAAAGAGTGGAATTCCTGCTCTTTGTTAACCCCATGTACAGTAATGCTTCCACCAGTGACTGTGGTAAAGAGTGGATTTCCTGCTCTTTGTTAGCCCCTAATAATAATAATTTGATAAAATAATATTTGGGCTGGCAGTATAGCCTAGAGCAATCGTTCTTAGACTTTGTCACAGTGAGCCTCCCCAAATCCATGCAAAAGATTTTGAGCCTCCCCCAAAAACTGAAATAATCTTGGGCCTCTCCAAAGAAAAATTACATACCTGTACTTTGTGCATACACCATGAATAAATTGAAACTCCTTTGAGTACTTGGCTCACATTCAGCTCTTTGTCTTATACTGGCGTGGGACCTTTGAAAAAGAGCTTTTGTGCTTAAAGGTGTCATCTGAATAAAAAATAAACACATATTATTATTTAGCTTATTGTAACCCCCACACACACACACACACACACACACACACACACAGGCCAGCCTACTTGCTCTGCTAATTTCATTCTTGAACCATTGTTACCCCTTGTTGCAGTACCTTCATGGGTCAAACTACTTTCTCTGTTTCCTCTCTATATGAAATGATCTTCCTACATACTTTGTTTCTCCCCCTCCTTCCCTGCTCCAAAGCAACCTCTCTAGGATTACTTTGCTTCTTCCTGCTATTGTTCTTAGCACTTCTATGCTCAAACCTTGTATTTGGACTGTTCTGCCATCAGTCTACAAATTGACCAATTACCACCACTCATTATTAGTTTATTGTTCATATTTGTTTGCACTATTGTTCATTGTGTATTTCTTGATTATTTTGCAGTTACCTTTTGAAATGTATTCACTCCCTACCCATTCCCGAATACACCTGAAATGAGCTTTGGCTCATTCACCTTCCCTTGTCACCTATTAGTAAATAAATACATACAATTCACCTAGTATCATTCTCTTTCAGTTTGCTTCATCTCTTCACACAAAATATATAAAACTCAAAATCTAAATACAGTACTTTTTCAGACTTGCTTGAGCCACCCCTGGAACAGGTTGGGGCCTCCCCAAGGAGGCTGGCCTCACCATTTGAGAACCCCTGGCCTAGAGGTTAGGGTAGTGAACCATGAACGAGCATGGTACATCCAGCAGACCTGACCTTGGTTTGATTCTCACAACCTCCATTTACTGTATGACTCTGAGCAAGTCACTTAACCGCCGAGTGCTCCCAGGTCGCCCCTGAAAGCAGGCATTTGTGCCTAGTGAGCCTTACCTAGTTACCAAAGACAAAAAAAAAAATTCCACCAGTAACTGTGGTAAAGAGTAGAATTCCCGCTCTTTGTTAGCCCCACATAATGCTTCCACCAGTAACTGTGGTAAAGAGAGGCTTTCCTGCTCTTTGTTAACCCAACATAATGCTTCCACCAGTGAGTATGGTTAAGTGAATGACTCATACTAATTGGGACTCCCACAAAATGTGTGATTGGTCACAGCTGTATGAATAGTTGGGCTCTTGCTCTTAATGGGTAGACCCCTTGTAGCAGCACCGGGGGTGACTTTCACAGAAGTGGGGCTCACACTCCCTGGTAGGTGGTCACTGTGCTTTGAGGAACAGCAGTAGATCTACCACTGGTGTTTTTCACAGGAGTGGGGATGGGACTCCTTGGAGACCCTTAAAGTGCTACAACTATGGGCTGTGGAGAATGAGGGGGCTCCCATTCCTTGAGAAACTATTGCAGTGCCACTGCAGGTAGTTTATCTTGAGATCAGGGTCCCAGAACCATGCAATATGGCTCAGGGCAGTCTTTGGGAACCCCTTTTGCTTCCAGAAGTGGAAGGAAGCCAAAAAAGTATCTGCCCACTAAATATGGGACATGCTTTGAGTGTGTTCAAATCACTGCTGATGCATGCACAGTGTGTTTTCTGAGGCTGCAGTACATTATTCAACAAGTAAATACTTCCATTCAGTATTCACTGAAGAAGGGGAGGGCCAGGGACCATAGCTGGGCAACAGATACAAAGGGGGGGTAAACACCAGCCCATTTACAGTGGAGAGAGTCCTGGAGGAGCTCACAAAACTGGAGGTGGACAAAGCAATGGGGCCAGATGGCATATACTTGAGGATATTAAAGAAACTATGAAGGGAGCTAGCAGCACCTCTGGCAACTATGTTCACTGAGCCACTCAACACAGGAGTGATTCCAGAGAACTGGAGGAGGGCATATGTTGTCCCTCTTCACAAAAATGGTAGCAGGAAGGAGGCAAGAAACTATAGAATGGTCAGCCTCACCTTGGTAGTGGATAAGATCATGGAAGCACTGCTTAAAGAAAGGATAGTGGGACACTTGGAATACAATGGAGCCTGGGTCCAAGGCAACATGGATTCACAGCAGGAAGGTCATGACAAATGAATCTGATAGAATTTTTTGACTGGGTTATGAAGGAAGTAAACTGGGGGGAGTGGTGGACATCGCCTACCTCGATTTCAGCAAGGCCTTCAACACCATCCCAAATAAAAGGCTGGTTAACAAGCTGGATAGTCTAGGCATGAGCCACAAGGTAGTAAACTGGGTTAGGAACTGGTTAAAGGACAGGAGGCAGCAGGTGGTGATAAATGGGATCTAATCCGGGGGGGGGGGTGACCAGTGGGGTACCACAGAGATCAGTCCTTGGGCCATTCCTGTTCAATATCTTCATTTGTGGCATAGCAGAAGGACTGGGGGGAAAGGTCTGCCTGTTTGTGGATGACACCAAGATCCGCAACAGGGCAGATACTCCAGGTGGGGTGCAGAAAATGAGGAGGGACCTAGTGAAGCTGGAGAATTGGTCAGAGGAGTGGCTACTGAGGCTGAGTGCAAAGAAGTGCAAAACTATGCACCTGAGATACAGAAACCCTAGCAAGAGCTACATGATCGGGGGGGGGGTAGCTGATGGTCAACAAGAAAAAAAGGATCTGGGGTGGCAGGTTGGGGTGCATTGGAAGAGGTATCACTAGCAGAAGGAGAGAGGTGGTCATTCCACTGCATAAAACATTGGTGAGGCCTCATCTGGAGTACTGTGTATAAATCTGGAGGCTGCATCTTCATAAGGACATAGACAGGGTGGAAGCAGTCCAGAGAAGGGCAACAAAGATGGTACAGGCCTTGCACCAGAAAACATACATGGAGAGATTAAAATGCCTCAACATGTACTCACTGGAGGAAAGGAGGGAGTGGGGGGACATGATAGTAACTTTCAGTACCTTAAAGGCATAAACAAGGTACAAGGGGGCAACATCTTTCAATACAGGGGGAGCACAAGAATGAGGGGGCATGATATGAGATTAGGGGGCAGGATAAGGGGAAATGTGTGAGTATTTCTTCATGGAAAGGTTGGTGGATACATGGAATAGTCTGCCACAGAAGGTAGTGGGGAGCAAGCACATGGTATTTATACATGCATGGGACAAGCATAAAGGAACCCTAGAGGTGGGAAGAAGTGGTGAAAGCCGCTGACCAAGTAGGGTCAGAGGCCGCAATAAGGGTAAGGTTTATGGGCAGACTAGGTGGGCCTAGCTGTCCTCATCTGCCGTCAATTTTTATGTTTCTATGTTAAGTAAGCAATAAGGCACAACGAGAAGTGCATTGTGCCAGCACAATGCACACCCAGGGCTGTAGTGAAGCACAACACTTCAGTCAGAGTGCCTTGAGCCCATGGAAATGCATTGTGGCAGCACAATGCTCCCCACAGAATATTTTATTGCAAGTATAAAATTGGTAAACTTAGAGCATTTAAAAAACAACAAACATCCAACTTCTTTAAAATTAAAAGCAGAATCTTATATTAACCGTAACTGGTAAAAAGTAGTCCCTCCACATCTTTTAAGCATCTGTCTATCCACACATTTAATAAAAGCCCCTTGAAGAAGCCTCAAGGAGTGAGACGATACATAGCGGTGTTATCCCGGTGCTGTTTCATGTTTTGGCCATAAATAAAATTATACTTAGCAGCTGGATCTGGTGTGTACACAGCAAGTTGTGCTTTTTATCCACATATTCAATAGATGGAATGTTTCTTTACCACGGAATGCAGGAATTGTAATATTTTCAGAATTCTACTGACTGAATGCTCACCTCTCCCCACAAAAAAAAAAGAAAAGAAACAGAGGGCCTCAGTAAAGCTAGGGATTCAACTGCACAGGGAGCAGAACAAGCAGAGGAAGTCAACTGTTTCAGATACTGTACCTCAGTTTTCCACATACTTATGGGTAATGACAAGATGGGGCAGACAGACATTTCATCTGATGTGTTCTAGCAAGACATGGAAACACACCTGAAGCTCAGCAATGGTAAATTTAGTGGTAAAGTTAAGAAACACTTCTCTCAGAAGGGGATGAACATGTTAAACAGCCCACCAGGGAGGCAATGGTCATGACAGTACTTACCTAGAGGAATGGGTTACCAGTAGAGGAATGGTTTAGTGCGCATAAATTGGTCCTAAACTATAAGAAAACCCAAAAGCTATGATGTTCACCTATCCTCGCAATAAGTACAAGAACCATGCTTTGACCATTAGAAGTAACCAGGGAGCTCCACTTGAACAGATCCAGCACTTTAAGTACCTAAGAGTAACCCTGGACAGTCATCTCTCCTATGTGCCTCACATCGAATATGTTGCTAAGGCCATGAACATTAGGATTGCACTCCTTTATAGACACAGGCGGAGTTAGACTCTAGAAGTAATCAATCTAGCAATCTACAGTTCAGTGTTGTCAGTCATCGATTATGGTTTGGTCATATATGGGTCTGCCGCCGCTACTTCACTCAGAAGACTAACTGTCTCTCTAAACAGGGTGTGTAGGCTCCTCATGGGTGCTGCACATCTCACACACACATGTGAGCTATATGCTCAAACTGGATGGCTTCAGCTAAGTGGTAGGATCAAATACCAACCGTGCCTACTAACTAAAAAAGTGCTCCTTGGGCTCCTGCCTCCAGGTGTGGGAAAGCTTCTGAGCCAATCTCATAGGACCCAACACACTCGTATATCAACCACCCAACTCCTCCTTGTTCCTAGGTGCCGGACAACTCAATACCAGCATTCCTTTCTTTACAGAGCTCCACTTTGGTTCAGTGGATTGCATAGCTAATTACCTAATTGCACAGTGAATTACCCAATTTACCCAAACTTGGCCAGTTTAAGCACATGCTCCATCAGCATCTCATATCTGATAGCTCCTGTGATTGCGCCACCTAATTAAAGGCATGTCTCTCCTCGGCCCTAACTCCCCTTTGCCTGCACCCTTGCTCACCCCTCTCACCGTGACTACACCATCAGATAACTAGACAAAGCCACTTACTTCCCTGCTTTCCTCTCACTTCTCCCTGCCTTCTCCTTCAGCAACACTGACAAGACCCCTAGCTGGTACAGCCTCTTTTCCTTCCATTTATTTACTACCATTCTCTTATTGAATATTGCCAGTTATGTTTGATGTATTACACACTATTACTGTGTTAGAAACTCAATTGTTAGTTCTTCCTATGTCTGTCTGTAACCCTCCCCACTGATGTGGAATCTTTGTAAATGAGCTGCTTTGCACTCAAAGGTATTTTGCAATCTGAGATTACATAAATAAATAAATAAATACCTTCTCACATTAAGGCTGGGTAAATTAATGCTTACCAAGGCAATTTCTGATATCCTGGTAGTCGAGTAGGTAGGATTTATCTTAAATGAGTGCTGTGTGCTGTACATCATATTTATAGTGTATTTTTGATCAACCATGAAAGTGCAGCAGGACTGATTTCTACTGAAATTCAGTCTTCAGTCATTTCTGACCATGTGCCGGTGCACACGAGTCATAGTGTTTTTGGAGGTTTAGAACAGGATAAAGTGTGGAGACTTATTTCTCAGGTATTAAAGGACCAGACCCTTTTGTCTAAACTAAGAGTTTATCCTGTCCTTTTCTGAACAAAATCAGGGCTCAGTTGACTCTTTTGATGTTTTCTTGAGTGCTGTAAAATGTTCAATTTGGGGAGAGTGTATTAGGCTGGCTACCATATGACACAAGGTTCACACTGCCCAGATTGATGAACTGCACCAAGAAATTAGGGAACTGGAGAAAACGCTTAAACCTAGTGCCCCAGACCCAGTGTGGGCTCATTTGAACTCCCTATGTGTACAGTATGCTGGTCTTTTGGCAGAAAAGGTGGAATTGGACATTTTTCGGACTAAAGCCCGTCATTTAGAGGGGGGAGAAAAGACTGGAAAGTTGTTGGCTCTCCATCTCCAGCAACAGGAAGCTGCTAGGGTTATTGAGGGTCTCCAAACAGGTGCTCAATCAGAAGTCAGTACTCACCCTAGAGTTATAGCTGACACTTTGGGGGCTTTCTACAGTTCTCTTTACTGTGAGGAGCAGTGTGTTCTATCCCTGCCAGAGAAAATCGTTGCCTATGTAGATTCAATTGACCTCCCTACCCTTATTGACCCCCTGAAAGAATTACTCAAAGGGTCTTTATCTCAAAATGAGGTGGCTCAGGCGATTAAACAACTCCCTATTGATAAGGCTCCTGAGCCAGATAGTTTCACCAGTTAGTTTTATAAAGCTTGTTCTAAAGAGCTTACTCCCATTTTGACAGATCTCTTTAATCATCTCTTCTCTGCCGGTATGTCTGATCCCTCATTAGCTGCTGCTTGGATTACTCTGCTTCTCAAGGCTGATAGAGACGAGCTGTTCGCAGAGAATTATCATCTTGTCTCCCTTATCAACTTGAACCTTAAATTTCTTGCTAAGATTTTAGCTAATCGACTCGTTAAGGTCTGTAACAGGTTGATTGGGGTTGAACAGATGGGTTTTATGTGGGGCACACTCTAGTGACCATTTACATAAGTTGCAACATCTTATTTCCGCTGCCAGGGATAGCCTAAGATCTGCAGCCTTGATCTCCCTGGATGCAGAAAAAGCAGTTAATAGGGTTTCATGGGCATATCTGTTTACTGTTTTGCACACATTTGGAATACCAGATGAATTTATAGAATGGGTCTGTGTGCCGTATCAGTGCCCGACAGCACATATTTGCTGCAATGGAGTACTATCCAACATGATTCTTCTTGAGAGGGGAACCCATCAGGGTTGTCCGATGTCTCCCTTACTCTTTAAATCTGTATATTGAACTTTTACTGCATAGACTGCAGAGTAATCCTTGTATTAAAGGCATTGTGGTCAGAGGTGTAAGATATAAGCTCTCCACATACAGTTTGCAAATGATCTTCTACTTCATATGGAAGATCCCTTGATATTAATTCCAGCAGCACTGGAGGACATTATTAAGTTTGCAGACATTTTGTCTTATAAGCTTAACTTAGGTAAAACAAAAGTTCTGTCCTTAAATAATCTACTTAGTAAACAGGTCATCATAGATATGGGTCTAACCTGGGAGCCTCATACACTTATTTATTTGGGGATTAAGCTCTCTTGATACCCGGCAATTAGGCTAGACTTCATTTAGACCCTCTTTTGGGTATGATTAAATTAGACTTCAAAAGATAGTCTGCTGTTCCCCTAGTGTTATGGGGATGCAGATGGATAAATTTTGTGAAAATGAATCTTCTCCCTCATCTCCTTTATCCCCTAGGAGTGTTGAATGTTCTTCTTCCTAAAAGTTGATTTCTTAGACTCCAATGTTTACTTAATGATTTTCTGTGGCATGGGTAAGTGCTTAGTGGATACTATTTTAAATTAACAGTTCTGCATAATTTGGGGGACTTCACTGACTGAATTTCATTCTTTATTATAGTGTCTTACATGCTAGTAAGTATCTACAGTGGAAGAGGTTTAGTAACACTATTAAAGGGAGTGAGCACACTCCTTTGTGACTTCTTATTGAGCGGGACCTTTGTTAAGTGGTGGGACTCCACATAAAGAGCCTCCTCGTTCTCAAGTCTTCACGGTTGCCCCCCCTTAAAAGATACCCTAATTTACTGGTCTCTTACAGCACATTCCCAGCTTGGACAATACTATGGTCTTCACTGGTCCACAGATATTTTGCAGCCAATCTGGGGTAATTTTAGTTTTCGTATTAATAGCCACCCCATCACCATCTCTTTCTGTCCTCAGATGCTTGTATCTATAGCTGGACATCTTTTAGAAGAAGATAAACTTCTTCCTTTTGCTGTTTATCATACATGGTATGGTACTTTGAATTCTTATGTTCTTAAATATTATCACCTGACCTATATTATTATTGCCCACCTTGGTCCTCATCCATGGACAAGATTTGCTGGGGATATTCTAGACACAGCCCCATTCTGTTTCAGGTCCCTACAAAGTTCTTCAGTCATTGAATTCTCATAACCCCACTGGTTTGTGTTTTTATTGGCAACAAGTTTTGGGGTCCATTGGACTCCTGATACCTGGCAGACTGTTTGATGGAACTTCTGCACTGAAATCAAACAGGATTGATACCGTTTGGTTCAGTTTTAGATAGATATTTATATAAACGTCCATTTCCGGAGACTGTAGGTGCTGTACAAACCACCAATAATACAATCAGTTAAAATCATACACCGAATATATATATATATATATATATATATATATATATATATATACTGTATATATTCATGGCAAAAAGCTCTGTTTAATGCATCAGTTAAGGTTGTTCCAGAGCAACAAAAGTAAGGAAATTTGGTGTTAAGGTTGCCACCCCTTGTACCCCACAGGCATCAGGGTGTGCGTTAGGGTTGTCGGCCCTAACTCTCACCCCATTCCATGTGTAAATAAGCTGAGGTGGTGCAGTATAGAAGAATGGGTGAGAGTTAGGACCGATGACCCCAATACACACCCCGATGCCTGTTGGTGAAGACAGGGTGGCAACCCCTAACACTGAATTTCCTTACTTTTCTCACTGTGCAACAACCTTAACTAATGTATTAAACAGAGTTTTTTGCCATGAATTTCCCTTCTTTTTGAGAATGTGCACTATAAATAGTGAATGGAATGTGATGTTGGGAGCACGGGGTCCCCACCATGTGATTTTTTTGTCACTTCGCTGTGCAAAAACTGCATGACTGACTGAAATGAAAATTGGTAAATGAAGACAAGTACCATGGCACACTGTGAGGCCAGAATTGTGTCTACATCCATTCAACAGTCGCACAGTGCCAAGAGGAAACAATGTAACATGCACAAGTCAGCAACCGTTAGTGCCAGCGACCCAAAAATTGTCACAGATGTATTATAAATCTTTGTACATTCCAAATACCAGGCAAATCAGACACATGGTTCAGAAGTTATTAAAGCATAATGAACTAGATTTTCATTTGTTGGAGTGGCATAATTCCACACCTGTTAATGTTTTACACACCAAACCACTGCAAGGCACCTCCGTACCACTACCACCTATGCTATAAATTTCAAGCCAGTAGCACCATGCAGAATTCTATGCACAAAAGTTTAACTGCATCACATAATATCTCTGCAGCGAATAATTTTTCCAACATGTAAACATCATTATTCACATCCCCAGGACATCCACTCCACACCCTCCAAATTTCATGTGAAAAGACCAAACCATTCCAGAGATATTCAATTTTTACATTTCTGCACCTTTAAGAAGTCTTCCACTATAAAATGGTAGAAATCGTGGCCGAAAATGCACTAAAATGGCCGGACCTGGCAACTGAAAAATCTGTAACAGCTAAGGAGGCCAACTTCAAATGCCAATAATCTGGAACAGCACAACATTTCTTCACCAAACAAAAACTGGCAAGTTCCTTGAACACAGGTCTTTCTACATGGCAAGCCTCAGATCAATGACCCACACACTGGCTGTGCTATGAAACTGCACAGGAGTGCCACAAATAAAACTCTTGCCACTTCACTACACAAGAACCATATATCTGACGGAACCAAAAATTGTTAAAGGAAGACATGTACCATAGCACACCATGCGTCCACAGTTGTGTGTACATCTGTTCAACGGCCACACAGCGCCATGAGCAAACAACGTAACATGCACAATTCTGCAACCGTAAGTGCCAGCAGCCAGAAAATTGTTACAGTCAAAGATGTATTATACATCTTTGTACATTCCAAATGCCAGGCAAGTCAGACACATGGTTCAGAAGTTATTGAAGCATAATGAACCCTATTTTCATTCATCGGAGTGGCATAATTTTGCACCTGTTAATGTTTTACACATCAAACCACTGCAAGGCACCTCCATACCACTAGGGCTACCTACGCTATAAATTTCAAGCCAGTAGCACCATGCAGAATGCTATGCGCAAAATGTTAACTGTATCACACAGTATCTCCACAGCAAATTATTTTTCCAACATGTAAAGAGCATTATTCACATCCCCGGGCCATCCACTCAACAACCTTCAAATTTCCTGTGAAAAGACCAAAGTGTTCCAAAGATTTTCAATTTTTACATTTCTGCACCTTTAAGAAGTCTTCCACCACAAAATGGCAGAAATCACAGACGAAAATGTGCTAAAATGGAGGACCCGGTGGCCGAAAAATCTATAACTGCGAGGGGGGCCAACTTCAAATGGCACTATCTCTAGAACTGAACAACATTTTTTCACCAAACAAAAACTGGCATGTTCCTTGAACACTGGTCTTTCTACATGGCAAGCTTCAGATCACTCAACCACACACTGGCTGTGCTATGCATTGCGGAAGACAGTGCAGAAAAATAGCAAAAACATGTTTTGCACTGCACTGCACAAACGCAAAACACAAACGGTAATGTTAACACAAATGGTGATGGCAACAGTGAGGTAAAAGAAAATAGTTACACTAACAGTAACACAAACACAAGCACAAATGGTAACGTACACGGTGATGCAAATGGAAACAATAATGCAAACAGTAAGAGAAACGCAAGCACAAATGTAAATGAAAACAGAAATGGTAACGTAAATGGTTACGCAAATGCTAATGGCAACAGAAACACAAACGGTAATGAAAACCAAACTAAAATGCAAATGGTTGCAGAAATGCAAATAGCAATGCAAACAGTAACAACAGCAGCGACGCAGAAGGAAGCAGTTACACATTCAACAACAGAATCGCTATCGATAATGCAAATGCTAAGGCCAACAGAAACACAAACGGTAATGAACATGCAAACATGGTAACGCAATTGGAAATGCAAATGGTTACGGTAACACCAACAATGACGCCAAAGGAAACAGTAACGCAAACGGAAACACAAATACAAGCACGTACGCAAATGCAAATGTTAATGCACACTGTGACACAAAAGTAAACACAAACAAAAACGGTAACGGAAATGCAAATGGTAACAGTAATACAAATGCAAGCGCAAATGCAAATGCACCGGGTAACGCACACGGTGCCGTAAACTCTAACACAAACAGTAATGGAAAAGCAAGCAGAAACGCTAACAGTAACAGTAATGCAAACGCACACCCATTTTTTCCCAAAAAGGTGCATTCAGAAGCACAGTGAATACAAAGAATGTATGCATAATAATGGCCCTTTGAGCAGAAAATGAGCACTTGGAATACTAAATTCCTTATATCTCAAGAACTGTACGACATAAAAAAAATTTAAATCTCATACTATTTATTACTTTCCAGGCTACTTTTACATTTAGCCCCCTAGTGGGATACTAAGCAGTCTTCCAACGAAAAGTCTATATCTCGAACCATTTTCCAGATACAGGCCCCGAAAGGCACGGCAGACGCCATAATGTTATCCTACGGGAAAATTTGTCAACCTTGGAGTGCTGTAACTTTGCAGTCCTCTAATATTTTTTTACCAAACTACAAAAAGGCTCATCTGTGGGATCATGGCTTTCTTCCCTCCAAACTTCAGCCCAAAAGACCAAACCGTTCTTTTGGAGCAGGGTGACAAAGATTCCCTATTGTTTTGTCCATAGTGTCGCAAAGTACTTTCACAAATCACGACACTTTCGCAAATGAAATCACAAAAGTGTCACATATGCGAAAGTACTTTGTGACACTACTTTTTATAAAAATTTTAAAAACATATTTCTGGGGTGTTTTACCCCCAAAAAAGGACATGGCTAGTATCCTCAGGGCTCGATTAGGTGAACACAACAAGAATTGTGTCCCTAGAGGGTCCCAAATGTAAATGCTAAGCATTTCTGTGACCACTAACTGAAAACAAGATGGCTGATTTGCAACACTACAAGGGTCATTTGCGAAAGTAAAAAGTGCATTTGTGACACTTTCACATTATTTGTTAACTTTTCCCTTTGACTATAATGAGAAATTTGTTTTTAGAATACGTTTTGAACAGTTTCATATTTTTTCACAAAATCTTTGAAAGACACATTGGGGACCCTGGCTGCATGTTCCCTGAAGGTTTCGGACCAGTCGCGCAAACTATTCAAGCTGTAGGTGCGAGCAAAGAATGTGCAAAACTGTGTAATTTGTGCATTTCCCGGTGCTCTGTTGCTCTGCAACCATACATCTAACCGTAATAAAACTTGGCAGATCCAGAGATCTATGGTACCAGATTGTGCATGCCAAATTTCAGGCAAATCCATCCTACGGTGGCAAAGTTATTAAGCTGCCAAATTTCAGATTTAACCTTAAATGGGGTACTCAACCCTAACTATTGTGGCACTACAGTGCCACTATAATATATATATATAGGGGATATGACATGGCCTGACTGAAGATATCATATTTATCTTCAGTCAGGCCATGTCATATTCTGTTTATACAATGTATGCTTTGTCCCCACCCCCAATACAACTCAACTCACCACATGCCCCTCTCAATGCAATGGGTGATATAAAGGTGATGGCCCTAGCAATACAACCCCACTTACAGAAAAGCTGTCAAAACAGCAGATGTCATTTATTGTTTAAAAAATATCTGGTGGATCCTGTTATTTATGGTTAGTTTTAAAAAGTCTTATCTGGTTTATCCTGCCATGCCCCCACCCAACAGAGCTCCACATGCCTTCCCCCACCCCAACATAACAGATTACATAGGGTTTTTAAATATTTGGTTGATACTGTCAATTTAAATTACTAAAATATCTGGTTGATCCTGCTATTATTGTGGTGAAAAGTGATTTTTTTTTAAATTCTTATCTGGTTGATCCTGCCACTCTGAGCACTTTCACTTTACCTGTAATTGTAGTGTGGCCAAGCGCCATCCACACTGACGACTGGGACATTGCCAAATGTTTTCTACGAGGAGCCCCGGGTTCAGTAACGAGAAACCCTCTGCTTTATGCTTATTTGTAAGTATCTTGTTGAAAAAAAGCTTCCGACTGCACAGAGTGCAGCAGTGACCGAGCCGGCGGCTTTTCAACAGTAAAAGGAAGCGCAAGCGTCTGTTGCCAGGCAACAAGATACTTACAAATAAGCATAAAGCAGAGGGTTTCTCAGTTACTGAACCCGGGGCTCCTCGTAGAAAACATTTGGCAATGTGCCAGTCGTCAGTGTGGATATCGCTTGGTCATGCTTCAATTACAGGGAAAGTGAAAGTGCTGAGAGTGGCAGGATCAACCAGATAAGTTATTTAATTTTTTTTTACTTAATTTTTTTTAAAGTATGGTAGGAATAAAGAGATGAGTGAGGTATGTGGTGGTGGTGGGGGGTGCAGGTCATACAGGCACAGCAGCACAGCAGCTTGTTGTTTGTAGGTGGAGTGAAGATTGAAAGTCACTTTCAGAATGACGTATAGGAGTGTGAAGATATCTCCATGACGTATAGGAACATGGAGATATCAATGTTATCTTCACTGCCTAGCTCAGATATCATGTTTTACACTTCTATTTATTCCAACACATACATTGTATACATATATATATATATATATATATATATATACACACACACACACACATACACATAGAGAGAGAAAGAGAGAGAATGAGAATAAATGATGGGGAAGTGTGTGTTACGAGAATTTAATGCACACCTGAGGTGTAGGATGCTACATAAACGCCGAGGACTTTATTAAATCATCCCACACCAAGGGTGTGTATTAAATTCGAGTATGCCACACATTTCCCCAATTTTTATTTTTTATAATATACTGAGCAGCAATTTTTCACACACATATATACACACACACACACACACACACACACACACACACTTACCTGTCCTTAGTGTTCACACACACACACACACACACACACACACTCCTGCCTGTCTTTAGTGTTCACACACACGCACTCTTGCCTGTCTTTAGTGTTCACACACACACACACCTGCCTATCATTAGTGTTCACACACACGCACACACACACACACTCCTGCCTGTCTTTAGTGTTCACACACACACACACACACACTCCTGCCTGTCTTTAGTGTTCACACACACACACACACACACACACACTGCCTGTGACTCACTCTTGCTGCTGCCTTCTCCCTTTTCTTTTCTTTCTTTGAATTTGGTGCCTGATGCTCTTTTTTTTTTAATTTACTTACAGTTTGTCACCCCGAGATTGTGTCTAGGACGACGCTCCCTGGGCACACTCCGGTGCCAAAATGGTCGGACGGCAGGGTCAACCAGATATTTAGCGGGGTACAAGGTTGGATCAACCAAATACATTTTAAAATATAAAGAAGGGATGATCATGTTCTTTTTGTAGCAGGTTCTCCTGAAGCGACAGACGCAGTGCCATCTTTCAAAAACTGTACAGCCCGCCCACATCCATTCCTTCAGCCAATGCAGGAGCAGCATCAGTTGAGTGGCATGATGCGTGAATGTCATAACAACCAGCCAGTTGTTACAGGAAATATCAATTGGTCTAGTCTATAGGAAAAATTGCTGACCAGTTATTATTTATATATATATATATATATATATATATATATATATATATATATACACACACAACTGGGAGCAAAATATTAATCTATCTATCCCATAAAAACACAGAATTAATTATTAAACACTTGCTGGGATAAATCCATCTTCACAGCCTTCTTAAAGGCTTCTACCAAGGCAGCCTCCTTTAAATAAACAGGTAAGGAGTTCCACAGGGTAGGCGTAACCACCAAGAATGCTCTGTTCCTGGAATGGCACAGCCGGCCTTGGGAACTCTGAGAAGGCCTCCCCCAGCAAAACAGAGTGCCAGGGTGGACAGTAGGGTACAAGGAGATCTTGCAGATAGGCAGATCCCCTCTTGTGCAGGGTCTTGTAGGTCAGGAGCCCTACCTTGAAAACAATCCTCAACCTGACCGTCAGCCAGTGCACTTCATGGAGGATTGGGGTGATATCCTCACATCTTCTCACCTCCTGTCAATAATCTTGCCGCCACATTCTGCACCAGCTGCAGCCTGCGAAGGTTGCTTCCAGATAATCTTAGGTACAGGGCATTACAGTAGTCCAACCTGGAAGTGGCGAAAACATGTACCAGTGTGGTCAGGTCCTCAGGTGGGATCAGGGCTCGGATTCGGGCGATATTCCTAAGATGATAAAATCCACTCTTGACCATGGCCAACACCTGAGCATCAAGCATCAGAATGTCATCGAGGATCATGCTCAAATCCTTCACCTGTCTAGACGGGGTAAGAGGAACACCCCCTAACACTAGGCCAGGGGGTAACCCCTCCCCCCGTCACAATGACCCGGATCCACAACCAGCAACTCAGTCTTGTCTGGGTTAAGCTTAAGCCAGTTTTGAGTCACCCATGTCTGGATTTCCTCAAGGCAGCTGTTAAATACAGAGACAGACATCTGGGTATCAGGTGCACATGACAGATACAGCTTGGTATCATCTACACAGCAGTGAAAACCCAGACCATACCACCTGATAATGTCCCCCAGTGGCAGCATATACACCAGGAACAATAAAGGCGACAAGACCAAACCCTACAGAACCCCACAGCACAGAGGTTTTGGGCCAGATAAAACTAATCCCATTGTCACCCTTTGCACTCTGTCTGTTAGGTATTACCTTAAACGGTTGATGACATTACTGGACAGACCACACCAGACCCGCAGGCGGTCAAGTAGCACCGCATGATCAACGGTGTCAAGTGTCACAGAGAGGTCCAGAAGGACCAAGATGGATTATTCTCTCCTGCCCCTCACCATCAGGAGATCATTTAGCACCCTCACCAAAGCAGTCTCCGTACTATGCCAACACGGAACCCAGACTGGAAAGACTCATAGGTGGAGGAAGAAGCAAGATATCTCTTAAACTAAACGGCCACCACTTTTTCCAAAACCTTGCTTAAGAATGGGAGGTTAGAGACCAGCATGTAATTGCTGAGGCAGTCTGGGTCCAAAGACAGCTTCTTCAAAAGAGGTCTTACCAAGGCCTCTTTCAAGGACAATGGGAAGACTCCACTCCTCAAGGAACTCCAGACAACCTCAGCAACCACAGATCTAATCAGGTAGAGACATCCAGTCAAAAGTCGGGTTGGGTCTGGGTCTAGATCACAGTGTGTTGGCCGCAGCTTCAAGATTATCTCCACCGCCTCCTCAACCCCAACCAGCTCAAACTCATTCCAGTCAGGAGGAGAGTTCTGGCACAACTCAGGCTGGATCCCGCAGCCCTTTTGAGAGATACTTGAAGAGACCTTGGCCCTGACAGAGGACACCTTGTCGGCAAAGAACAGAGCCAGCTCCTCGCACCTAGTGCTAGAACACGCACCACCAACACGGAGACAGGCAGGACATAAAAGCCTGTCCACCATGTGGAAGAGCTGAACTGGTCTGTTCACTGCACAACAATTTCCCTAGACAAAAAATATCAGCCTTCTTTCGGGAGATTGCCCCCTAATAGTCAACATAATGTGACCTCAGGGCCCATTTTTCCCCCACCAGGCCAGATCTCCTCCAGCACCTCTCTAACCTCTGCCCTTTAGTCTTTAAACTCTGGAGATCCCCATCATATCAAGGAGTTCTCCGACGAGTAGACAAGGGTTGGACATGAATGAGTGCGATGGAATCGAAGGCTGCAGCAACAGCCCCATTATAGACTGCCACTGCTTCCTCAGTCCCAACCACACAAGCCGCCCCAACACTCAATAGGTCCAGTACCACCAACAGTCCCTCAGAGGAAACACTTCTTAATGGGTGGTACTGAAAGATCTCCACAGGGGCAGGACTGTCTTCGGTGGGGGCCCCCAAACGTGAACCTCACGGTGCTATGATCCAACCAAATCACTAGATCTACTCTTAGGTCACTTACATCTAGACCTAAAGAAAAAAACAGGTCCAGTGTGTGGTCAGCCGAGTGCGTCGCTCTTGTTACATTCTGTGTCAGACCCAGGGCCTCGGTACTTATAAGGAGATAATTTCCAAAGTTCGAGAGCCTGATGTCGACCCAGGCATTGAAGTTCCCAGGATTAACCACCTGGGGGACTCCAACACCAGACCAGTGATGAGCTCCTCGACTTCCCTTAAAAAGTCCCCATCTGTTCCTGGGGGGATGATAGAGCAGGAGGACCCTGAACCCTGCACCAATGCCCCCTCAGGCAGCCACACACTCAAATGGCCACGTATGACCCACAGATAGCACCATGAGGTTAAAGCCAGATTTAAAACAAATGGCCACCACCACCCCACCCCTGCGATCCTCCCATGGGTTGTATATCATGGAACACCCAGCCAGCACCATCACCTCTAAAATAGGGGTGGCATTCTCGTCCAACCAAGTCTTCATGATGCAAGCCAAGTCGAACAAGGATATCAAGTCTGCTATTATGGCGGTCTTGTTCCTGATCAACCTGGCATTGCACAACACAGGCTGAGTAGGATGACATGAAGCTGCTGAACCAGCTAACTGCCCACAGTCTTTCATGGAGCCCTTGGTTATGGGAACTAAACATGGCAACCCCCTTTCAAGTTCCCATTTCGCCCCAGGATGTCTCCTTGGCCTCACCATCCAGATCCCAGAAACCCCGGCAGCCACTCAGGTACAATCCCTGCAAGCTATTCCCAAGGCTCTACACCTCTGATAGGCCTCAGCCGGGAGTGCTGAAAGCTCAAAGGGATGGAGATCCCGGAAGTACCCCCACCCGAGTAGCTGCGCCGTGACCACAACAATTTCTCCACTCTCACTCACACACACAGACACCCCTCCAGACACTCACCCACTCAACTAAATTAACTATAAATAAATCCTCAAATATAAAATGTGTAATATAATCTAAAGGGCACAAAGATAAAAACACCAGTCCTGTAGATCAAAGTCCACAGAACTATTCAGTCCAGCTTTACACAGTTCTTCCTTGAAGACTTGAAATCCAGTTCCTTTCAAGTCCAGATCACCCACATAGCCAGCTGTGAAAACAATAAGTCTGCCAGATCTCTCACCTCCACAGCAAATCAATGCAAGTACCAGGGGGCTCTCGCCCTCCTGATACTGCTTGTTTATTGCAGTTTAAATGTAAATTCAATAGCTCTTTTAATCACAAATGAAAGAAGCCATCAACCAGCCAAATCCAAAGAGGAAAAGTCAGGCACAGTTCTCACAGTCCAGGTAACTCCAGATGACTCCAATCATACCAATAGTAAATCCTTTTCCTCTTTGATGCTGTCCCCCACCAAGCATCGGCAAGCCTCCCAGTTACCCTTGGCAACTGACCACCATCCAGTAGCCAACCCACAAAAAGAATCTGTCTCACAATACTAAGCCTAGTGCAGGCAGCCCCCAATCCCAGGATATTGTTCAATTTACAGATCCTCCATATCCGTCATGAGCCCAAAATTGAACCAGGGACTCCCCCACTCCAGCGGCCACCTGCCGGCAGTCACCTCGTCGGATCTTTCCCAGAGAGGCTGCCACCCTCCAGTAACTTACCACTCAGGATGCCCCCCGGTTCACCCTCAAGCCCAAGAAACAGACCCCGGGGACCACAGATCAAACACTCCTCCAGCAATCTACTCTGGGTCACCAGCATGCTCTACGTTGGTCCATGCCGTCAGGACTCCTCTACTCCTCCAATCTCAGTCCTACAGTTCCAACTCCAGGCAATTCCCACCCTCAGCCATATCAGCACCCTCACACCTTCTTCCTCACTGGTATTTTGACATAATATCTCATAATAGCTGTTGGCAGCAGCAAAACTTTAATATTATGTTTATAGTTATCTCAGGACTCCTCGTTCCACACTCCTTGAAAGCAGTCCCGAGTCTCAATAATGAAACAGTTTCTGGAAATAGGACCAACTCTCAGGCTCCTATATCCCATTTGCAATAACTTAGAACTAAAACTTAAAATTATTAAAACTATAAAATTTGTTTGTTTGTTTGTTTGTTTGTTTATTTTTATTCTGTATAATCAGTGAGCAAAATGCCCATTTTCACTGATGCCCAGTCACAACATAAAACATACATAAATAATATACAAACATATAAAAATACATTATTTAAAACAACAACACTTTGAATCAGCTACCAGGAATTTCTTTAAAACCCTCTTAAATGACAAAATTGTAACACATTGCATAATATAAGAGGGTAATTCATTATACAATTTCACTGCATAAAATTGAAGGGAATTCTGAGCAAAACACTTTATAATAGGGAATCAAAATTAAAGTTAAGGTTAACCTGTGACCTAGTTCTTACACCATTAATCAATTTAGGAAACATATCACAAATAACACCACAAAAATTTCTAATTTAATTTTTGAAGAAATACTAAAACACGTAATCTAAACCTATCAACTAATGACAAACACCCCATAGAACTATAGAGTAAACAATGGTGAGTTCTTTTCTTCTGACCTGTAGCAAATCTAATAATATTATGATAAGTAGATACTAACTTAGTACGCATTCTAACTGATGTAAAAATATATAATTAAACCATAATCAATGACTGAAAACAATAAACTATTAACCAAAATTATTCTAACCTCATCTGTTAAGTACTTTTTCAATCGATAAAGCATTCCTAATCTTCGATGCAACTTACCTATTAACTTCTGAATATATAATTCAAATGATAAATTACAATCAATAACCAGGCCCAGGTAACAAATTTCAGAAACCCTTTCTATATTATTCCCATAATTATCTTTTAAAATTAGCTCAGAATTCACATAAAATAACTTCAAATAGTGCTAAAATATCATTAACAGTGACAGCATAACTCTAAAAACAACAGCATTCTACTCCTAGTTCAATGGACTTCCCAGCATGGATGCCATTACTCCAGTCATGCTCCCCTTCTGGTTACATTCTACATAATCTTTATTTTACCCCTCAGACATTATGCAGAATGGGTAAATTGGTTTCACCAACCTGTTCCTTTTGTGGTTTAGCTGAAGGTATTTTGAAACACATACTGTGGGATTGTGTTAAAGTGATTCCCTTCTGGGATGCAATTAAAAGCTCTCTGGACTCTTCCTTAGGACTTGAGACTTGATTCACTCCGGAGATTTGTGTAATTGGTTATTACCCTTCTTCTGTTACTGGTATTTGAAAAAATGATATTGCCTTCTAGCTA